>CM046875.1:251173896-251596273 GCA_025667525.1 Glebionis coronaria | reverse complement strand
TTAATACACGTGTCCCGACAATAAATAACGAACAATCATGAATATTATAAATGTGACACGATCACGAACACTAAAATCACGAATAATAAATCACGAACATGCACGTAAATTATTTAACACACGAAAACTACGGGTTTACCCCATGTGGGCCCCATAGCCGCAACAAGACAAGAGAGGGAGGCCAAGTGGGCCTTTTGGCCCAAAACCAATTTTATTAAAACACCTGGAGGATTATTTTTACCTCATATTTTAGGTTACAGAAAATTGTCCTCTTCCTCCTTAGCCGCCGGCCACACAAGAACAAAGGGAAAACCAGACGAATTATTGTGTTGGTTTAATTATTCGTGATCACCTAATCATTGGTATATTCAAAACCTTTTCTTTTTATTTTATTTTCTTACGATTCCATGTTTAAAAATTAATTAATCACATGAACATGTAAACTAATAACTAGGATTAATTAATTTTGGGTCAAGGGCACGTTTGGTTTGTGTTTATGGTTCGGCCGAGGCACCGAAACCCCCAAAGGGGGTGTTCGGTTTGCTTTTGATCACCACCACCGAGACCATTAAGGTCTCGGATTGGTTGGTCTTCGGTCGGCGCAACAAGGGAACCCCAACCATGGGTCGGGGTGTGTTTGTTTTTGGTTTTTGATTGAGCCGAGACTCCACCGAGACCCCAAGGGGTGCTCGGTTGGTGTTGTTTGTTCGGACCCGAGACCAAGGGACCCCGAATTCGAGTCAGGGTGTAATTGCATTGATAAGTTGTTAAGTAGTTTCAACCGAGATCCTTTCCAAGGTCTCGGTGGGACTTGTTTATAGCTTATTTGATTCGGCTTATATTAAAACACGAGCTCGGGATTCTGGTTTTTATAAGAACTATTTTTTTATAAATCATGTCATATTAAACTTTAGGTTAATTTATTTATTTAATTAATTCATGTATAACCTAAGGTATTTATACTTAGTTATTTTAATTAAACATGTATTTTAATTAAAATCATATAACATATAGTTTATTTAAATTAACCAACTATAACCATGACTTGTATTGTACTAATTTAACTTCACTTATTATTTATAATTCAGCTTAATTCTAATTATAGAAACTTACTAATTTTGGGAACTTTCTATTTTTGGAAACTTACTTTTTATGGAAACCTGCTATTTTTAGAAGTTACTTAGTATTACAATGCAAGTATTATAATACACTAATACATGAATAATACACAACAGAACATTAGAATAACTACAGTTAACACAGTAAACATTAAAACATGACAGAATACGTATAACAAGCTAATAACACACGGAACCAGTAAAACACATGTAAATCAGACAACTCATACACGTCCATATTTCTTATGTAGTGTTATCCGTCAAGGCGAATTAGTCTTCATCGTTTCCGTTAGCTTCTACTAGACATAAGGTACGGATTTCCCGTCCTTCAATAAGGATAATCTTCCTTCATTAGGATTTCCCGTATGCAGCCAACTGTTTTCCCCAGTAGTTACAGATTAAATGCTTATGTTTTATTAGTTACCTTAGCCATATACATGCATGACCAGTTTCACCTAGTTATGGAGGTACCATAACCATAACACTAGAGGCACTAGTGTTATGACTTCACTACGACGGAGTGATAGCTTGTGGCGTCCCTTTTCAGTTGTTGGGCCATTTTATTATTATATTATCACATGGGGCGTATGGGTGCATCCTAGTTACATGTTTCAGTCAGGATTTCATGGTAAATGTGGTATGTGCCTTGCATCCTTCACAAAGAGCTGATCCCTCCTACCCACTGACCAGTTAATTAGAGGCAACCCCTCTAATTGCATGATGAGGTCTCCCCTCCAAGTATTCATGCACGTTGTTGACCTCATGACCTATATTGGCTATTATGGTACATTAACTAATACAAATTTTCATAAGTAACATAAGATATGTTTTCAGAAGTAAAACCAGTTAACATGACAGACAACTAGGTTTTCCAGGACTTATACATTTCCGCTACCATTCAGGCTTTATATTCTTTATATGCTTCCATACTCTATGTTTTTCCATGCTTTATTGTATATCCGTGCACTGAGCGTTATGATCAGCCGTCTACTTTTCCATGTTCCCAAACGGCAGGTACCCAAGGACGCATGTAGGAACTCCAGAGTATGTGCATTCGGATTGGAAGCTATCCGACCTCTTTTACTTTATGCATTTATTCCTACTTTATCATACTTTACATCTTTTGTACATTGTTTAGTCCTTTCCATTTACAGTACTTATATTGCTTGTTTGTGAGTTACTAGACTACCGATGTTTGATTTCGGTATTTCTATTTATAGTCATGAATGTTTAGACATTTATCTTGCATGCTTTGATGATACGCCATAATTTACTGTAGCACTCTATCCTACTAAATGGGGTGTTACAATTATGGTATCAGAGTCAAGTTTTTGACCTGTAGCTCTATGAAAATGACATGTGACTTACGGGTAGTCACCAGTGTCTTCCTAGAACTGACCGTTGGTTTTCAGGCATTCATTCATTCTCATTTTTATTTCATGCATTCATATCATTGTAGCAGGTTTATGACTAAGTAATGGTTGGTACAAGACTGGCCCTATTTAGTCGTATGTGCTTTTATCAAAACTTTTAACTATGGGACCGACCCATTGGCGTCCCCACGCCATGTCTTTTGTTTTGGGTGAACTGACCATAGGCATTCACTCCCGTTCATATGAAAGTTTTATAAACTGCATCACTCATTTTTACATTGTTTCATGCATTATAAACTGCTTCTTTGATTTATACATTGTTCATGCATTCTTACGTTATCTCATTTCAGATTTATGATTTATGTTGCATTTTGTTGTTTAAACTGTCAGATGGTGAAGAATCGCAATACTCCAGATTTGACAGCAACTGTCAATGCAGCTCTGCAAGCCCTACTTCCCCAACTTCGCAATGAAATCAGGGATGAACTTCAGGCGGAATTCCAGGCTCATGGTAATCACAACAATCCTCCTAATCCTCCACCGGTTACCCTTATGACTTGGTTGGAGAGATTCAACAAACAGCGCCCCCGTTCGTTTGAGTAGACTGACAGCCCCAACGAGGCTGAAGCTTGGATTTCTCACATCGAGAAGATTTTTGATGCAATGGGTTGTGATGGTGTCTACAAGGCAAGGCTGGCTTGCTATAAGTTTGAAGGTGATGTGCTGCAGTGGTAGAAATCGGTCAAGCAGTCCAACGGTGGTGACAATTGGGTTGCACAGCTGACATGGGACCGGTTTAAGGAGCTCTTCCTTAATCAGTACTTTCTACATGCCGAGTAAGAGAAGCTCAAGAGGGACTACCACAACATTTGGCAGATTGCTGGCGAAAACAACAATGAATTCATGCAAAGGTTTCTCCAGTTAGCAGGTTTTCTGGGTCCAGCCGTAGGAACTGCTGCGGAGCAGGCTGAGAAGTTTTGCTGGGCACTTTTCACTTCGGTTGCCAACAACCTGGTATGTGCTACTTTCACTACAGTAGCACAGGTGGCCGATGCAGCCCATAAGCTCGAGATGCTTCAGGAACGAGAGGAGTTCGGTGATGACATAGCCGTGAAGAGGTATCTTCAATCACCAATTGTAAACAATTCATTTCCATCAGTATTATTCATTTCATATAAACCTCTGTTCAACAATATATGTATTCCAGGCAGAAGACTGACGACCGTAAGCCTGCGGCCGTTCAGCAGCAAGCATCCAAGGGAAACGGTCAGACTAACGACCGTTCTGGTTCTGAGAGGCGTGGCGGTAACGATAGTTACCGTAACAATGCGAATAACTCAAACAACAGCAGGTCCCTACATTAAATTTCTTTCATTTTCAACTATTTTATGTTATGGTATTCTAACACTCTAACAATCGTTAATTCGGGAACAATAGTAATGGCAGGGATCAGGACCGTAGGGGTTTACAGCCTAACCGTTCTACCTCATCTGGTAAATTCTACACCTTCTATGTAATCATGTTTATGTACCCCGATCATGTCTCATGCATGTAATACTTGAACAGCCTCTCAGATAGCTAGGACGCCTGCTGGAGGATTCACGCATCCTATCTGTCCTACTTGTTCGCGCAGACATTCGGGTATTTGTCGCCGAGGTACTGGTGGTTGCTTCAAGTGTGGCCAACAAGGCCATCAGCAGAAGGACTGTCGCCAGGATGAGATAGAAGGCACCTCTGGACACGTCGATACCAATCCACCTCCTACTTTTGGTCGCGTGTTCACTACTACTCGAGATCAGGCGAATAAGACCTCAGGTACTATCACCGGAAACCTCTTTATGAATGGTTTGGCAGCATGTGTTCTATTTGATACTAGAGCGACGGATTCAGTCGTGTCCACTACTTTTGCTGTACGTGTTAGGATTTCCACGATGCCATTATATAATGCCTTATGCATTTCCATGCCACTTAGAGACTCTGTACGAATCACTCAAGTGTACAGAGATCTTCCCCTAGAGTTTGACGACAAGATCCATAGAGTTGACGCACTTCCTTTGGACATGTGCGATTTTGACTTGATTTTGGGCATGGACTGGTTATCCAAACACCAAGCTACGATTGACTGCCACACTTATCGGGTTATCTTCGGTGATGTTAAATCCCCAGAGTACATACACCATGGTTTCCTGCCAGGGAGGCCAGTACAGATTGTTTCATCCATGGAGGCGCGCGCATTGCTATCACATGGTTGTCAGGGCTTTATAGCCAATATTCATGACATTTCCGCCGAGTCTCCATCGATCCAAGATCAGCCTATTGTGTCAGAGTTTCCTGACGTATTTCCAGATGAACTTCCGGGCATACCACCTGTTCGTGAAGTCGATTTTGGAATCAAGCTCATACCAGGTGTAGAGCCAATTTCCAAAGCTCCTTACCGTATGGCTCCTATTGAGCTTAAAGAACTAAAAGATCAGCTGCAGGAACTTCTGGAACGAGGTTTCATCTGTCCTAATGCATCGCCATGGGGTGCACCAGTACTTTTAGTGAAGAAGAAAGACGACATCATGCGTTTATGTATAGACTATCGTGAGCTGAACAAGATCACGATCAGAAATCGTTATCCTTTGCCGCGAATTCATGACCTATTCGATCAACTTCAGGCACCATGCATTTCTCCAAGATCGATCTGAGGTCCGGCTACAATCAGTTACGGGTTAAAGAGTAGGATATCTTTAAGACTGCTTTCGTACACGTTATGGTCACTACGAGTTCGTAGTCATGCCATTCGGACTTACTAATGCTCCAGATGTCTTCATGGATTTGATGAACCGTGTCTTCCATGAGTTTCTAGAAAAGTTCGTTATTTTGTTCATTGATGACATCCTGATATTCTCCAAATCTAAGGAGGAACATGAGGAACACCTTCGTACAGTCTTACAGATTCTTCGTCAGAAGCAGCTGTATGCCAAGTTCTCTAAGTGTGAGTTCTGGTTAACCAAGGTGGCATTTCTAGGCCATATTGTATCAGCGTAGGGGATCACTATGGATCCTACCAAGGTTGAAGCTATCACTAAATGGCCGAGACCTACATCTGCAACAGAAGCTAGAAGTTTTATGGGTTTAGCTGGCTACTACCGCAGGTTTGTAGAGAACTTTTCACGGTTAGCCTTACCTTTGGCTAAGCTGATGAGGAAAGGAGAGAAGTTCGTCTGGACGGAAGAGCGAGAGAAGAGCTTTGAAGATCTTAAGCAGAAGTTAGTGACTGCACCTATTCTTACTCTCCCATCTGGCTCAGGTGGATTTTAGATATATAATGTGTTGGAAATACGTTTTACGTATTTATGAAGGATCGGTCGCTCCAACGATAATTATGTAACGGGCTCGTGATCTATTTACTTATTGTATAGTCCATATAGCCCACATGTAGGGTGGGCTATATATAACCCCTCCTAGCATGTTAGGAGGGGGTTGTTGATTCACATTTTCACTTTAATCATATTTTCCATTTTACTTTCTCTCTCTAATTCTCTCCATTCTCTCCTTTCTCTCTCTAATCCCTCATCTAATTCCTTCATTTCTTCATATTAATCAATCAATCAACCATCTAAATCCACCTAATCCATAACATAGAATAAGCCATTAATTTCGTAGACCTTCAATTGGTATCAAGAGCCTTGGTTAGTTTGGTTTATTCTTCTTTTATTTTGTTTGATTTTGGTGGTTTTTGATTTAATCATGCTTAAACTTTAAAAAGTTTTTATTTTTTATAAAAAGTTTGTGTTTTTATGTGTTAAATCATATCAAATCTTCAAATTTATTTACTTTTTAGATAAAAAATCACAAATTTTTATATAAAAATCAACTTTTTCTTATATAAAACCTTAAAAAGTTTGTGTTTTTATAACAAATTGGTGTTTTTTATAAAAGTTTTTGTTTTTTCTCTTTTTAATTTTGTAGTTTTTATAAAAAGTTTGTATCAATTTTTATCAATTTTATAAATTTCTAAAATTTTATCAATTTTTATCAATTTTTTCTTTCAAAGTTTGTATTTTTTTATTTTTTTATCTTTAGTTTATCAATTTTCGTTTTTTTTTTTTTTTTTATCCAGATTTTCATATAGTTTTCTATAATTTTTTTGTTTTTTTTTTATTTTTTATATAAGTAGTTTTTCTAGTTATCCTTATTTTTTTTATATATATAATCCGTATTTTTTCTTTAATTTTTTAATCTGTTTTTTTTTAATCAGTTTGTTTTTTAATCTGTTATCAGTTTTTTTTTGTCTTGTCCTATCGAATCTGTTTTCTATTTTTTCAGTTTTTATATAATCAGTCTTCTTTGTCAAGTTTTGTCTGGTCCATTGTTTCTGTCCAAAATCAGTCCTGCTATCCAAAATCACGGTTTTTGTCCATAATCAATCTGCTATTGTCCAGTTCCGGGTGAAGATTTTTTCGAGTAAACTAAAAGTTCCGAATCAATATTTTAGTTCCGAATCAATCAGAAATCTTCCGAATCAAGAACTTCCGGATCAAGCCAGAAGTTCCGGATCAAGAAGTTCCGGATCAAGAACTTCCGAACCAAGAACTTCCGGATCAAGCCAAAAGTTCCGGATCAAGAAGTTCCGGATCAAGAACTTCCGAACCAAGAACTTCCGGATCAAGAAAAAGTTCTGATTCAGAACTCTTCCGAATGAAGCTATTTCAAATATAACGGGCAAATTGGGCAAATCATCGTCTTTTCAAAAAGACTCATCACCTTTCGACTCAGACACAAAATAAACCAAAGACTCGACAACCAACATCCCTTCATCTCACACTCTCGGACACCCATTCTCTCAACACCCTCCACTCGACTAAAAACTACGGACCCTCACACCCTCTCGTTACGACTCTCCCACACCCCACAAACCCACACACTCGACACCCTCCCTCGCATCACACATCCATCTCACAACTTTAACTCTCAGCCTCACTCGACCATCACCTTTACCCTCACCCAAGACTCTCGTCCCCTTACACCCTACAAACCCTCCCACAAACTGACTCACCCCTACAAACTGACTCAATCTCACTCCCAACAAACATCCCCACTCCTCCCTCGAACCGACTAAAACACAAACCAAGACTCCACACTCAACCGACTCTCTCACCCTCATTCAAAACACCTCCCGACTCAAACAACACACCCTCACAGCCCCGACTCACCCAACTCAGACACTCCTCGAAAAACCTCAATACACACGAGTCACCAAATACACCTCACCAGACTCCCTCAAACAAACCCCTCACTCTCTAATCAAAACCATTTTACTAGACCCACACAGAAGGACTCACAGTAGAAGAGAGAGATTTAACATAAAATTAAAACAACATCTTACCCGAGACCCCTGTTAGGAGATCTTGAAGCTTTTACTTTTCGATGGTCTCTAAGAATTGAGGAAGGAGTTTTGATTTTGCTTTTGTGAGTTTCGGTTTGAGAAGAGAGAGTTAGAATAGACGGAGGATTTACGGTTTCTAAGGAGGAGTTTAGATTGAGAGAGAAGTGAGTTTTGTGATAGATTTGAGGAGAGAGAGAGAAATATTCGGGTTATATATTTTTTTTAGGACGGAGAAAACAAAGCAACCAATTTGGGGCGGTGGAAGTCTTGGATTGGGCCACGTGTTGAGTTGTTTTATATTAAAACTGACGGAGGAAACTATGTGGGTTAGGTAGCAAATGTTTTAGGGATATATTAGTTACACGTGTGGGACTGCCACGTTTTTAGTATTGGAATTTTTTTTTTTTTTTTTTTTTTTTTTTTTTTTTTTTTTTTTTTTTTTTTTTTTTTAGTTACATTATTTTTAAGCTAATTTTTTAAAGTTATAAATTTTAAAGTGAATTTTTTTAGTAAAAGATATTTTTGTATAATTAGTTTTTGACTTTGTTCCTCGGGTTGAAGCGGGTATTTTCAAAGTTTAACGTGAAAAATATTTATCGGGTTAAACGTTATTGTGGCCGGTTTTGAAGACAAAGTGACGAGTCAACGTGACGGGTTTTATTTTTAGCAACTACAGATTTTTGATCGGGTTTAATTCATAATCGTTTGAGCCGACAACATTTTTTGAGTCAAATCGAATTTTCTCGATTTTCAATGGACTCGTTAAATTCGACACTTAAAAAGGGAGACTTGCATCGAATGCACGACAAAGCTAAAGAAAGTGGTATCAATTCATTTCAAATGCTTCAATATCATCTAGTCACTCTTTCACGCATTCAAGGAGGGAGCGAATTTGTGACAATCTTTGGACAAGATCGTCATATATTCATCGACTCCATTTTTACCACTTTGACCGATCTCGCCGAGCAACTCAACCGTGACAACTTTAATCACTCTGCATCGGTACTTGCATATAAGGCTCTTGTGACACACCTCACGCCTTTCCTCCAGTTCAATATCATCAAGTCTGAAAGTTCAATGATTTGCCAATCATTTCTTCGAGATACACATACTGAACTTCGAGTCTTCCGTGATACAATTCTGAAACTCATGACATCAGTCTCGTCTTCGATTTATGAAAGATCTCGACTTCAGCAAGGGTATGATAATGGAGTGCAAGACTCTTCGATGCAAGAGGAAACTGGTCATACGATTGAAAACTTGGAGCCTAACGATGGCAAGAGCACGGAATCAGGAGGACAACATGATACCAGTGGCACGTCAGGGAATGTTCACGAGATCCTTCTTGATGACACCTTGCCCATTTATGACGAAGAGCCTGCAAACATGGTACAATGTGATGTTGGTTATGATGTATATGCTGATAACATGCCGCATATTGAGCATTCTGAACCTAATTATGACAAACATGGGATGGAAAAGAGTGATAGAAATACCACTTCTGATTCATCCGATGTAAGTCATAATGGGGGAGAGATTGTTCAGAATGCTATAGTACATCATGAAAATTGTATTATAACTGCTTCATTGTCTGCTTCTGATTCCAAGATTAGAGAGCTCGAAATGATTGTAGCTCAACAATTAAAAGATCTTGAGGATGCCAAACGTGAATTTTCTAAGAAAACGGATAAATTTGAAACATACTTTGAAAAACTTGAAAAGTCAAACGTTGTTCTTGAAAGAAAATTGGATCAAACTGTTCTAGACTCTAAAGCTGAAAAGGATAATTTTTTGAAACAAATTCAACTGCTTGAATCTAAGTTGGCATCCCAAGATAACTTGCTCAAAGAAAATGAAACGTTAAAAGCCCAAGTACAGGAAAAGGTTTTTGCTATAGCTGCGTTGAAAAACGAGTTAAGAAAAAATAAAGGACCTAGTGTGGACACTAAGCTTGAAAAACCATCAATCTTGGGGAAACCGCCTACAAATCAGTTCGTCAGACAACCGTCTGTCAGACAACCTACTGCATTTGGATCCGAGCGATCACAATCCTCGAGACCGCGGTTTGCCTCCCAAGTTGATTTGGTTCATCTTATTAGACCAGTCACTCCAGCTACTAGGCCCAATGTGATCACTCCAGCTTTAGCAAGACCAAATCATATGATTGCCTCTAGTTTCCCTAAAAATACCAAGACCACGTCTAGAACTAGTTCAAATGACGTTTGCCATGAATCTGATCTTAGGGAAGCTAAGCAAAAGACACATGTAAGAGATAGGAATTCCAAACCTAGTCAGATGCCTTCTAGTTTACCCAACACTGCTAACCGTAGCATGTCCAATCCTAGGAGCATCAATCAATCATCTAGGGATTCTAGATCTTACTCGGACATTAAATATGCTACTTGTAAAACATGTAGAAAATGTGTCTTTACGGCAAATCATGATGCTTGTATCAAAAAATTGCTTAATGAGGTGAACTCCCGTGCTAGACTTAAATCCCAGTGGGTCGCTAAAATCAAACCCGTTGGTAAAATGTGGCGCCCCACTGGTAGATCTTTCACTCTTGTAGGAAACGAGTGCCCTTTAACTAGGATAGTCTCCGATTCTACAAAGACTACTAGGGAGGAAATTGCAAAGGATGATACATCACTTAAGCCTGAACTTAAGATTTTCTATAAAAGGAAACGATTGCCAACTAAGACAAGTGAATCATCCCCTCATGCCACCTCTGACACAAGTAAAGCCAACTGTGAACCCCCACGTGCTTCAAAAATAGATATCTCTAACCCATGCAAAAGTATACAAACTCCTAATGAGAATGCAGGTACCAAAGTTGATGTTCCAAAAGAACGAAGCGGTCCAATCGTTGTGTACCGTTCAACTAAGGACACTCTTAGAGTTTGGTTGCTGAAGAAGCAGATATCAGAGAAACAAATGTCTCAGGGGATTCATGGTTAAGCTGCAACACAAGGACTTACAGTCACATAACAGACTGTAACTCGCTCATCAAAGAAAGGAAAGTTTATCGCCGATGATAAACTTATCCTAAAAACGAGAAATTCATTTTTCTCGGGCATGAGCTTATATCAAAAACATTCCAAGTTTTTTAAGCTCATGCATTATGGCTTATCGTTAAATATCAGACGATAACCCGTGCTTCAAATAAAGGAAAGTTTATCGCCGATGATAAACTTATCCTTACAACGAGAAATTAAATTTTCTCGGACACGAGCTTACATTAAAACCATTCAAAGGTTTTAAGCTCGTGTATATGACTTACAGTTAAATGTCAGACTGTAACTCGAACTTCAAATAAAGGAAAGTTTATCATTAATGATAAACTTATCCTCATAACGAGAAATTCAATTTTCTCGGTCATGAGCTTGTCTTAAAACATTCGAAGTTTTAAGATCAGAAAGGAAAGTGTATCTTTTAAATAAGAGAACTTTTCCTCTTAACGAGAAATTAACCTTTCTCGGTCATGAGCTTTCCGTTAAAACAGTCAAAGTTTTCAAGCTCATGAAAACGACTTCTAAGTAAATGTCAGCTTAGGACTCGTCCTTCAGATAAAAGGAAAGTTTATCGCCGATGGTAACTTATCCTTAACAACGGGAAGTTCATAACTTCTCGGACTTGAGCTCGCTTTTAAGATATTCAACATCTTAAGCTCAAGTAATTGTTTTTCAAAACTTTGAACACAATTTTTCGAGAATTTCTCAAAAGGTTTTTCTAAATCTTTCAAAATTGTGTGTTCAAAAACGTTTTGATAAAACGAGCATGTCTTCTGGAATCGATAATATTTACGAACCTAGAAATGTCATTCAATAATGACACGGGGTTGTAAATAAAGTTCGAGCAGAAGTTCAAACTTTTAAAACATGCTCAAAATGGTTTGCTATTATTTCAGATAGCAACCCGCTTTTCATAATCAAGTCAAGCATTTCACCGGAAAGCTTTGACTCAACAACGGGAATTAATTTTCTCGGGGACGTGACGAGGTGACCAGCATTCGTGAACAAGAACCATGTGAATCTCTCATATGATGTTCTCCATCATTCAGGTCCTACCTCGTACATTGTTAATCTTGTGAATTCATTATTATATATGATCTTTGCACGTAATAAATACCTTACACTTGTGTTTAAAAGGTATTTATTTTACGTTTTAGCACACCCTCATTAATTTGAGGGGGAGCTTGTGTAATTCATGAAGATAATTGGACTTGCATTTTTCTTCCCAAATTTTCTTAAAATGCTATTAAATCAATTGATATTAAAAACATCGATTGGGTTAATATTTTTAATATGGGGGAGAAAATGTGATTTAATATGGGATATGATCAATCATGAATGGTTTGACTTAACGTGATAGCTCATCCCGACATATGCAAAATATTTTCGAATATCGTAGCATATGTTAAGGGGGAGCAAAATGGATTTGCACTTCAAAATGGATTTCATGGTGACATACACTTACCCAAAACATCTCTATTCACGACGGTGACGATTGTGGTGACATAAGGATGGTAGGATAGGTTAAAGTCCAATGATTTCTCTAGAACCGGAGGAATCTTCCCAAGGACATTCCTAGATAGAATTAGAAGTCCTAGGAAAGATGGAGAAAGAATGTGAACGTAGCTGAATGCCGACCAAGTACTTAAGCTAGCACTGGAACAATCACAACAAGGTGCTAGTGATGACGTATTGGTAAGCATTAAAGGGGTTGAAGAATGAAAAAGAAATGTAAAGATAAAGGGTGTAAAGAAAGAAGCCCTCCTTACAACTTTAGGCAGAAACCGGGTCAATACATATGCTATTGAGATCATTTTTGTTAATGATTCTCGGTATTGAAGAAAGACATCATGGACCCAGTGATGCAATGCACAACCCTTCCCAGCTAACTCAAATATCTCTCAAAAGGTATTTGTTTTAATCACACGGAGATCAACACATTATCTATTGATTTATTCACTCCGAATAAATTGGTATTGAAAAGGTGGCACTCCTCTCCAGCCTCCGATCACTAAAAATCCAAAATGCACGATTGAGTCTAGAGCCATTTGAGATCATCAAATATCTCATTAGGACACACTTTCATTATTCCTTGCTTCTTCACACACTGTGAAAAGTAAGAAAGATCTTAAGAGTCCTACGCAAAATCTTCATGATCTTGCCTGAACATCCGAGTAATACGAAAGTATTTACAATGAAGATGGAAATCCTTCTTGAGCGAATATCAAAAAGCTCATGGTAGGTGACTTGTGCGATTCTTTATGAATCAAACTTGTGATAACTGGAAAGCAACGATGGTGCGGTTCTTAATTGAACTTCACTTGTTCCAGGAACATGAATTGACGGCTTCAAATCATGCGGATAATATTATCCAAATGATTCACTCTTTACGTTCGCAGTCAGCTTTGGACGGTCGAGTAAAGAGAACGGGTTTACCCGCGAAATCTTGTCAAGAAGGTTCTTTATTGAAACTACCTGTCACAAGTACGATATTTAATATCGTCCAACGGTCTTCACCGACCGGAGGTAAAATGCTACCGAATTAGAATGAAATGTTCAAGGCCATTTCATCCGTGTATATTGTTTGTTGCTAACTGTCTTATGCAGCGTAACAAAAAGGTGGCATTGCGGTGTACAATCCAGAAGAAGTCGTCACCACATGCTTATACTACATACAATTAGTACTTCAACAAATTCAAGAAAGCCTGAAGGTCAAGTCTTCCGCTGTATCAAACTCTGAAGCTTTCAAGAATTTAAAAGTATAAGTATGTGAAACATGAAGTCACAAAGAGGCAAATATCACAAGTGAAGAATGCACAAGGTCAAGGCAAGGAAACATGCTCAAGACTAAAGTCAAAGATCACATCAAGCATATTCACAAGAACAAGATCGAAGACTCAAGCATAGATGCTAGGTTTAAGATTTTGTAAAAAGATGTGACCTCCCTTAGGGGGAGATTGTTGGAAATACGTTTTTCCCAATAAAGTCTCGGTCACATCTTAGTTAGCATAGATCACGAGTTATAGACTATTTAGAACTTTGTAACTTGGAGCGACCTCCCTTAGGGGGAGATTGTTGGAAATACGTTTTACGTATTTATGAAGGATCGGTCGCTCCAACGATAATTATGTAACGGGCTCGTGATCTATTTACTTATTGTATAGTCCATATAGCCCACATGTAGGGTGGGCTATATATAACCCCTCCTAGCATGTTAGGAGGGGGTTGTTCATTCACATTTTCACTTAATCATTTATTCATCTTACTTTCTCTCTCTACAATTCTCTCCCTTCTCTCCTTTCTCTCTCTAATCCTTCATCTAATTCCCCCATTTCTTCTTTATTAATCAATCAATCAACCACATAAATCCACCAATTCCATGATATAGAATAGGCCATTAATTTCGTAGACCTTCATAATGACGCTTCAAGAAAGGGATTAGGCTGTGTTCTCATGCAACATGGGAAGGTTATTGCATACGCATCACGACAGCTGAAAGCTTATGAAGAAATCTATCCTACTCACGATTTAGAGCTTGCAACAGTTGTTTTTGCGTTGAAGATCTAGAGACATTATTTGTATGGTGAATCATGTGACATATTCACCGATCACAAGAGCTCAAGTACATCTTCACCCAGAAGGAACTGAACATGAGACAAAGGAGATGGTTAGAGCTATTGAAGGACTACGACACCAACATTCAGTACCATCCTGGTAAGGCGAATGTGGTCGTAGATGCTCTAAGCAGAAGGTCGGGTACAATTGCTGGCATTTGGATTGCGAAAGAGATCATACGTGATCTAGAGATGGCTGATATTGAGTTTTGTGTACGAGGACAACACGGTTACTGGGCTAATCTTAGAGTGTAACCAGACTTACATTCTAGGATCAAGGAAGCTCAGAAGGATGATGGTGAGATTTAGGCTATCATTCAGAACCTTAATCAGTAGACGGAGTTTCGTGTTGACGACGACGGTATCTTATGGCATGACACTAGATTAGTGGTTCCTGATGACTTTACTCTCAGGGAAGCTGTGTTGACTAGAGCTTACAGTCCTCCATTTACCATACATCCTAGTTCTACCAAGATGTACCACGACATCAAGCAACACTTTTGGTGGAGTGGTATGAAACAGGATGTTGCCACCTTCGTTTCTAAATGTATGATCTGCCAACAGGTGAAGATCAAACATCAGCGTGCTAGTGGTTTACTACATCCGTTAGATATTTCAGCATGGAAGTGGGACAAAATCTCCATGGATTTTGTTACTGGTCTTCCAGTTACTCAGAAGAAGAATGACGCAATCTGGGTCATTGTGGATAGGTTGACTAAATCTGCTCATTTTATGCCGATTCGCAAGGAGCATCCGATCAGTAAATTAGCAGACACATTCCAGAGGGAGATCATGAGACTGCATGGTACCCCATCAGAAATCATCTCTGACAGAGATCCCCGTTTCACATCACATTTCTGGCAGAGTCTGCAGAAAGCTTGGGGCACCAGACTTAAGCTCAGCACTGCCTTTTATCCTCAGACCGACGGACAGTCGGAACGTACCATTCAGACATTGGAGGACATGCTGCGATCATTTGCTCTAGAATGGTCAGGAAGCTGGGATGATTATATATTCCTAGTAGAATTCGCATACAACAACAGCTGGCACGCTAGCATCAAGTGTGCTCCCTTTGAGATGTTATATGGAAGAAAGTGTCGCGCCCCAATCTGCTGGGATCAATTGGGCGAACGACTGCTTGAAGGTCCAGAGATGATTGAAGTGACCAATGAGAAGGTCGCTGTCGCCAAGACAAAACTTCAGGAAGCTTGTGCTCGTCAGAAAAGCTATGTTGATAAACGTCGTAGAGATGTGTCTTTCAACGTAGGTGACCATGTTTTCCTCAAGGTACCACCTGTAAGAGGAGTTAGACGTTTTAGAATTAGAGGGAAGCTCAGTCCTCGCTTCATCGGACCGTTCGACATCATAGAACGCGTTGGTGAAGTGTCATATCGTTTAGCGCTACCGCCTCAGCTATCACACGTTCACAACGTGTTCCATGTGTCCTTACTCAGAGGATAAAACTATCATCCAGTTCATGTTGTCCAGTATCCACTTGATCAGATTCGAGAGGATCTTTCATATGTCGAGGAACCCGAGAGAGTTCTTGAGCGACAAGATCGTGTCATGCGGAGGAAGACGATCCCTTTCGTCAAAATCCTCTGGAGGGATCATCCTGAGCGGGAAGCCACTTGGGTGACAGAGGAGTCTATACGGACTTCTTACCCTCATTTCCAGTTCTAATTCGGGTATGTTTTTCTTTCAGTTTACTTTCTCCAATTCGAGGATGAATTGTCCTTTTAGATGGGACGAGTTGTAAAACCCGCATTAAAAACCTATGACCAGTACACGTGAACAGTAACTTATGAAAACACGGTAAAATTTAAACTTTCCATTTATAATATTAATACACGTGTCCCGTCAATAAATAACGAACAATCATGAATATTATAAATGTGACTCGATTACGAACACTAAAATCACGAATAATAAATCACGAACATGCACGTAAATTATTTAACACACGAAAACTACAGGTTTACCCCGAGTGGGCCCCATAGCCACGGCAAGACAAGAGAGGGAGGCCAAGTGGGCCTTTTGGCCCAAAACCAATTTTATTAAAACACCTGGAGGATTAATTTCCTCTCATTTTTTAGGTTATAGAAAATTGTCCTCTTCCTCCTTGTTTCTCCTTAGCCGCCGACCACACAAGAACAAAGGGCAAACCGAACGAATTTTTGTGTTGGTTTAATTATTCGTGATCACCTAATCATTCTACACGCATTGGTATATTCAAAACATTTTCTTTTATTTTCTTATGATTCTATGTTTAAAAATTAATTAATCACATGAACATGTAAACTAGTAACTATGATTAATTAATTTTGGGTCAATGGTACGTTTGGTTTGTGTTTGTGGTTCGGCCGAGGCACCGAAACCCCCAAAGGGGGTGTTCGGTTTGCTTTTGATCACCACCACCGAGACCATTAAGGTCTCGGCTTGGTTGGTCTATGGTCGGTGCAGCAAGGGAACCCCGACCATGGGTCGGGGTGTGTTTGTTTTCGGTTTTTGATGGAGCCGAGACACCACCGAGACCCTAAGGGGTGCTCGGTTGGTGTTGTTTGTTCGGACCCGAGACCAAGGGACCCTGACTTAGAGTCTGGGTATAATTGCATTGATTAGTTGTTAAGTAGTGTCAACCGAGATCCTTTCCAAGGTCTCGGTGGGACTTGTTTATAACTTATTTGATTCGGCTTATATTAAAACACGGGCTCGAGATTCGGGTTTTTATAAGAACTATTTTTTATAAATCATGTCATATTAAACTTTAGGTTAATTAATTTATTTAACTAATTCATGTATAACCTAAGGTATTTATACTTAGTTATTTTAATTAAACATGTATTTTAATTAAAATCATATAACATATAGTTTAATTAAATTAATCAGTTATTTAATTAACCAACTATAACCATGACTTGTATTGTGCTAATTTAACTTCACTTATTATTTATAATTTAGCTTAATTCTAATTATGGAAACTTACTAATTTTGGGAACTTTCTATTTTTAGAAACGTACTATTTATGGAAACCTGCTATATTTAGAAGTTACTTAGTATTACAATACAAGTATTATAATACACTAATACATGAATAATACACAACAGAACATCAGAATAACTATAGTTAACATAGTAAACAATATAACATAACAGAATACGTATAACAAGCTAATAACACATGGAACCAGTAAAACACATATAAATCAGACAACTCATACACGTCCATATTTCTTATGTAGTGTTATCCGTCAAGGCGGATTAGTCTTCATCGTTTCCGTTAGCTTCTACTGGACATAAGGTACGGATTTCCCGTCCTTCAGTAAGGACAATCTCTTCCTTCATTAGGATTTCCCCCCGTATGCAGCCAACTGTTTTCCCCAGTAGTTACAGATTAAATGCTTATGTTTTATTAGTTACCTTAGCCATATACATGCATGACCAGTTTCACCTAGTTATGGAGGTACCATAACCATAACACTAGAGGCACTAGTGTTATGACTTCACCACGGCGGAGTGATAGCTCGTGGCGTCCCTTTTCAATTATTTGGCCATTTTATTATTATATTATCATGTGGGGCGTATGGGTGCATCCTAGTTACATGTTTCAGTCAGGATTTCATGGTAAATGTGGTGTGTTCCTTGCATCCTTCACAAGGAGCTGATCCTTCCTACCCACTGACCAGTTAATTAGAGGCAACCCCTCTAATTGCATGATGAGGTCTACCCTCCAAGTATTCATGCATGTTGTTGACCTCATGACCTATATTGGCTATTATGGTACATTAACTAATACAGATTTTCATAAGTAACATAAGCTATGTTTTCAGAACTAAAACCAGTTAACATGACAGACAACTATGTTTTCCAGGACTTATACATTTCCGCTGCCATTCAGGCTTTATATTCTTTATATGCTTCCACACTCTATATTTTTCGATGCTTTATTATATATCCGTACACTGAGCGTTATGCTCAGCCGTCTACTTTTCCATGTTCCCAAACGGCAGGTACCCAAGGACGCAAGTAGGAACTCCAGAGTTTGTGCATTCGGATTGGAAGCTATCCGGCCTCTTTTACCTTATGCATTTATTCCTACTTTATCATACTTTACATCTTTTGGACATTGTTTAGTCCTTTCCATTTACAGTACTTATATTGCTTGTTTGTGAGTTACTAGACTACCGATGTTTGATTCTGGTATTTCTATTTATGGTCATGAATGTTTGGACATTTACCTTGCATGCTTTGATGATACACCATAATTTACTGTAGCACTCTATCCTATTAAATGAGGTTTTACAACTAGCACCTTGTTGTGATTGTTCCAGTGCTAGCATCAATACTTAGTCGGCATTCAGCTTCGTTCACATTCTACTCCATCTTTCTTAAGGACTTCTAATAATCTATTGGATTGTCTCTGGGAAGATCCCTCCGGTTCTGGTTGGATCATAGGACTTAACCTAACCACCCTTTTGACACCAATAACGTCGTGAATTAAAGATGTTATGGGTATTTGATCGTAACCATGAGTGCTTGAGTCTTTAGATCACATTTATTTTAATCATATTTTCTCCCTCTATCTCTAATATATAAAATCGTTTGATACTAGAGATACCAAATTTGATTAAAATATATTGTGAAAAATAGTCTTGAAAAACTTTAGGGAGAAAAATGTGTCAAACTTAGCATGAATTTGGAACGCTCCCCCTCAAAAATTGATCCAATTGAATTGTCACTGTGAGGATATGATCCACAATAAACTTTTGAGGATAGGAGTTGTTGAACACATAATTTTTGAAGGATTTTAAATAATCATTGAAAAAATTGTGTTCAACGCTTTCTTGAAAAACTCTATTTCTTTTTGGCGAAAAGGTTTTTCTAAGGCATAAACTTGAGTTCAGAGACTTTGAATGTCTTGACAAATCCACTCAAGTGTAAGAATATTTAACTTCTTTTGCTGAGGGTAAGGGCACTAAAGCGTACACTCCCCCGTGAATATAGATTCGGGTTGCAATCTAAAAGTGATTACAAGCCATTGTGTTGAGCTCAAAACGTTGAATGTTTTGTGACAAGCTCAACCCAAGATAGATTGCTCTACCCGTTGTTGGAAAAATTGTCCAAGATAGACATTTTCCTTTTAAAAAAAATAGAAATGACATGTTTTGAAAAAATATTTACAACTTTCGTTTGAGCTTTATGTACACACCCGTGTCGTTATTGAGTGATATTTCTAGGTACGTCCATATTATTGATACTGAAATACATGTCGAGAAGAATATTTTTGGATTTCAAAGATTTTTAAATCTTGTATATTTCTTTTTCATTAATATTTACAGGTAGATGTTTGATAGATGAATCAAGCAGGCTTCTTTGCCAGAATCTCCAGTTCCTGCTGGAGTCAAACATCTCATACCAATTTGCCTAACTAGATACGCAAACCTCTCTTTCGAAAGAGCTTTTGTAAACAAGTCAGCTAATTGGTAATCAGTTCCAACAAAGAAAAGTTCAACGATACCCCTTTCAACTTGTTCCTTAATGAAGTGATATCTGACATCAATGTGCTTCGTGCG
Source organism: Glebionis coronaria (assembly GCA_025667525.1). Classification (NCBI taxonomy): domain Eukaryota; kingdom Viridiplantae; phylum Streptophyta; class Magnoliopsida; order Asterales; family Asteraceae; genus Glebionis; species Glebionis coronaria. The sequence continues at coordinate 251,576,210 of CM046875.1, read as the reverse complement.
GGAATGCTGTACCGGATTGCAGGAGATGGCTATGGTGGACTTTGAGTCACAGTACATAGGTACTTTATCAAAGTGGAAGCCATAATCCGTGAGTTGTGTTCACATCCATAGAACTTGAGCACAACACGCGGATAAAGACACATACTCCACTTCAGCTGACGACAATGATGTGCAATCCTGCTTCTTGGAAGACCATCCCACGAGCTTATCTTGACCTAGAAATTGTGCACCACTGATACAAGGGTTTTGCTAGGTTCAATTTTACTCTCGATATCCTCTCGAATTGATCTAAGTCTTATGTGGAATGATTGTTCTTGGTTACTAAATAAAAGGGTTTGGTTTTCTAATCTAATGGAAATGAAAATTTAAATCAAAGACAATTACTTTAACAAAGATTTGTATTAAATTTAAGATTAAAATCAAGATTAAAAATTAAAATTGAAATTTAAGCAAACAAACATAAAGAAACAGTAAAGTAGACAAACAGTAATCTAAAGGAAAAACTTGATTCGGAACTTTTAAACCTTGATTCGGAACTTGCTCATGCGGAACTTACTGATTCGGAACCTTCCGGATGAAGGTGCTTGGTTCGGAAGTCTGAGCTTGATCCGGAACTTTTGGGTTGATTCGGAAGTTTTGAAACTTCCGAATGAAGGACTGGTTCGGAACTTTCCGAATGAAGGATGTTTTCTCTTGATTCGGAACTTATGCTTGACTCGGAACTTTCCGAATGAAGGGTTGATTCGGAACTTTTTGTTGACCCGGAACTTACTGATTCGGAAACCACTGATTCGGAAGTTAATGCTTGATTCGGAAGTTTCCGAATGAAGGCTTCATTCGGAACTTTTTTGTTGGTTCGGAACTTTTGAATACCCAGATACAGTAGCAGATTTAGCGAAGAACACGGAACACTAAGTTTAATCAAAATCAAACCCAATACTTAAAAAGGAATTACCAAATTAAACACAAATCATTTAGACACCATAAGCAACGAATCCCACTAATAAAAACGCAAATCCAAACAACTTTTGAAGATCAAATCAAGAAAAATAAAACTTAAGAACTTGAAGATAAAAATGGAGACGAACAAGATGAAATGAAAAGATTAACAAAAGCTTTGTATTGAATGATTAATGTTTTGACAAGATAAACCAAAGATTAAAATTACAAGATTGGAAAGACAAAGATAAAAATCACCAATCACCCTATTGGTGATGGTGTTCTACGAACCAGGAAGAAAAGTGGGGAGTAAGAAAGAAAAACTAGTCTAAAATGTGTGAGGGGAAGGCTATTTATAGCCTTGTCCTTTGGTTGGTGAGTGGGCTTTCTCCCGTTCTTCTTGTCTTTTCGTCTTTTCAGAAAAGTTTCCGTTTTCAATTCTGATTCGGGATTTGTCGTCGATTAAATTCAACTCGTCTTTTAATTTCTTCGTTTAAAGGACTTGAGTTTCTTCGACTTATATAAATCTTCCGTCTTTGGTCCTTTTCTTCGATAAATCTTCGAATAGGCCCAGTGACTTCAAATCTTTTGCATCTCTTGGACAATAGACTTTATCTTGAGTCTTTTTCTTCAGTAAAACCCGTGCAATCCCATATTTTCTTCAATATTCATCCGGTTGGCTCTGAAAACACAATAAACACAAAAACCACGCATAATTCCAAACAAATGATATTAAATACGTGTTTCGGTCTTGTTTTAGCCCGAATTAAGTGGTAAAAGGATGGGTGTTTACACACCTATCAAATCCCCTACACTTAACCATTGCCATGCCCTCATGCAATGCTTAGTGATAAAGCAAGCTTACACTTTTCTCATAATTAATCAACCTTGGCCTTATTTAAAATTCTACTAAACAAAAATTAAAGAAATAAAACTTCAAAGATAACAAAGGGATAGAAAACCATTTTCTCTTTGAAAATAGCTACATGGAAATAACTTGCAAAGAAATCGATGACTTACATTAGGGCTTTGGTGCTGCGAAGATTTATCACCCTCAAGTTTCACGTTCCCCAAACTAAGCTTAAAAACGAGATCATTGTTATTATAAGTTAGCAATTCAAACACTTACACACATGGCTTAATTAAATGCTTAAACTCCCTTATTCCTAGGTGTATCTCTTATATTTTATTTTTGTCTTAGAATGATCATGAAGATGCATTTTTGGACTTATTTCGATAGTTTATTAGGGCTGAAAGCAAAGTAGGACGATTTGATCAATAGTTAGCTAAAGGACAAAATCTCTTAAAACTGCTTCTCGGGATATCAAAAAGTTCATATCTTGGCATAACTTGGTTCGCGATTTGAGACCTTTCTCGGGCCGATATTTGGCATGTACTTCATACTTCATATTTTCGAGAGACGTTCTTGAGATAATGGTCTTCTCATCATAATAGAGTTTCTTCGCTTGGAGACTTTTGAGGGGTACTCCAACTTTGTTGACTACGACTTCATGATTATTTCTTCAATCTCTAATTGGGATTTTGAGATACAACGATCCGCCTCCTTTTCGGACTTGGATCTATTTATCCTCATACCTTGTTAGGGTCTTTTCGGATAGACTTCTCCATGATCTTTATGGGAGTTGATTGCTTTTCGTCGTGAGTCTTGATCCTTCATATTGACTTTAGGAATAATGCTTTTCACATCACTTTGGATCTTCAGCAATAAAATTGAATCCTCATGCCTTGTTAGGGCCTTTTCGGACTCGCCAATCTTCGCGCCCCGCTTCATAAGTTATGCCTTGGCTATGAACTCTTATCATTACCGAGCAACTTTTAAACGATCTTGGGCTAGAAGCTAAGTAACTTTTCAAATCGTAAGACCTTACTTATTGCAGATAAATTATTAGCAAGTGATGGGAGAATAGGCAAATAATTACACCAAGTGAGCTTGTGCAAGAATACCGACTTATAATTGACTCTATCATTTCTCGTCCTCCACAATTTAAAATCTCAAGTAATGAGACTCGTGGATACTTAGCCTAATAAACCAATTAAGGTCTACATGGTTAAGGATACTAGCTAGAATAAACTTGGATAAGTCTATTCGGGTTGAGTCAAAATAAACGCAACGGGCCTAATATGTCAAAGACTTCTAAACTAGCTACACTACTTTATTAATATTTGACTTTATTGCGGGATATATACATATGAAAGCAAAGATAAAAATTTAAAAAAAATTACGACTAAATGGCCAAAGTTAATAAAAAATTTGAAAAATGTTGAAAAATATGATTTTCCGGTTAATTGAAGGCATTTTCATGGAAAAGTCCACTTAAAACTTCGATAGAAGTCCCCCCTACACTTAAGATAAACATTGTCCTCAATGTTTAAGCATGTGGGAAAAGGTTCCCCTACACTTATGACATTGTGCACGTTGGTTAACTTAAGTTAAGGAAGAGACGACTAAAGTGATCAATTTCAAATGTGAGTATGAAGAAAATTGAATCACGATAGTTGAGAGATAGAACCGGATTTCGGATAAACACGGGAGCACGGTTCTTCAAAGATTCCAAGAGTGCACTTATCCCTGTAATCACATCACCACAAAGACAAACGCATATACTAGTCCCCCCTACACTTAGGTGATTAAAACATACAAGGATAGATACTCGGGCTGCCTCCCGAGGAGCGCTTGTTTTTGATAACCGAGTCACGAGCCTGACTCGACCCAAAATTAGTTCATGGGGAACGTGGTGAGGGATGGAATCACCTCCTTAGAGGTGTCCTCACCAAAGTACAACTTCACTCGTTGGCCATTCACCTTAAAATTTGGTCCATTAGGTTGAGCGAGCTCGAGAGTACCATATGGAAAAATTTGGGCAATGGTGAATGGGCCGGACCAACGAGATTTGAGCTTTCCCGAGAAGATTTTCAACCGAGAGTTAAAAAGTAAGACTTTGTCTCCAACATGGAACTCTCGGTTTTTGATCTTGGAGTCGTGAATGAGCTTAGTTCTTTCCTTATAGATCAAAGAATTTTCATAAGCCTCATTACGGAGTTCATTCAGCTCATTGAGTTGGATCTTGCGTAGGTCACCGGCTTTGTTTATATCAAAATTAGCCCACTTCAAGGCCCAATAAGCCTTGTGCTCCAACTCAATGGGGAGGTGGCACGCTTTCCCGTACACAAGACGATAAGGCGTACAGCCGATTGGGGTCTTGTAAGCAGTACGGAAAGCCCACAAAGCATCATCCAGTTTATCAGCCCATGAGGCACGATGCTCTCCCACAGTCCTTTCAAGAATTCGCTTCAGCCCTCGGTTGGATATTTCAGCCTGGCCATTAGTTTGTGGGTGGTAGGCTGTGGAAAGACGATGGTTTACACCGTACTTAGCCATGACTCGAGCAAATTGGTCATTGCAGAAATGAGTCCCACGATCACTAATAATGGCGCGAGGCACACCGAATCTAGCGAAAAGAGCCTTCAAGAAGTTACAAACCACCCTTGCGTCATTAGTAGGCAAAGCTTTGGCTTCAACCCACTTTGAAACGTAGTCAACGGCTACAAGGATGTATTTGTTTCCTTTAGAGGAAGGGAATGGCCCCATAAAGTCGATACCCCAAACATCAAAAATTTCACACTCTTGAATGAAATTCTGAGGCATCTCGTCTTTATGTGTGATTTTGCCTTGCTTTTGGCAAACATCACATCGTTTGACCATATCGTGAGCGTCATGGTATATGGAGGGCCAATAAAATCCCGAATCAAACACTTTTTTAGCGGTGTAGTTGGGACCAAAGTGACCACCGGTGGGTCCTTTGTGGCAAGCATCAAGGATGTCCGACGCTGCCGGTCCATCAACACATCGGCGAATTATCAGATCAGCACATTGTTTGAATAGGTAAGGGTCGTCCCAAAAGTAAGTCTTAATGTCGGTGAAAAACTTCTTCTTTTGTTGGGACGTCAACCCTTCCTTGAGAATTCCACCCGCCAAATAGTTTGCAAAATCCGCAAACCACGGGGTTTCATTTGGCTTCGAGTTTATAGACATTAAGGTCTCCAAGGGAAAAGAATCATTGATTTCTTTCGTCGGATGATCCCCTTGGTAAGGATCCTCAAGTCTACTAAGATGGTCCGCGGCTAGGTTTTCTGCTCCTTTTTTATCGCGGATGTCGATTTTAAATTCCTGGAGCAGCAAAACCCAGCGAAGAAGTCTTGGTTTGGAATCTTGCTTTGTCAACAAGTACTTCAACGCGGAATGATCGGTGTATACAATGGTGGTGGAAAGGACAAGATAGGGGCGGAATTTTTCAAAAGCATAGACAACAGCTAAAAGCTCTTTCTCAGTTGTCGTATAATGCAATTGTGCCCCAGTCATTGTCTTGCTAGCGTAATGGATCGGTTGGAAGTGTTTGTTCACTCTTTGTCCAAGAACCGCTCCAATAGCAAAATCGCTAGCATCGCACATCAACTCAAAGGGCAGCTCCCAATTAGGGGTAACCAAGACGGGTGCCTTAGTTAGCTTATCTTTAAGCGAGTTGAAGGCTTCAAGGCACTCTTTGGAGAAGATAAAAGGAGTATCTTTTTCCAAGAGGTGGGTCATCGGGCGAGCGATTTGAGAAAAATCTTTGATAAATCGACGGTAGAAGCCCGCATGACCCAGGAAACTTCTCACACCCTTCACGGTTGAAGGTGGAGGCAACTTTGCTATAACATCAACTTTAGCACGGTCTACTTCAAGACAGGCTTTCGAAATCTTATGTCCAAGCATGACGCCTTCTTTTACCATAAAATGGCATTTTTCCCAATTTAGAACAAGGCGAGTGTCTTCGCACCGCTTTAGCATACGTTCTAAATTGGCAAGGCAAGCAGAGAAGGAATCCCCGAAGACCGAGAAATCATCCATGAAGACTTCCATGGTTTGTTCAACCATGTCATGGAAGATAGCTAACATACACCTTTGGAAAGTCCTGGGCGCATTACATAAGCCAAAAGGCATTCTTTTGTAAGCGAAAGTGCCATAGGGACAAGTGAATGTAGTCTTCTCTTGATCTTAGGGATCGATGGGTATTTGAAAATAACCCGAGAAACCATCAAGAAAGCAGTAATATTCATTACCGGCTAATCGTTCAAGCATTTGGTCCATGAAAGGTAGAGGGAAATGATCCTTTCTCGTGGCATCATTGAGTTTGCGGTAGTCTATACAAACTCTCCACCCAGTAACGAGACGAGTGGGAATCAACTCGTTGTGTTCATTGGGAACAACGGTTATTCCGCCCTTCTTGGGCACACAATGGATTGGACTAACCCACGGTGAATCCGAAATAGGGTAAATCATACCCGCATCAAGAAGTTTGTGTTGATCCCAAACTTAGATCGATTAAGCTTTGTGTATACGAGATTAGATCAAGTACTACACGTAGAGAAACCTTTGCTTATGAATAAAGTAACAAAGTGTTATGCGGAATTAACACTTGATCTAAAACACAATGATGTTAAACAAACTTTCACTTGTATTAGAATAATCGTACTTGGTTACAATGAAAGAGTTTAACTTGCAAATACTTATGAAAACTGATATATGACTTTAACCTAAAAGACCTTCTTTTATAGAACAAGAAGTCTTGTACAATAAGCTACGAATCAACTATTCTAGGTAAAGATAATAATAGAAAATACAATGTTGTGCTTATCTTTACCATACATAAATAAAGAAACAAATAAACAAAAGATACGTATGAAGATATTCCATCAGTGTCAATCTTCAAGGCTGTCAGCGTCGACTTCTTCAATGTCAACGCTTGGCTGTCAGCGTCCAATATCATCCTATCAGCGTTGACATTCTTCTTATCAGCGTCTAGTGAACTGACCCATATTTTATTCCCAACAATCCTCCCCTAAACTTGATATCCATTCCAATGATCAAGTTTCTGAATAAAAACTTTAAGGCTTAGGAGGAATCTTGCAAAAACTTCTTATGTTGGTGATAAACATATCTGATCAAGTCTTTGGCCACGTCACTAGTATAATCAATCTCCAAGGGTGTCTCTAGCATCTTCTCCAACACTTCTTTGGACAAGAAATAGTCAGCATCCACAAGTAAATACTCTGAAAACTTTGTAGAGCTCATATGAAATACACCACAAGTAGAATAAAGCCTCCAATGAAGATTACTGAGATCATCTTCAAGATCCTTCCAAATGGCAGGATCTGCTTCTTTTGGACCACACAAAGTCATAAATGTGTTCCAAAGTCTTATTCCATTTGCTGAAGTAGGTGCTTCAGCAGTATACTTGGCCTCTATCAATCTCCATAGATGCACCAAGTCTTCCCTGTCTATGCTTGCAAATATAGAAATAACTGAAGTGAAAGTATGTACCTCCTTTCCAAACCTGCCAACCTTCCAAAATCCACACTCATCTTCATCAAAACTGATGATTGGATTTCTGTCATCTAGAGGTACTACATTTACCAAATTTGAAGCTTCCAATGGAGAAAGCTTGAGATGCTTCCTTATAACACCTTCAGTTGGAAAATACACATCCATATCTTTAGGAAATTGGAAAGGATCTCCTTTCTTCACTGGTCTTTGAGCAATCCTCATTTCCTTTTGAATCTGCATTTCCTCAGCAAGCTCTTGTTTCCTTTCTTCTGAAAGAAACTTGTAGACATTCTGTTCTTGCACCTTCCTCCAAATAGGATGTGCCCTATACTCTAACTCCTCAAAAGATAAGGCCAGCAACTTCTTTGATGTCCAATTAGGCTGATGGCATCTAAGCAACTTATAGTACAACTGCCTTCTATCTCTTTTGAGCCAGGTCTTGACCTCTTGTGCATTAAACCTCATAATCACCTTTATGTCATCTTGTACCCTGAGAAGTACTTCCAACCCCCAAATTTGATCTGATAAACTCATACCTGGGTTGTCCATAACCTTGTCTTCCCAAGCATGGTACATTCTGGTGATTTCTGGTAGGTCCCAATCAATCTGATTCTTCAACTCACTCAACCTTTCCTTTGCTAGCTCATCCCCATATTCAAGCCTTTCTGGATCTTCAATAATTTGAATACTTGAATCTGAGCTATCACCTTCTTTATCATCACCACTTTCTTCCTCACTCTCAGAAACAACAAATGGTGATCTTCTACTCCTCTTCAAATCTCTTTCCACAAGTTGTGCAGCCAACTGTTCATCAAATGCAATTTGTGCTGCATCTTTCTTTGGAACATCTTCTTCAATCAAAATACCTTTACCTTTGTCATTTGGATCAATAATTGGTAAAGTAGAAGAAGAAACCTGTGTGGACACATCTTTGATGATTGTTGATGGCTGGAATACATCAACACCACCTGCAACTTTATCAGCGTTCAAGTTACTCCTATCAGCGCCACGATTACCTTTGTCAGCGCTGGATGTGTCAGCGTTCAAACCTGTATCAGCGCCCATTGTTTCTTTGAAAGTTCCTTCCAAGTTTAATGGTGTCACCTTGGATGTATCAATAACTGGGTGCTTCTTCAAGTTGGTGAGAGCTTCAGCAACCTGTAAAGACTCACTAAATTGTGAACTCTTCTCTGAACTCTTCTCACTAGCTGTATGAATCAGCTCATCCTCCTCATCCTCTTCATCCTCCCCTTTGGAAGATTCCTCCATTAGACTCCTGCTACTTGGGTTCTCCAAAACAGTTACCCGCTCCCTCAAAACTTGGAGTTCACGGCCCTGTTTGTTGACAATTTGTACAAGGCTGACATTTTGCTTTTGCAAGCTAATGACAGCCACCGTCAATTCAGTCATAGTCATAGGTTCTAATCTGCCCTCAGCTAGAATGGGGATTTGACCTCCCAAAGTAGAATCATAGGGCATGGATGAGGTCTTAATGATGTTGGGACTGTCTTGACCAGCTTCTAAGCCTGTGTCAATAGCCCCAGCCTCACCCATGTCACCAGCCACACTTGTGGAGGTGGTTCTCTCTGCTACAAGGCTAGGATCACTAGAGGAGAACACTCCAGTAACCCTTTGGCGTTTAGTCAACCTAGATTGTAATGGGGTGGAAGATGAAGTAGATTGTGTGGGTGTTGGTTGGTTAAGGGGTGTTTGGGATTGTTCAGGGATTGTATCAGTGTTGAGATTGGCTGTGTCAGCGCCCACATTGTGAGTGTCAGCGCTGGGTTGGTCAATGTCCATGTTTTCTGGTGAAGGTAATGGTTCATGAATAGGCTCAAGTTGGGGTTCAGGGTCTGGTTGTGGTTGTGGTTGAGCAGCCTGAATTACTTCAAGCATGGGTTGGGTAAGAGGTATGGATTCGTTTGTGGAGCTCATTTTAGCAAAAATGGTTTTCTGTTGTTTAGGGATCTCATAAAAAGTGTCATGATCCCTAGAACAATACTCTTGTAAATCAAAGACCATTTTCAAAAATCTAGGGTAAGCCAAAGTCATTTTACTTCCCTTATTTTTACACATCCCTTCAAAAATCATTTTTGAAAAATTATACTTAAGCCCACGTGTTATACAAACCAAAGCACTTGCTATAGACCTGTTTATTTCATTAAAAGAAGTACATTTTGGACTCAAGCATTGTAAAAGGACATGTATCAAATATTTCCAGTCAGAGGGAAATTCCTGCTTATGATATTTATTTAAAGTGACATCAGCAGGAATAGGATAACCCAATTCCCTAAGACCTTGTTCTATTGTTGCAATGGCAAGGGTAGTCACACCATCAGCGTCATCAAGACGCAAAGCTTGGCGAACCAAAGCTTCAGTGACCACCCATGTGCTTCCATGAACAGTAGATGTTAATGTGGTCACTCCATTAGCTGTTGTGGAACTAACAGTGTTCCAAAACTGTCTAATGTGTGCGACAGGGACTAATGGTGTATGAGAAAGTGCATACCTCAATGAAGATGCATTTAAAAATGCCACCATCTGTGAATACTGAGGAAACAAATCATCATCAGCAGTCAAGTAAGCTACCATATTGTGTTGGCTCTTGAACTCCAATGTTAAATTCTTTGAGTTGAATTTGGGTGCCATTGTGAAAGCTGTTTAGGTTATGTGATATGGAAAAATCTAGGAGAAAAATGTTAGACAAGAAAATATGAATACCCAGAATAAAAAGATTAGCCAAATTTATAGGAGAGATGCATGATTTTGATTGGTCAAAAATGAGGCGGTTATATTCAAAGAGCAATCATGAAAATATTGAATCAAACATAACTTATCTCATGCATTAATTAAAAGTAACAACTCCCCAAAATTACGACCAAAGATTAGTCAAAAATAACAACTGGGTAGGGCCCACTAGGTGTCAACGGTCAAAAATAGCCCATCAGCGCCCAACGGCTATATTTTCTTGTCAGCGTTTGCCTAAAGCCTTGTCAGCGTCACGATTGGACGTAACAGCGTTTGGAGAAAAACTTGTCAGCGTCTAAAAATAAAAATATTTAAAAAGAAAAAGACCTTAACAAAGTAATTTATCCTAAGGGAAATATCTTACAAGTTGATAATAATTACTGGGCGGCAAGCACTGTCCATTTATGCACACTTGCATAAGCAAGATAGACACAAATGTCCTCTAGAGTCCCTTGCTAACCAAAATACTTACCAACAAAGTTATTTCATAAAATTCTTTGTAACTCCCAGGTAAACCCATAACCAAAGTATTCCCAAGTCTCCCATCAGACCACAACTAATTCTAGGCCAAAAATGTCTTGGCAGCATGCAAAGTTGATATACTATGCATGCTACAGTGCCTCATGGTTTAGTAAAACTAACCCATACTCACCTGTGGACACAATCTAGAATTGTGATGAGAGTATTGTAAGAATACCCAAGAGTCCTAAAGGTTCCTTAAACCTCCCCTTAAACTATGATACATGAGTTCTCAATAATATATATGAACATTAAAAATTTATGTCAAGATAGGAATATAAATATTCCAACCATCATCCATAAACAAAACATGTTCAAATAGCTCTTCAAAGATCCATAAGCAACTCTGTATCCAATGGCATAAAGCTACCACCTACCTGCACATTTAGATGAAAACCACAAAACTAACATTTGTTGCTGACAGCGTCCCGACAACACTTAACAGCGTTGAAGGAACTCTTGTCAGCGTTAGACAATAATATCTCTAACAACGGCAAAATAACACTTGACAACGTTACATTTACCTTTGTCAGTGTTAGCAAAATAAAGTGGAAAATCTAAATCATCACAAAGACCAATAACAATGCATTATCCTGTACATACTTTTACAAAAAGGTTCCAAAACACATATTAAGTGAGATTAACCATTCCAATATTTGTTACCAAATATTGAAATCTTCCAGCATCAAAAGGTTTAGTTAATAAATCAGCCACATTGTCTTCCGTGTCTACCCTATCTGGTTGTATTAAACCTTTCTCAAAGCAATCTCTTATAAAATGATGTCTAATTTCTATGTGTTTGGTTTTAGAATGATGTACAGGATTTTTAATAATGCATAAAGTACTGTTATTGTCTACAAAAATCTTGGTATGCATAAAATTATACCCATAATCCAACAGCTGGTTTTGAATCCATAAGACTTGTCCACAACAAGCAGCTGCTGCAACATATTCTGCTTCAGTTGTAGAGTTGGCCACCACTGTTTGTTTCTTGCATTGCCAAGAGATTAATCTGCTCCCAAGAAATTGGCATCCACCAGTTGTGGATTTCCTATCAAACTTGTCACCACCATAGTCACTGTCTGAATATGCAATAAGGTCCAATGGAGAATCTTTTGGGTACCATAATCCAAGATCTGGATAACACCTTAGGTACCTAAAAATTCTCTTCACAGCAAAAAGGTGACATTCTTTGGGAGTCACTTGATGGCGTGCACATGCACACACAGCAAACATGATGTCAGGTCTTGAGGCTGTAAGATACATCAATGATCCAATCATTGATCTATAGTGCCTAACATCCACATCCTTTCCAGCTCCAATTTTTCCCCAAGGGTGTTGCCTATCCATAGGAGTGGAAGCCTCCTTCTCATGTGGAGAAAAACCATATTTCTTCAAGATTTCAGCTACATACTTGTCTTGGGAGATGAAGATACCATCTTCTTTCTACTGAACTTGTAAACCTAGAAAGAAGTTCATCTCACCCATTGCACTCATCTTGAATTTATCTGTCATGAGCTTGGAAAATTCCTCACTCATTTTTGGATCAGTAGATCCAAAAATGATATCATCAACATAGACCTGCACAAGCAACACATGTTTTCCTTTCTTCTTTGTAAACAAGGTCTGATCTATGGTGCCCCTTTTGAAACCATTTTCCATCAAATAGGTGGACAATGTACCATACCATGCTCTTGGGGCTTGATGAAGTCCATACATTGCTTTCTTCACTCTATAAACTTTGTCTGGATTCTCAGGATCTTCAAAACCAGGAGGTTGCATGACATATACTTCCTCAACAATTGTGCCATAGAGGAAAGCACTCTTCACATCCATTTGATAAACAGTAAAGTTCATGCAAGATGCATAAGCTAAGAAAATTATGATAGCTTCAATTCTTGCAACTGGAGCAAAGACTTCTTCATAATCTATGCCTTCCTCTTGTGTATATCCCTGAGCTACCAAACGTGCCTTGTTTCTGACCACAATGCCTCTTTCATCTTTCTTGTTCCTTAGAACCCATCTTGTCCCAATCGGTCTCACATATCTAGGACAATCAACCAGCTCCTAAACATCTTGTATAGCAAATTGGTGAAGCTCATCCTGCATTGCTTCCACCCAACTTGGTTCTTTGAGAGCATCAAAAATTTTCTTGGGTTCTTCCTGTGACAGAAAACAGGCAAACAAACATGCTTGTACAAGAGGGGTATCAACCTTCTTGTGTATATTGGCAATAAATCCACCAAGACCTTGATGGGATCTTCTTGTCTGAACTGGAGCCATAACATCACCAATGATCTGAGATGTGGGGTGATCCTTAGCTGTGGAAGTGAGAACTCCTCCTTCAAAAAGTCTGGTGTCCTCAACTTCACGCTCCATGTTGCCAATATCTTCTTCCTCAGATTCTTCTTGAGCAACAGAAATCTCTTCATGAACATTGGAAGGTCCACCCTGTTCAAAATGGGAAGAGAAAAGCTGTGTAAAGGCGTCTCCAAAGTCTGAACCTTGTTTGTCAGCGTTTGGGCTAACAACGCTTGAACTGTTGTTGTCAGCGTTTGAGCCATCAGCGTCTGAATTGGTCGTGTCAGCGCTTGATTTCCCTTTGTCAGCGCCTGAAGAATCATGCATGTTTGTATTTGGTGGTATTTGAACACCACCATTATCTTTCCTAGCAGCAGTAGCAGCAGCATAATACTCATCTGTCCATATAGGAAGTGTAACAAATTCTTGTGTGGGAGATGATTTAACTGCTGGTGGTCCATCCTCCTTAGCAACCTGTATACCTGAAACATTACCAATTCTCTTTTCCAAAACACTTGAAGTTTCCTTCACAATGTCTGGATCAGTAACAGGCATATAATTTAAAGCTCTAGATAAAGGTTCTAAGTCAAACAACCAATTTGGACCACTCTCAGGATCACTAGGTTTACTCTCTAAAAACCTAACATGTACTTTTTCAAGTATACGTTTTTCCTTTTTAATGTAAACCCTATATCCTTTACTCTGCACTGAATAACCCATGAAGTAGCCTTCATCACCTTTTGAATCAAATTTACCTAGGGCCTCACTAGTTTCTAGAACAACTACATGACAACCAAAAGGCTTTAGAAAGCCAATATTTGGCTTCCTTCCCCAAAGTAATTCATAAGGTGTCTTATTATGTATCTTGTTGACCAATGCCCTATTCTGAACATAACAAGCTGTGTTAACAGCTTCAGCCCAAAAGGCTATAGGAAAATGGGCATCAGCCAACATGGTTCTGGCTGCTTCAATAAGGGTCCTATTCTTCCTTTCAGCAACCCCATTTTGCTGTGGGGTTCTAGCTATGCTAAACTACCTAGTAATCCCTTTCTTGGCACAAAAATCATCTAACAACTGATTTCTAAACTCACCCCCATTGTCACTTCTAATAATTTTGACCTCATTACCATTTTTCTTCTCAATTTGAGTAATGAAATTAATCAGACTTAGGGCAGTTTCACTTTTCTTGGCTAAAAAGAAAGTCCATGTAAACCTGGAATAATCATCAGTGATAACAAAACAATATGATTTACCCTTCAGACTTTCTATATTAGTTGGACCAAAGAGGTCCATATGCAATAAGTGAAGTGGTTTAGAACTAGAGTGCACCTGTTTAGACCTAAATGAGACCTTGTGCTGCTTGCCCTTAAGACATGCAACACAAGAGTGGTCATTGTGGAAAGCCTTTTCAGGCAAACCATCAACTAAACCAAGCCTCACAAGTCTATTGATATTCTTAAAGTTTATGTGCCCTAATCTCCTGTGCCAAAGATTACTTTCATCTACTGAGGCTTTAGCATACAGACATGACATTTTATTATTTATCTTAATTCCATTAAGATTCACATTATATATGTCTTTATGCCTTGGTGTTCTAAAATCTATGTATTTTTCCTCAGGTAGCTTATAATCTTTGCTTAACACCAAGCACTCAGTATCTGTGAAAAGAACCTTATTTTTGTTATCACACACTTGTGATACACTAAACAAATTATAATCCAGTTCTTTTACCAAGAAGACATTCTCAAACCTTAGATTGTTGGTGACAAGGGTTCCTTTTCCAGTGATGGTGCCGTAGCCCCCTCCAAAGTATACCTTATCACCATCTTGAATAGGAGAGAAATTGGTCAGATAGTCTTCCTTTCCTGTCATGTGCCTTGAGCATCCACTATCCCAGTATCCATAATCATTGATCTTCTTCTGAATGCCCTGCACATAAAGAAAACACATTAGTTTTCTTTGGGAACCCAAGCCTTGGAAGACTTGGATTCATTTGGTTGTTCAACAAGAACAGACTTGGTTCTCATAACAACCCCATTTTCATCCCTGTTTGAATGAAATTCCCAGTTAACCCCAATTGGTGTTGACAATGCCTTTGAAATATAATGAAACCTGTTGCATGTCATAGAAATACCAGTAGAATTAGGGTTTTGGTCTTGTTTTGGTCTCCATGTTAAGCTAGTAGAAGCTTTAGACCTATTTCCCTGTGGTTGCAAATACCTAGGTTTGGTAGTGTGTCTGTCAGCGCTGAAATTGCTCTTGTCAGCGCCCCGATTGCTCTTATCAGCGTTGAACCTAGGGTTTGCTACAGGAACCCATTGCCTATTTGACCAAGTGTTTGACTTTTGAAAAGGTCTTAGGCCTTGTGTGTTAGACCCTCTAGAAAAGAATGGTGCTGGTCTAACAACTTGTGAACTTTTGTTCACAAAGGTATTGGGTCTGACAGTGTTTGACCTATGTTGACTTTTGTCAGCGCTGAACTGGTTCCTATCAGCGTTGACATTGGAAGCGTTGACACATTTGTATGCCAAATGTGAGAAGCTACCACATGTGTAACAAGCTTTTCTAGACATAGTCTTAGGTCTAGAAGCAAAGAAGCCTGTTCCATGGTTACTAACTTGGCTTTTTGGTGACCTAGTATTCCTATACATCTCTGCATACTTAACACTAGGTTTTCTAACAGTTTGTGGGCCAAGGTCAACAGCTTTTCCAGTGGTAGGGTGTGTGATCTTAATAGGTTTAGGATCAAGGCTCTTAATTGGTGTGGGCTCATTTGGACTTTCACACAACAACCCTCCCTTAACAAACAAGGTGTGGTTAGCTTTCTTCCACTCATCTAGGTCAGTCAGTTTTTGCTTGTATTCCTCAACTGGGGAAGTCACTCTAGGTGGAGGAATGAATTCCTCCTCTTGGCATTCTGGCAAGCCAGTCCAAGATAAGTCCTTTGATTGGACACCATAGAAATCCCCAGCTGGTGGTGGAACACCAGTATAATTATTCATCCCAATCCCACTCATATCCTTAGAGTCTCTTTGTTTACTAACACACTCTCCTAGGGATTGTGTGGCCTTATCAAATCTCTGGATTTTAAGACTCACATTATCTTTATTTTTGTTAGCCTCCTCTAACTGAGCTATCAAATCAAGATTAACCCTATTTACTATATCTTGCACATCTTTACTCTGATGTAACTCATGTTTTAAGATATTTATTTGATCCTTTAAATCAAACTCCATTTTCTTATACTCAGCTACTGTCTTTTCTGTTTGGGTAAGAGCAATTTGATAATTAGATACTTTGCATCTTTCAGTACTTGCCTCATCTAATAGTTTAACTATCTCTTGATTTAATTTTTCAGTATTTAAACGACAACCCTTAGAACAGAAAGCATCATCATATACCTCATTATCTGATGAAGAGGAGGAGTGAGCCATGAGAGCATATTCAACATGCTCTTCTTTAACTTCAGCAACCAAAGCTCTGTCCTCTTCCTCATTCTTAGCCATCCAGCTCCAGTCCCATTCTCCAACTCCATCAATTTGTTGAACAGCAACCATGGCCTTGGGATCTGGGCTCTTAACCATTTGACTTGAAGGCTTCCCAGCATCAGATCTTCTTGGAGATCTACATTCCCTCATAAAGTGCCCCATCCTATGACAGTTGTAGCACTTAACTTTTGACTTGTCAAATCCAGCAACATCCTTAGCATTAAAGGTCATCTTCTTCTTGAACCTTTTATTGAACCTGTTTGCTCTTAAACTTACAAGAGCCATAGTCCACTTGATATCCATCTCTTCCAATTGTTCATCACTTATCTGCTCAAGATCTTCATATGTAATCCTTGAATCACTGGGCAAAGAAGCAATGAATGCACACACAGTATCTAGATCAAAACCAGCAGGTTTAATTCTATCAGCGCCATGATTGTATGTGTCAGCGCTTGAGTACAAGGCGTTGACAGGATATGATCCAGCGCTGACAGACTGACATCCAGCGTTGACACCTTGAGATCCAGTGGCTGGATGTCCATAGAAGTTCATGGAATCAAATTGACCTTCACTTTGTGAGAAGAAGGCCATGTTGCTGCTGGAAGATTTATTATCACTATCCAATTGCCATTCATTCTCCAACAGTCTTAGTTTGTTGAAGATGTCATCAAACCTGGAAGTCTTGTGGGTGTTATTGACAAGAATGGATCTTGTCTCAATCTTCCATACATCACCAAGGATTTTGAGAAAAGTAGCATTCAATTCAGGGTCAGCAATCTGTGTTCCCATGAAGGAAAGTTGACTTGTGATGTCAAGAAGTCTACTTCTCACACTGCTGAGATTTTCATTGGGATGAGCTTTAAAGACAGCATACTCATGCAAGAGTTGCTTCTTCTTTTCTTCTTTTGTGTCAGCATTGCCACCATGTGCTACTTCAAGAGCTTCCCAAAGCTCTTTTGCAGACTCAAAGCGTTTGTACTTGTGCTGATTCTCATGACCTAGGGCGTGTTTCAAGATGTTCAAGATTTTCATGTCCACCCTCTTCTTGGCTATATCTTCAACAGCTACAGCTCTCCCATCTCCAGGCTTTTCCACCTTATCAGCTTCAGGACAATTAGGAACAGCTGTCCTTGTGGCAATTGCAGCAGCAATCTTTGCTGCTTTATCGAATGTGTTCCTATATTCGATAATCTCCCAAAGAGTGTAGTCATGAATAGCTATGTATTGCTCAAAATTTGACTTCCAAAGCTCAAAGTTCCTGGCATCAAACATGGGAATTTTGATACTAGGGTTTGAGGAGTTGTTTTGTAGCAAAGAAGCAGGTTGATCTGTGCCAGACATGGTGTTTTTAGGGTTTTGAGAATTTTAGGGTTTTTAGGGTTTTTGGTGTTTTAGGGTTCTTGTGTTACTTAAAGATCAAAAGTTTCTCAACAAGCTCTGATACCACTTGTTGATCCCAAACTTAGATCGATTAAGCTTTGTGTATACGAGATTAGATCAAGTACTACACGTAGAGAAACCTTTGCTTATGAATAAAGTAACAAAGTGTTATGCGGAATTAACACTTGATCTAAAACACAATGATGTTAAACAAACTTTCACTTGTATTAGAATAATCGTACTTGGTTACAATGAAAGAGTTTAACTTGCGAATACTTATGAAAACTGATATATGACTTTAACCTAAAAGACCTTCTTTTATAAAACAAGAAGTCTTGTACAATAAGCTACGAATCAACTATTCTAGGTAAAGATAATAATAGAAAATACAATGTTGTGCTTATCTTTACCATACATAAATAAAGAAACAAATAAACAAAAGATACGTATGAAGATATTCCATCAGTGTCAATCTTCAAGGCTGTCAGCGTTGACTTCTTCAATGTCAACGCTTGGCTGTCAGCGTCCAATATCATCCTATCAGCGTTGACATTCTTCTTATCAGCGTCTAGTGAACTGACCCATATTTTATTCCCAACAGTTTGATAACCTCTGTTTTGATGACTTCATGGATTTTTGGATTCACCCTTCGTTGGCTTTGAATAGTGGGCTTATAGTCGTCCTCCATGAGAATTTTGTGCGTGCAGAAGTGAGGATCAATTCCACGAATATCCGAGATTTTCCACGCAATAGCCTTCTTGTGAGCTTTCAACACAGCAACGAGGCGAATCTTCTCTTCATCTTTCAAATCCGTTGCAATAATGACGGGTGACTTCTTGTTGTCGTCAAGGAACACGTACTCGAGATGAGGCGGCAACTCCTTAAGTTCCAAATCCGGAGGATTTTCGACGGGAGGCGTTTTCAAAGTCGTGGCATCAATAGCAATAACCGTGGGAGATGGAGGCGATGGATTGTCTTCGGTGAGAAGATTGTCAAAGAAACTCATGTCTTCATCCCCCTCGGTGGGATAATCATTAGTAGCTAAATTCGCATCTCCCATGGCATCTTCAAGATTGTTCCAGAATAAATCACTATCTCCGAATAGAGACAATGATGAATCAATGGAGGACACGGTCTCAACAGTGGGAAGAGAGGTAGGAATACTTTTGCAAGCATCATTAAAGTGTGCTTCACAAGCCTCATCAAGAACGTCAATACAATTAACGCTCTCATATGAATACGGCTGTTTAGACAACTTTCCCATGTTGAAGACTACTTTGTCGTCACCCACTCTCATGATAAGCTCTCCGGCTTCAACATCAATAAGAGTGCGACCGGTCCTAAGGAATGGACGACCAACAATAAGTGGCACAGGGGGGTCCATCTCGTAGTCGACGACAACAAAATCAGCAGGGAAGGTGAATTTGTCGACTCCTACAATGACGTCTTCGGCTATCCCCACTGGATAAGCAACCGTACGGTTGGCTAATTCCAAAGTCATTTTAGTGGGGACTAGCTCTGGAAGAGATAATTGCTTCCAAACACTTAGAGGCATGAGATTAATACTGGCACCTAGATCGGCTAGGGCCATGCAATTCTCTACTCCCGGGAAATTGCAAGGGATAAGAAAGCGACCCGGATCACCAAGCTTGATTGGCAATTTCCTTAAGAGCACTGCAGAGCAGTTCTCATTAAGTTGGGTGTTGGCAATGTCGAGGAGCTTTTCCTTGTCGCTCAGAAGGTCTTTAAACATTTTGGCGTATTTGGGCATGTGAGCGAGAGCCTCGGCGAAGGAGATATTGAAATTCAGTTGTTTAAACATTTTAAGAAAGTTAGAAACCTGAATATCATCCTTGCTCTTTTGCTTCTCTTTCCTCAACCTAGAAGGATAAGGTATATTGGAAGAAGAGGAAGGCTTTGGGAGTATAGGATCACTCACAACCACGGGTGGAGGAGGGGTAGAAACAAGAGGCGGAGAAATTGGGGAAGGAGAAGGAATAGGAGCAGGCGACTCGTTCTCCTTAGTCACAAACACCGGTGGAGGTATAGGAAGCTCGGGTTCCTTGGTACCTTTACCACTTCGAGTAGTGATTGCTTTCATCTCCCCTCTTGGGTTTGCAACGGTGTTACTCGGAAGAGTACCCGAAGAAGAGGGTTGACTACTTTGGAAGAAACTAGCCATCATGTTCCTCAGATCATTAGTCTGGCTATCCAACGTGTTTCTCATGTCAGCTCTCAAATCATTTCCTAGCTTGACCAAGTCTGCCTTCAAATTGCGCACTTCTTCTTGGAGATTTCCCACTATCACATCATTGGTCCTCATGTAGGTTGCGACCTCTTGGTGTAAAGCAGTGGTGGTTTGGTTGGAAGGAGCATTGTATGCAGGTGGTTGGTAAGCGGGTTGTTGGTAGACTTGATTGTTACGTTGAGGTGGTTGTTGCTGCTTGTGAGGTGGGATGTATGGTTGTCGAGGTTGTTTTTGTTGTTGAGTAGGGCGGTTAAGGTTTTGTTGTTGGTTTGGGTTGGTAGGAGGAAATCCAGGTGGTGAAAGATAGTTGTTTGATCGATAGCTAAGCAAGTTACGGTCACCTTGAGGTCGGGCTTGATAAGCAGGTTGTTGCTAGGTGCCATATGCCGCATTCACATTCTCAGCAGGGTAATCTTGGGTGGCAGTACAAGTTGTGTAAGAGTGGGGACCACCGCATATCTCACAAGGTTGGCTGACAACGTTCACTTGTGCATTTTTGGCGTTGTTGCTGTTGTTGTTGCTGACGGTGTGGGTGACAAGCGATTCAAGAAGCGTGGTGATTTTGTCTAATCGCTTGTCGCTGTCATTAGTGCTAGCACTAGCAACATTGGTCCGAACGCTCTTGGTTTGCACACGAGACTTGTTCTCAGTGATATCCCAAGCAGCATTGGAAGTCTTAGCCAATAAATTACCCCCCGAGGCACTATTCAGTGAATCTTGGTCACTCATGCTTAAACCATTGTAAAAAGTATTAATTTGATGTACTTTGGTAAAACCATGTTGTGGGCATTTCCTTAAAAGATCTTTAAAACGATCCCAAGATTAACTGAATGACTCATCGTACTTTTGTTCAAAGTTTATAATCTCATTCCGCAAAGCGGTAGTACGAGAGGGTGGAAAAAAGTAGTTGATAAACTTTGTTTCCAAATCCGTCCACGAGAGAATACTCTGTGGCGGTTCCTTAGCAAGCCAATGCCGGGCTTGTCCCTCTAAAGAAAAGGGAAAAAGTTGTAACCTTATCACTTCTTGGGAAACTCCATTGAATTTGACCGTATTAGTGAGTTGTAGAAATCTCTTGATATGGTCGTGTGGGTCATCAATGATTCGTCCCAAGAATGGTTGAGCTGAGACCATCTGGATAAAGCCTGATTTGAGCTCGAAATTGTTGGCGGCAATTGGAGGGATGACAATTGGATCCGTGTTGCCATCGACATGAGCTTGGAGCAATTCAATCATTGGGCGATTATCCGGAAGGTGCTCATTTTTGTTGTTATTGTTCATGTTGTTGAAAGGCGGATTGTTGTTGTTATTATTGTTGTTCGGAGGTGGTATGTTATTGTTGTTTTGTACACCAGCCATGTCTAAGTTATCGAGAGGCTCGGGCTCTTGATAAGACGTGGATCGAGTGCGCATACACCTGCAAAAGAACGAACAAAGAAACACAAAGCAAAAATATTTTTGGTTTTTATTGTTTTTTTACTTTTTAGGATTTTTGAAAATTTTATATTTTTTTAGTTGTTTTTGAAAATTTTTGAAAAAGTAACGTTCACGGGGAACGAATCCCAAAATCCAATTTCTCACAAAAAACTTTTGTCTTAACGAGAAGAGCCGACAGCGGCGCCATTTGATACAAGGGTTTTGCTAGGTTCAATTTTACTCTCGATATCCTCTCGAATTGATCTAAGTCTTATGTGGAATGATTGTTCTTGGTTACTAAATAAAAGGGTTTGGTTTTCTAATCTAATGGAAATGAAAATTTAAATCAAAGACAATTACTTTAACAAAGATTTGTATTAAATTTAAGATTAAAATCAAGATTAAAAATTAAAATTGAAATTTAAGCAAACAAACATAAAGAAACAGTAAAGTAGACAAACAGTAATCTAAAGGAAAAACTTTATTCGGAACTTTTAAACCTTGATTCGGAACTTGCTCATGCGGAACTTACTGATTCGGAACCTTCCGGATGAAGGTGCTTGGTTCGGAAGTCTGAGCTTGATCCGGAACTTTTGGGTTGATTCGGAAGTTTTGAAACTTCCGAATGAAGGACTGGTTCGGAACTTTCCGAATGAAGGATGTTTTCTCTTGATTCAGAACTTATGCTTGACTCGGAACTTTCCGAATGAAGGGTTGATTCGGAACTTTTTGTTGACCCGGAACTTACTGATTCGGAAACCACTGATTCGGAAGTTAATGCTTGATTCGGAAGTTTCCGAATGAAGGCTTCATTCGGAACTTTTTTGTTGGTTCGGAACTTTTGAATACCCAGATACAGTAGCAGATTTAGCGAAGAACACGGAACACTAAGTTTAATCAAAATCAAACCCAATACTTAAAAAGGAATTACCAAATTAAACACAAATCATTTAGACACCATAAGCAACGAATCCCACTAATAAAAACGCAAATCCAAACAACTTTTGAAGATCAAATCAAGAAAAATAAAACTTAAGAACTTGAAGATAAAAATGGAGACGAACAAGATGAAATGAAAAGATTAAACAAAAGCTTTGTATTGAATGATTAATGTTTTGACAAGATAAACCAAAGATTAAAATTACAAGATTGGAAAGACAAAGATAAAAATCACCAATCACCCTATTGGTGATGGTGTTCTACGAACCAGGAAGAAAAGTGGGGAGTAAGAAAGAAAAACTAGTCTAAAATGTGTGAGGGGAAGGCTATTTATAGCCTTGTCCTTTGGTTGGTGAGTGGACTTTCTCCCGTTCTTCTTGTCTTTTCGTCTTTTCAGAAAAGTTTCCGTTTTCGATTCTGATTCGGGATTTGTCGTCGATTAAATTCAACTCGTCTTTTAATTTCTTCGTTTAAAGGACTTGAGTTTCTTCGACTTATATAAATCTTCCGTCTTTGGTCCTTTTCTTCGATAAATCTTCGAATAGGCCCAGTGACTTCAAATCTTTTGCATCTCTTGGACAATAGACTTTATCTTGAGTCTTTTTCTTCAGTAAAACCCATGCAATCCCATATTTTCTTCAATATTCATCCGGTTGGCTCTGAAAACACAATAAACACAAAAACCACGCATAATTCCAAACAAATGATATTAAATACGTGTTTTGGTCTTGTTTTAGCCCGAATTAAGTGGTAAAAGGATGGGTGTTTACACACCTATCAACCACCAGAAGTACTTTTACGTGTATCAAGAAACCCTGTATGATCAGAATCTGAATAGGCCGTTAGAAAGAAACCGGTTTCCCTCGGATACCAGAGTCCCATGTGAATGGTATTCTTAAGGTACCGAAAGATCTTTTTAACCTCCTTGAGGTGCTTTTCGGTGGGTCGTGCTTAATATTGTACACAATAACACGTAGCATGTGATATATCTGGTCTGCTTGCTGTTAAGTACATGAGGGAGTCGATCATGGAACGATATCTCGTTTGATCTATGGCATCTCCCTCCAAATCAACATCTAGGGATGTGGTTGATAATGGTGTCCCAACGGGGTCTCATGAGGTCATACCATGATTTTTGATTATCTCTTGACAATACTTAGCTTGGTTAATGAAGATACCACTTGGGGATTGGTGAACTTGAATTCCTACAAAGAATTTTAGTTCGCCCATCATTGACATTTCAAATTTGCCGTGCATTACTTTTTCAAACCATTTTGAATGTTTTGGGTTTGTAGACCCGAAAATAATGTCATCAACATAAATCTGCACAAGCAAAATGTCATCCCCATATTTATAAGTGAACAAAGTTAGATCAATGGAACCTTTTGAGAAACCTTTGGAGACCAGAAATTTTGAGAGCTCGTCGTACCACGCCCTTGGAGCTTGCTTGAGTCCATAAAGTGCTTTGTGGAGACGATACACTTTGTCAGGATAATGAGGATTGACGAATCCTTCCGGCTGTGTGACATAGACTTCTTCCTTCAAAGGACCGTTAAGAAACGCCGTCTTTACGTCTATTTGATAAACGATGAATCCCTTATGCGCAGCATAAGCAAGGAAAATCCTGACCGCTTCCATACGAGCTACTGGTGCAAATGATTCTTCAAAATCAATACCATCTTTCTGGCCATACCCTTTAGCCACTAGCCTAGATTTATTCTTGATGATAGTGTTCTCTTCATCCATCTTGTTTTTCCAGATCCATCGAAGATTTAATGGTATTACATCGTATGGTCTGTCAACAAGTTCCCAGACTTTAAGTCTTTTAAATTGTTGAAGTTCATCCGTCATCGATTCAATCCAAGCGTGATCTACCAAGGCTTCTTTGATATTTGTTGGTTCAGCTGTACTCACGGCGAGTGTGAACATACAAACATCACCATCGGTTTCAAGCTATCGTCTTGTACGAACGGGCTGTGAAGGGTTTCTAATTACGTGAACCAAAGGATGATCTCGGGTCCAATGATGTGTTGAAAGATGTCGTTGATAAAAGGTATGCATATTTGACGGATCAACATGGTGAGTAGAAGACTCTCCAGTTTCGTGTACCGGTGTACCGAATGGGTTGATAAATTCGTCTTCGTTAGATAATGCATTGTCTACTTGATTTGTGTTCTCTAGAGCAATGACAGTAGTTGTGGATGTTGTAGGATCGGTTGTTGATGTGATATTCTGAGGAGGTAAATCTTCAGCAACCCGTGTTGAAGTAGACGAAGTTGTATCCTTTTGTTGACGATGATCGGTATCATCATTCTTATCATGAGTGACAGCGGAAGACTTTGATACAACATGTTTCTCCCCCGTGAAATATTCATCATACATTGGTCCATATAAAATTTCCAACTCTGCAATTGTCGTGTTTACTGTCATATATGCTTTTGGAACATTTCCTTGAACCAGCTTTGAACTTGACGGTTCTTTGCTGTGGTCTTGAGTTCTGAGTTCCGTGCGGTTGTGAACGGAAGTCGTTTGTCGTTGTGGATCGGGACTTAAACTGTTTTGTTCAAGTGCCATTTCTTGTAATTCATCAAATTGGATGTGAATAGTCTCGACTATCAATTTTGTTCTCTTGTTGTACACTCTATATCCCTTAGACTGAGTTGCATATCCCACTAGAATACATGCATCACCTTTCTCTTTCATCTTGTCCAGATTTTCACCATCTCGAATAATGTAACACATACATCCAAAAACGTGAAGGTGTTTGAGTGAAGGTTTTCGATCATGAATTATGTGATATGGTGTCTTTTCGTGTCTTGGGATAATTAAGGATCGATTTTGTGTGTAGCATGCGATTGACACGGCTTCGGCCCAAAATAATAGTGGAAGTTTTGAAGCAGATAATAATGTTCGAGCAGCCTCAACCAAAGTACATTTTTGTCTTTCGACAACGTCGTTTTGTTCGGGTGTTCGAGCAATAGATGTTTCATGTTCAATTCCTTCAGCTTCAAAATAGTTTCTCAGAGTTGAATTCAAAAATTATGTGCCTTTGTCAGTACGAACCACTTTTACTTTAGCTTGAAGACCACGTTGTATCAGTTTAAGGAAGTTGATGAGAATTTCAGGTGTTTCATCCTTGGACCTCAAGAAGTGAGTCCATGTGTACCTTGAGTAATCATCGACAATTACCATAACATATTTATTTCCATTGATACTATGAACATGCATGGGACCACACAAATCTATATGAAGAAGATCTAACCGTCCTTTAGAGCTTGGTGTAGTCTTTGTTTTAAAGCTACTTCGTTTAGCTTTACAAAGCTCACAAGAAGAACAAAGACGATCTTTGATGCATTTCAAGCTTAGAAGGCCTCTCACAATATCTTTCTTGGAAAGCAAGTTGATGGTATCAAAATTGAGATGAGATAGACGTTGATGCCATAACCATGCCTGAGTCGTTGAAGCTTTAGCCATGAAGCAAATTGGAGTTGTAGAAGTTGTATCTTGTAAGATGTTGTAAATCTTGCTTATGTTTAGAGAGAGAAATAGATAGAGAGATGGTGAGAACACACACAATTTTAGAGACAGAAAGTGAAAGAAAACACTTTTCTTACTATGTGAAAAATAAGGTGAACCACACCCTCTCCAACTAAGGAGAGGGTTTATATACCCAAGCCTTGTGATGGGCTTGGGCTTACATGTTTGGGCCGTCCATACAAACCATGGACTAGGCCTTTCCTTGTTTACTTAATGTAGAAAAACTAAACTACGAGCCACTACTTAATATATTGTCGGAGTGACCGAATCTTCCTAAATACGAAAAACGTATTTCCAACAATCTCCCCCTAAGGGAGGTCACTCCAAACAAGGGTGTTACCCGAGTTACAATAATAAAATAAACCTAGCATACTATGCTTGTCTTGAGCTCGTAGTCTTCGTTTTTCTTTTCTTTTTCTTTTCTGGTGAATATGTTGAAGTGATCTTTGATATCAATCTTGAGCATTACTCTCTTGCCTTTATCTTGTGCATCCATGACTTGTGATATTCGCCTCTTCGTGACTTCATGTTCCATATACTTATACCTTTGTAATTCTTGAAAGCATCAGAGTTTGATACAGCGGAAGACTTAACTTTTAGGCTTTCTTGAATTTGTTGAAGTATTAAGTGCGAAAAGTATAAGCATGCGGGGACGACTTCTTCTCGGATTCCGCAACGCTACCGTCTTCAAATGCTGCAACATAAGTAGACACGAACGAAATGGCTTTGAACATTTCATTCTAATTCGGTAGCATTTTACCTCCCGTCGATGAAGACCGTTGGACGATATAAAATATCGTACTTATGGCAGGTAGATTTAATTAAAAATCTCCTTGACAAGATTTCGCCATAAACCCGTTCTCTTTACTCGACCGTCCAAAGCTGACTGCGAATGTAAAGAGTGAATCATTTGGATAAAATTATCCGCATGATTGAAGTCGTCAATTCTGTTCCTGGAACAAGTTTGATTCATTAAAGAATCTCACCATCGTTGCTTTCCAGTTGTTACGAGCTTGATTCATATTGAATCTTGCAAGTTACCTACCAAGTGCTGTTTAAGGTTAACACTAGAAGGATTTCCACTCATCATTGTGAACACTAAGGTATCACTCTGAGTGTTCTGGCAAGATCACTAAGATATTGCGTATAGGCCTGGAACGTGTTTAAATTCAGTTAAGAATTAAACCACTGTTGCTTTCCAGTTATCACAAGCTTGATTCATAAAGAACCGCACAAGTCACCTACCATGAGCTTTTTGATATTCGCTCAAGAAGGATTTCCATCTTCATTGTAAATACTTTCGTATTACTCGGATGTTCAGGCAAGATCATGAAGATTTTGCGTAGGACTCTTAATATCTTTCTTACTTTTCACAAAGTGTGAAGAAGCAAGGAAATATGGAAATGTGTCCTAATGAGATATTTGATGATCTCAAATGGCTCTAGACTCGATCGTGCACTTTGGATTTTAGTGATCGGAGGCTGGAGAGGAGTGCCACCATTTCAATACCAATTTACTCGGAGTGAATAAATCGATAGATAACGTGTTGTCTCCGTGTGATTAAAACAAATACCTTTTGAGAGATATCTGAGTTAGCTGGGATAGGTTGTGCATTGCATCACTGGGTCCATGATGTCTTATTTTCAATACAAGCATCATTAAAAATGATCTCAATAGCATACGTGTTGACCCGGTTTCTGCCTAAGGTTGTAAGGAGGGCTTCTTTCTTTACACCCTTTATCTTTACAATTCTTTTTCATTCTTCAACCCCTTCAATGCTTACCAATACGTCATAACTAGCACCTTGTTGTGATTGTTCCAGTGCTAACTTAAGTACTTGGTCGGCATTCAGCTACATTCACAATATTTCTCCATCTTTCCTAAGGACTACTATTTCTAGCTATGGAATGTCCTTGGGAAGATTCCTCCGGTTCTAAAAGAATCATTGGACTTAACCTATCCTACCATCCTTATGTCACCACAATCTTCATCGTCGTGAAATAAATGGGTTATGGGTAAGTATAAATCACCATGAAATCCATTTTGATATAGCAAATCCATTTTGCTCCCCCTTAACATATGCCACGATATTCGAAAACATTTCGTACATGTTTGGATGAGCTATCACGTTAAGTCAAACCATTTGTGATAATTTTCCCATATTAAATCACATTTTATCCCCCATATTAAAAATATTAACCCAATCGATGTTTTTAATATCAACTGATTTACTGAAGTTTTAACAAAGGTTTTGGGAAGAAAAATGCAAGTCCTTTTAATCTTCATGAGACCAATTTGTGAGAAATGATACCGATTTGTAACATGATCACATATTCACCATATTAGAAAAAAATTGACAAGGTTGGACCTGATTGATGAGCACATCATATGATAAGATCAAATGGTTCTTGTCAGCATATGTTGGTCGCCTCGTCACTTCTGAAGTCATCTCTAGACACCACATGTACGATTGGTATTGTTTTCTTGACACCAACTTGGGAACTTGGCACGTTCGACATCGAAGATTCTGAATGCTTGACAATTGCTCCCCCTCAATTATTGACCCGTGTTCTATTGAAAGAGCTGTAGTCGTCGGTTGAGTAGTCGCATCGTCGACTATGTAGATACCAATTGTAGATTGCGATGGTTGTAGAGATGATAACTTCATAAAAACAAGATTTCTCTTGTTTTAACAAATAAATGCACTGACACGTACATATATCCATGTTAGATTGTGTTATAACGTAAACACAATCCCTTACATGGTTATATAGTAAACCATGCCCGAGAAAATTAATTCCCGTTTTGAGCCAAAGCTTTCATAAGAAATACTTGACTTTAATATGAAAAGCGGGTTGCAGTCTGAAATAACTACAAGCCATTTAGGAATGTTTTATTAAATATTTACAACTTTTGTACGAACTCTATTTATGGTGCCGTGTCAATATTAATCGACATTTCTAAGGCCGTAAATATTATCGTACCAAAAGACATGCCTTTGAAAAATAAAGTAAAAATATTTTTGGATTTTTCTGAATTTTTCAATTTTTATATGGTTTTATATTTTTGTATTTTGCTTTTGTGGATAAAAATATAAACAATATATACAGATGATCACCAAGGATACGGAGAATAGTTTACCACCACTATTCTTTCGCTTCATCTGCCAGTTCCCTTAGAGTCTCAGGCGAGAAAGTTCTCATTCCTAGCTTGTCGGCCAAAAATTCCGTTCGAGCGCGATCTAAATCCTTCATGAAAATATCCGCCAATTGATACTCAGATCGGACAAAGTAAAGCTCGATCACTCCATTTTCCACTTGCTCCTTGATGAAATGGTAGCGAATGTCAATATGCTTCGACCGGGAGAATTGAACATTGTTGCAACATAAGGCAATTGCACTCTTGTTGTCGCAGTACATCGAAATTTTGTTGAAACCTAGACCATAGTCGGTTAATTGCGATCTCATCCAAAGAGTTTGAGCACAGCAACCGCACATAGCTATGTATTTTGCTTCCGTACTTGAAATTGCAGCGCTTTTTTGCCTTTTCGATGCCCAACTGATTAGTCGATCTCCTAGTAACTGCAAAGTTCCACTCGTGCTACGCCTTGTATCTTGACATCTCGCGTGATCCGCATCTGCATATGCTGTAAGTGCAATTGAAGAGTCCTTCAAATACCAAAGTCCCCGATTAATGGTTCCTTTAAGATACCAAAAGATCCGTTTAACAGTAGCTAAATGTAACTCCGTAGGTCGAGTTTGATACCGAGCACACATACATATAGCAAACTGAAGATTAGGTCGACTAGCTGTGATATACAGAAGGGTACCGATCATTCCACGATAAAGTGTCGGATCAACGACAACTCCGTGTGGATCTGCATCAAGCTTAGTTCGTTCCACCATTGGAGTATCCACGGGGTCACAAGATTCCATCTTATATTTCTTAAGAGATTCAAGGGCATACTTGGATTGATTGATAAAGATGCCTCTGGGACTCTGAGATATCTGAAGACCTAAGAAGAATGATACATTTCCCATCATTGACATCTTAAACTTGGAAGACATGAGTGTCCCAAACTCATCCGATAAGGTTTGGGTCGAGGAAGCAAATATAATATCATCAACATATATTTGTACCATAATCATATCATTACCTCGTTTCTGAATGAACAACGTGGGATCCACCTTGCCTTTAGTGAAGCCTTGCGTAATGAGGAATTGTGACAATAGATCATACCATGCGCGTGGATCTTGCTTCAACTCATAGAGAGCCTTCTTAAGCTTATACACATGATTAGGATATTTAGGATTCACAAAACCATCCGGTTGTTGAACATAGACCCCTTCCTTGATTTCACCATTTAGAAATGCCGTCTTCACATCCATCTAATAGACGATCATATTCATGTGTGCTGCATAAGCGAGGAATAGTCTAATAGCTTCCAAACGGGAAACAGGTGCAAATGATTCCATAAAGTCGATGCCTAATAATTGCTTGTATCCACGAGCTACTAGTCGAGCTTTGTTCTTCAATATTCCGCCTAACTCATCGAGTTTCACCTTGTAAACCCATTTCAAAGTGAGTAACTGCACTTGATCCGGGAATGGGACAAGTTCCCATACTTCAAGATGTATAAATTCATTAAGTTCTTCTTGCATAGCTTCTATCCAACAGGATTGAGTAAAAGCTTCTTGCCATGTCTTTGGTTCAACTTCAGTGAGAAAAGCATCAAAATGACAAAACATTGCATTTTCTTATAACTGACTTCATGTGTATACCGGACGATTAGGGTCACCAATAATAGAATCTATAGGATGATCCTTTGTCCACTTGCTTTCATGTTCACGAATCCGTGGATTGGAGTAGACCTTACTAGGAGCTTCCTCTGAGGTGGACGAGCCGGCTTGAGTAGAGTCAGGAATTGGTACACCAAAGAATGGAAGTTCATGCATTTAAGCGAATTCCAAATCGTGATCATCATCATCCTCTTCATCATCAATAGACATGACATGGGTAGTTGAAACATGTGTTGGTTGAGAATTACTTGTTGAAGGTATATCTTGACCGATTGTAGGTGCAGACGTATCTGATTGTGCTTTGCTTGCTGGAGGGACAACTTCGGTAACCGGAGTTATTACCTCAGGTTCTGGAGCAACAATACTTGTAGGAGTAAAGAATTCATCAAAGAACGGTTGAAACAACGTATCCCATTCATTCCTAGAAGGTGGTGTAAATTGTTGGAAATAAAATGTAGCCAGTACACTTGGACGCTGACAAGAGGAATTGGGACGTTGATAACAAGAAAACAAGCGTTGACAGAACAAGCGTTGACAGGAAGATGTCAAGCGTTGATAGAATGAAGTCAAGCACTGATAAAAGACTTAGTGTACACGTATTATGTTTCTAGTTTGTTTCTAGTAAAGATATGATCAACAATGTATTTTCTATATTTATCTTTACCTATAATAGCTGATACGTAGACTCTTGTACAAGGCTTCTTAGTCTATAAAAGAAGACCTTTAGGTTTTGTTTCAATATAAGTTTTCATACGTTTAACACTTTCGTTGTACACAAGTTTGTTCTAATCAATCAAGTGAAAGTTTGGTTTACATTGTTTGTGTGTTCTTGTTTGAGTATTAATTCCACATAATACTTAAATTGTTTTATACACAAAAAAGTTTCTCTAAGTGTTTAGCTTGATTTAATCCCGTTTACACAAGCTAAATCAATCTAAGTTTGGGATCAACAAGTGGTATCAGAGCTTGTTGAGAAACTTTGATCTAAAGAACACAAGAACCCTAAATCGCCAAAAACCCTAATTTTCATAAAACCCTAAAAACATCATGTCTACCCCAGAAGTAAACTCCTCCTCCTCCTCAACCCCCAACATCAAGATTCCCAGGCTAGACCCAAATAATTTTAAGCTTTGGAAGTTTAACTTTGAGCAGTATCTACAAATCCATGACTACACCCTATGGGAAATTATTGAATATGGAAACACATTCAATAAAGCTCAAAAGATTGTAGCTGCCATCTTACAAAGAACAAATGTTCAAGGCTCTACTAAAGTGGATCGAAAAGAAAAACGTGAAGATGGTAGAGCTGTCTCAACTGAGGACATAGAAAAGAGAAAGAGTGACATGAAAACCCTAAGCATTCTAAAACTCTCTTTGGGATAAGAAAATCAGCACAAATATAGAAGCTATGAGTCTGCAAAAGATCTTTGGGCAGCTCTTGAAGTTGCTTATGGTGGTAATGCTGATACTGTACAAGAGAAAAAGAAGCAACTCTTGCATGAGTATGCTGTTTTTAAAGCTCAACCCAGTGAGAAGCTAAGTAGTGTGAGAAGCAGACTTCTTGACATCACAAGCAAGCTGTCCTTCATGGGAACAGTGCTTGGTGATGTTGATATTATCACCACTTTTCTTAAAAGTCCTGGTGATGCATGGAAGATTGAAGCAAGATCTATAATTGCTAATAACACTCACAAAAGTCCTACTTTTGATGATGTTTACAATAAACTGAGGCTGGTGTAGAATGAAACTCTTTTGGATCATGGAAGTAAGTCTACCAATGGAAACATGGCCTTCTTCTCACATAGTGAAGGTCAATTTGATCAAAAGAGCCATACATGCACCCCGTTACTGGATCAACTTGTGTCAACGCTGGATCAAAACCTGTCAATGCCTCACATTCAGACGCTGACACATACAAAGTTGACTCACCAAGAGTTAAGCCTGCTGGTATTGATCTAGATATTGTGTGTGCATACATTGCTTCATTGCCCAATGGTTCAATGATTACATATGAGGACCTTGAGCAAATTAGTGATGAGAATTTGGAGGAGATGGACATAAAGTGAAATATGGCCCTTGCAAGCATAAGGGCAAATAGATGGAATAGAAGATTTAAGAAGAAGATGACTTTCAATGCCAAGGACACTGCTGGATTTGATAAATCCAAGGTTGAGTGTTACAATTATCATCGTATGGGACACTTTATGAGAGAATGCAGATCTCCAAGAAGATCTGATGCTGGAAAACCCTCAAGTCAATTCATTAAGGCTCAGGATTCCAAATCCATGGTTGCAATGCAAGAAATTGATGGTGTTGGATGGGATTGGAGCTACTTGGCTAAGAATGAGGAAGAGAACAAAGCTTTGGTTGTAGAAAAGGAAGAAGAAGAGCATGTTCACTATGCTCTCATGGCACACTCCTCACCTTCATCAGAGAATGAGGTATATGATGATGCATTTTGTAGTAAGGGTTGTTGTCTAAACACTAAAAAACTTAACAAAGAAGTTTTAAAATTGTCAACAGATGTGGTTAATGAATGATGCGAGTTGTCTAACTATCAACTTGCTCTTACTCAAACTGAAAAGACTGTAGCTGAGTATAAGAAAATGGAGCTTGACCTAAAAGATCAAATCAATATTTTAAAACATGATTTAAATGCTAGTATTGATATTAGAAACATCATGGAGAGAGTCAATGCTGAATTACAGGCTAAGTTAGATGAGGCTATCAAAAATAAGGATAATGTAGATCTTAAAATTCAGAGATTTGATAAAGCCTCACAAACCCTAGAAAAATGTGTTAGTGAACAAAGGGATTCTAGGGATATGACTGGGATTGAAATGAAAGAGTATGCTCACCACCTGCTGGGAACTTCTATGGTGTCCTTAGCAAGGACTTGTCTTGGACTGGTTTACCAGAACTCCAAGAAGATGAATTTATTCCTCCACCAAGAGTTCTTACCCCAGTAGAGGAATATAGGCAGAAGTTGAATGATTTGGACCAATGGAAGAAAGCCAATCCTACCTTGTTTGTTAAGGGTGGCATGCTTAGTGATAGCCCAAATGATTCTACACCTATCAAAGTGACAAACCCAACCACTGGCAAGACCGTTGACCTTGGCTTAAACGTTGATAGAAAACCTAGCATTAAATATGCAGAAATGTATAGAAAACCTAGGTCACCAAAAGGCCAAATTAGTGATAATGGAACAGGTTTCTTTTCTTCTAGACCTAGAGTTATGTCTAGAAAAGCCTGTTATACTTGTGGAAGTTTTTCTCATTTAGCCTATAAGTGTGTCAATGCTTCAAAGGTCAACGCTGACAAAAAGTCAAACACTGTCAAACCCAAATCTTTTGTCCAGCAAAGTCCACAAGTTGTTAGACCAGCCCCATTCTTTACTAAAAGGTCTAATACTTATGGACAAAGACCTTTTCAGAAGACCAATACATGGTCTAATAGACAATGGGTTCCTGTAGCAAACCCTAGGTTCAATGCTGATAAAGGTAATTTCAACGTTGACAAGACCAAATCAAACGCTCACAGAAACATTGCCAGACCAAATATTGGTAAATATTTGCAACCAAACGGGAAAGGGGTCTAAAGCTTCTTCTAGCTTGACATGGAGACCTAAGCAAGACCAAAACCATAATTCAGGTGGGATTTCTATGACCTGTAACAGATTTAATTATATTTCAAAGGTCATAACAAAACCA
The DNA here is from genome assembly GCA_025667525.1 of Glebionis coronaria. NCBI lineage: Eukaryota > Viridiplantae > Streptophyta > Magnoliopsida > Asterales > Asteraceae > Glebionis > Glebionis coronaria. Next base: position 251,541,798 of record CM046875.1, on the reverse strand, counting down.
ATTGGGGTTAACTGGGTGTTTAATCCAAAAAGGGATGAACAAGGGGTTGTCATAAGGACTAAGTCTGTTCTTGTTGAACAACCAAATGAATCCAAGTCTGCTCAAGCTTGGGTTCCCAATGAAAACTAATTTGTTTTCTTTATGTACAGGGCATTCAAAGCAGATTAATGATTATGGCTATTGGGATAGTGGATGCTCTAGGCACATGACTGGGAAGGAAGATTATCTCACTAACTTCACTCCCATTAAGGATGGTGACAAAGTTTACTTTGGAGGCGGATATGGAACTATCACAAGAAAAGGAACTCTTCTCACCAAGAATTTGCGTTTTGAAAACGTGTTTCTGGTAAAAGAACTTGACTATAATCTGTTTAGTGTATCACAAGTTTGTGATAACAAAAATAAGGTTCTTTTTACTGATACTGAATGCTTGGTGTTGAGAAAAGATTTTAAAATACCAGATGAGGAATTCATTGATTATAGAACACCTAGGCATAAGGACATTTATAATGTGAATCTTAATGGAATTAGGATGAATAATAATTTGTCATGTATATATGCTAAGGCTTCAGTTGATGAGAGTAATCTTTGGCATAGAAGATTAGGGCACATTAATTTTAAAAATATAAACAGACTTGTGAGACATGGTTTAGTTGATGGTTTGCCTGAAAAGGCTTCCCACAATGACCACTCTTGTGTTGCGTGCCTTAATGGCAAACAACACAAGGTCTCATTTAAGTCTAAACAGGTGCACTCTAGTTCTAAACCACTTCACTTGCTGCATATGGACTTGTTTGGTCCAACTAATATAGAAAGCTTAAATGGTAAATCCTACTGTTTTGTCATCACTGATGATTTTTCTAGATTTACTTGGACTTTCTTTTTAGCTTTGAAAAGTGAGACTGCTGATAACTTGATTAACTTTATTACCCAAATTGAAAAGAAGTCTGGTAAGGAGGTTAAGATGCTTAGAAGTGACAATGGTGGTGAGTTTAGAAATAAGTTATTAGATGACTTTTGTGCCAAGAAATGGATTACTAGATAGTTTAGTGTAGCTAGAACCCCACAACAAAATGGGGTAGCTGAGAGAAAGAATAGAACCCTCATATAAGCAGCTAGGACTATGTTGGCTGATGCTCACTTTCCCATTGCTTTTTGGGCTGAGGATGTGAATACAGCTTGTTATGTTCAGAATAGGGCATTAGTCAACAAGATTCATAACAAAACACCTTATGAGTTACTTTGGTGAAGAAACCTAATATTGGTTTTCTTAAACCTTTTGGATGTCATGTAGTTGTGTTGGATACTAGTGATGCCTTAGGTAAATTTAGTGCTAAAGGTGATGAAGGCTACTTCATGGGTTATTCAGTGTAGAGTAGAGGATATAGAGTTTATCTTAAGAAAGAAAAACGTATACTTGAAAAAGTACATGTTAGGTTTTTAGAAAGTAAACCTAGTGATCCTGAAAGTGGTCCAAATTGGTTATTTGACTTGGAACCTCTATCTAGGACTTTAAATTATATGCTTGTTACTAATCCAAACATTGTGAAGGTAACCTCAAATGTTGTGGAAGAACCAGTTGATGATGTTTCAGGTAGACAGGTTGATGAAGAGGTTGGATCACAAGCAGACAAATCAACACCCATACTTGAGTATGTTACCATTCCCATATGGACAGATGCATTTGCTGCTGCTGCTGATGGAAAGGAAAATAGTGGTCCCCAAGTATCACCAGTTGACAACATGCATGATCTGTAACACCCCCAAATTTACACAATTCAATACAGCGGAAGACTCGTTGGTGTTATGGGATAGCACATTACTCACATCATAGACAACGCTTAAAAATCGCGTCGTTTAATAATAAAGTATTTCCATTCATAAATATCAAATTTACATAGGTCCCAAGTCATTGTATTTCATACAGGTTTTACAAAGCATTTTGAATGGAAATTTGTTAATAAGTGCGGGCCATGAATTCTTGTTGTCTTCCCGAGAATTACCTTCAAGTACCTGAGATAAAACATGTTAAAAGAAAAGGTCAACAAAAACGCTGAGTGAATTCATAGAGTTTAATGAAATCCATCAATATAACATCAGTATAAAATTATTACCGAAAATCATTTTGTACAAATCTTTGTAATAGGCCATAAAATAGCCAAAGTCATTTTATACAAATCTTTATCAAAAATCATAATATAGGCTTTTGCCTTCAAAATCATTATATGAACCATTGTCGTTAAAAACATCATACAATACGTTTTATAACGTTGTATAGAGTTAAATAAAAACCGTTATATGAATGTGGTTATGAAAAACCAAAACACGAACATAATATCAATAGTAAGACCCCGTATTGCTAGTCAGGCAATATATCGTAATTTAGTGCGTCTAGCAGTATTTCGTTATTTGGATTATTATAAGCCACATGACATTGTTACCTTATTATACCAAACAACATGTAGCTAACCCGAAACTCATTTGCCCATCTAAATTAGCGTGTCGTCACAATAATCACGCTATGGAAATCTTCTCATACATAAATTCGCTTACTAATCAATGTGGCACGACGGGGATCAACCGTCAAGGCGCGAACTGGGGTGATCGTCCCCAAATAGTACTATTATATGCATAAGCGTCTACCAAATCCCGGTAGTTCACAATTCATGCTAATGGGACTTTTAGTGACATAACCTAACTTTAATAATCCATTTCATTTGATCTATCGGGTCATATAATTATTCATCGGGTCATACAATCATTCGGGTCCAAATCAATAAACAAACAATCGGGAAAAATGATGTCCTATTTTATCAAAACTAACATGTTATCTCCCTCGCGGGTTTATAAAATATTTCATAAAAACATTTAAAAGAGTGCGAGGCTATGAACTCACGTTGATGTGGGAAGGCGATTATCAGCGATTTGGATGTACGGTACGTGCTTCAATCACGGGAAACCTAGACAAATAATACTCGTCTTAGACTCTTGTCCAATGACTTTATAAAATAACAATTATGTATACATATGATGATTTTATATATATGATGATCAAGTGGGTTTATATATTCCCATTTACTCATTTTAGTGTTATGTGTTAGAAATTTTCAAGACTAGTTACACTAGTTCAACTTGTTTACATTTTGAAGCCCAATGGGCCTATTACAAGCCCAATACTATTCATTAGCCCAGTTATACTTTTATTATCAGTATTATACTTTATATTTTGGGCCCAAATGGGTTAATCCCAATAAGTAAATTTATAAGTGTTTTACTAACTAGTCGGGTTTATAGTCCAATAAGGCTAACTTAGCCCGTTAATGTCCATATGTTATATAGTTCGGGTTTTATAGGTTTTTACTTGTCATATGTACTTATACATCAGTATATGAGTTGTAAAAAAGTTTACATTAGACGGGTCCGACCGTCTAAGTTTTAATTGATGAAAACGTTAATCTTTCGGTTTTAGCCGAAAAGACGTAAAACTTATGTATATAGTTTTATAACTTATAAAACTTATCAAATTGCCATTTTTATAAAATGTTACATTTAATTATCAAGGTATATACTTATTTATAAGTATTATATAAGTTAGTGGGTTTTAGGTATACATTTTATATTATATTTACTTGAGTGCTAATTTTATAATATATACATTTATTTTACATATTTGATTATGATTTTCACTTTCACCATTTTTACCATATCTTGAGTTCTACAAGGAGATAGAAGCTTATTTTTGGACACCACAAACTACATGATATGTGATACAATTAACTCAGTTTTATCTACTGCTCAATCAACATCTAAATGTCTCTAACAGTTCGTCCAAAACAGACTATACAGATTTGGACTTCAATATTGTTTTGATCATATCTCACTCATTTTATGGATTCCATTGAGTGGCCAACTCTCACATATGTACAAGTCACTTATCTTACTGTATATTAAATTATACAAGCTACTTTAACAAGTTATCATATAGTTCTTTACTGTTTTATACAGCCTACATTTTTAGCCATGATTTTAACATCCTTTCAAGTAGATTTTATTGTTTTTAATCAAATCTATCAACACCATATCCCCACATAATATTTTTGATCATCATTCATCATCATATACATATACATAAATAAATAAAATACAAGATTACATATTCAAAATAACAAGAGGATAGGAAGAAATAATCTCTATACCACCAATAGTGATGAAAAGATGAGTTTTTGATGAACAAGACTTGGTTCTTGTTATCACATCTATAACTTGGCAAATGAACTCCTTGAGATCTTCATGTGCATGATTATCTTCTTGAAAATCAGCCCCTAAGCTCCATGGAAACTTCTTTTTAGTTGTTAAGATCACCTCCAATCTTCATGTCTTCAATAGGTTATCATCATATGTAACTTATACATAAGATTTGTGGTTAAACTGTTGGTGTATGATGATGATTGTGGTGGTGGTGGACGTTCATAGAGAGAGAGGAAGAGAGAAAATGGAGTTTTTGCATGTATGTGAAATGGTTTCATGGTTTAGCTAGTTGTTTGATGGTTTTGGTCAAGTAAGAAGGACAAGTGTCCTATGTACACTAGAAAAATTGACAACAAAAGGGTGTGTTGTAGCTTAGTCTTGCCATTTTATTTAGTGGGGGTGGGACAAGTGTCCCACTTGTCTCATCTCCACTAATTTACGGGTACTCTTCGATTCTAGTTTCCTCGATTTGCGTGCCCTCGGGTCGTTTTACGAAAAACGTTTTTATAAATTATGAATCAACGACACAAAACGAATCTAATAAAAATTGTCTCATCAAAAACGGAGTTCGAAAACGTAAATACGTAATCCTAAGGTTTCTGGTTTAGTCGTAAAGGACGTTAAATTATTCACGTAAGTCTTAATCTCTTCTCGTAAATTTGTGAGTTTATGAACCAACACAAATTTAAAATCTCAAAATAATATTCACGGACAAATTTATTTTCTGAAATGTCGGACTGTCACCAAAACGGTGTATGTAAACGTAAGCACGTAACGTAGAATCCTCCGGTTTAGACGTAGTCGATGCTACTTCAAGACGTAAATCCAAATTTCTTCCCAAAAATAAGTGAGTTCATATTATAACATTAAAATAATGTTTTCAAATAAATATTGAGAATAAAATATAAACCATAAATTGACGGATTGTCACAGCATTTACCCGCAAACAGGATCTTTGTCCTCAAAGATCATCTTATCTTACTACTCGCTTCTTATAGAGTTAAAGCCATGTGGGTATTTCCTCCACATTCGGTCTTTTTCACAAGTGTAATTCATTATAATACGCGAGTTTCATCAAACATAACTACGGGAATAAGATCAGGCTTATTGTCGACTTACTTCCTCTATCCATGATGTTCACGGTTTTTGATGAATGCAACTTTTCGCCGATCTAAACTTTATCAAAAAGTGATCAGATTCTCACTTGATAGACATTTTATCAAGTTTGATATACGAAACATAATTCACGCAGCTCTTGAAGTCCTAGGGTAGATCCAGCTTATATGCCTTTCAAACCAATCTTTTACATCATCTCAATGGTCCCATACTATGGGTACTTATTTCCCATGATCTTTCAGATCATCTATTCGTTTTTTTTCCAAAGTAAAATTTTTTTTTGGCATAACTTCGCTACCCATCCGGCACTTCAAGATCTACATTTCATATTCACATAACCTCCTGCCTACTACCGGCAGTCAATAATCAGATCCTAATTTCAACAACCATTTCAGGTCTCGCGGGTCGGGTACTTTGTAAGGTTAGGTTTGTCATCATAGGAAACCTTAAACCTAAAAGACATGTCCAACTCACAATGGGTGTATGTCGGGTGTCTTCATCCCAACTCCTGCTTACAGATGCTCTCATATTTAGATCCTAACAAGATTCGATCTCGATCCTAATACGATAATTATCAATGATAATCTCTCCAAAGGAAAGCGATTATACGGTTTATTACCAAAGGTCAATCATTCAAGCATAAAACAACACTTCTAGTGTTTTGTATCGTTACTTTACCTCGTCCCTTCGATTTGGGGTTGTAAACGGTACTCTCATCAAGGTTCGTTCCTAATGACTTCTGAGCAAATCTCTAGAAATTCAATGCGAAGCGAGGATCTTGATAGAGATGATCGATACAGGCACACTATGTTTACACAACTCCTTTAAATGCAAAGAGTCAATTTCTTCATCAAGAATTTATCATTAACGAGAATGATATTAGCAGATTTGGTCAGTCTATCGACGATGACCCAAATCGAATCAAATTCAGATGATGACCTTTGTAATAGTTAGATGTTTACTAATGTATGAGGCGATGTCTGCCTTCATAATTTGCCATCAGTACATCTTCTTCAGATAAAGATACACTTAATCAGAAATGGCATGAATACAATACTTATACTTATGAGATTCCAACATAACTAAATCCCAAAATCTCCATATTTAGGCAATCACAAGTGGCCTTTAAAACATTTAACGCCACCGGCTTCTCAATTCTAATGGTTCACATTAGCCGCGAACCCCTTTTATTATCTATATTATCCTTTTTAGAAGCATCGACTATTTTTTTAAATTACTCGGCAAACTATTTTGCACAGTCATTACTAAGGAACATATCCTAATTGATTCTTTATTTTTACATAATGTGTCAATATCTACATTCACCTTTTCCTGATGAAATAATTATCAGGACCGTATTCATTCAAAAATTCCTTCTTCATATTTTCTAAGTTTTAGTTTCGTCTCATCTATCATTTTTATCAGTTTTGCTCAATCCGACGTTTAAAGCGTCGATAAGTATTACAAGTAATTAAATATTAAATATTTAAATTTTTATGAAACGTAAACGTAAAATTTTAATTTTCCTAGTTCGACCAAAAAAAATGATCAAAATAATTTGAATTTAATTAACAAGATTTTTGTTGATTTATCGAAAATAATTAAAATAATTAATAAGATCCGTAAATGTTTGAAAAATCCTTGTTTATACTTTGGTCAAAAATTTTCTTAATTGAAAAGCAAACATTGTCGTTTTAAGTCTTGGTTTAAATTGTTTCCTCAATCCCTTTTAGGTTGTCTTGAGGTATACACAAATATTTACCCCTAAATAGGAGTTTAGTTAAATGATTTGTGTATAAGAGAATAATTTCTTAAAAATCCTTTGATAAATTATTTGTCAAAACATATTTCCACTTTCATTTTGGTATAACCCTAATCTTTAATGGCTCTAATCTTTGAAAAGTCAATTAGATCCCATTATCTTATTAATCACATGGTCAAATCATGTAAAGGATTAAGTTTTAAATCACATGTTAAATATTTAAGGTGCAGGTTTTCACTACTCGGCCGATTCAGGGCAGTCTATAAATAATTATTAACTCCTACTTATTCTTATAAACAAACCGATGGTCCTTAGTGATCACAAGCATGAATTTATCAAATTACAGCCTACTCACGTGATTTACCAAATTTATGAATGCTACATGTGTATTAGTCAATCCAAACGACATCATGTGAAACTCATAATGTTCATTACAAGTTCTGGATGTAGTGATTGGAATAGATAATCTTTTTCGCGGACGCGAAGTTAATGATAACCATGTCGTGGATCAAATCTTTAGAACATACGCTAGAACCTTGTAAATGATCGAACAATCTATCATCTTGGGTAGTGGACATAGATTTTAATCGTCAATTTACTTAGTTCACGGTAATCAATAAATATAAGGAATGATAACACCATAACTCTTCATAATGACGAGCTCGGTAGAATAAAAGCTTTCCTCGACAACTCTCTCAGTTGTACGGTAATTCTTTTAATTCAGATGGTGCTGACGTACAGTGCACATGCCACAGATGCAGCACCGGGAATATAATCAACACCAGATTCAACTTGCCTTAATGACGAAAGTCTAGGTAATTCACCAATAAATACCTCATAAAGTTTCAGATAACAGGAACATCTTTTAATACGTTCATATTAGGTTCTTTCTAGATTACAAGGTCTATGACTAGTTCACAACCATTCACGGTATAATTTCAAGTCTAAATGCAGGATATGGTCATCCATCAAGAATTATTTAGATCACTTTTGATAATCATCATCTTATCTTTTAGGGGACTTCTACTCGAGTTCCCATCAATTAAGACAATGTCGTCATGTCATAATCAATCAATCCATTCTACTGGCACTATCAACTTTCCAGTTTCATTACCATTGATAAGATGTGAACTTCTCAAAAGACTAATAATAACTCATAATCCTTCACAAATTCAAGGATATATGGAGACACAACTACCATTAAAAGAGTAAGGTCAACGCATAATCTACGCGAGAGAAATTCAAATCAGATACAGACGAAAACATTTAACGAATATGAATATATCCCATGTTTTCATAATTTGAGTACGCATTCGAAAGTTCCTCAGATCGTTACCCAGGTCATTCAAATGAAATCAAATCAAAAGAAATGATAGGAACGTCGATACATCCAGTCGGGTATCAACACTCGGTAATCAGATACCTTTCCAAAGAATCTCACCACGGAAAAATTGGACAGAAAGGAATATCAATTGTCAAATAAGACAAATTTCATAGATGAGTAATTTCGATTCAGAAGAATAAATAGTACGGGCACATATGTAGGTGTCCCTAACACTATGTTCCTATTTTCGCACTATTTGCAGATCTCATAAAATCTCAATCCTTCACAATTTTCAAAGAAAATTTAGTCTTTATTAATAATTTCATGGTGACTACTAATCAGCCTTGCATGGTCACTTCCAAATTGTATGTAGGCGCGCAACTATATACAATTTCAAGATTAACGATGCAATACTCAGTTCGTCAAAATTTTATCATCATGTTTATAATAAAAACACTTTCATGCTTAATTCTTAAATAAGAATCAAAAATAAATCTACAAAGATTTTCTTTGTTATGAAAACAATTAGGTTTTCCAAGGTGTTTTATAAACAACTTCATTTCGATAACGATCACTTATAAATATCACTTTGAATAATCCTTATAGTGATGAAAATTCAATTTTTTTCTCAAGGGATACTGTTTTATCTTATAAAAACAATGAGTAATCTGCAAAAGAGTGATGAAAAGTTGTTCACCAAGAACTAACTACAATATAATAGGAAATGAGCTTAGCCAATTAATCATGAGGTTCATGACCTCGATGGCACTCAAAAATAATAATTCACAATGTAACTCAAATCGAGATGAGTACTTGTTCAATGGTTGCATCACTAATGCGAACATTAGGATGAAGCAATAAAGGATAGATAACATCGATACATGTAGAATTTAGCAATCAAAGGTAGTGTTTTCATTAATCACAAACAAGTCAAATTGTACCGTAACACATTACGTGTCACTATGTCATACAATTCCAATAACTCATCCTACCAACTGATGTCTCAGTTAAGTTAGGGATTTTTAAAAGATACCACAATGAATACTAATCTACATGAGTCATTAGGTGTTCAACATGTCCCGAAAGATCAATCGGTCCCAATTCAGAAGAAGATTTCTTCAATTTATTTATTGGACACTAGGCATCCTCATCATTGGACAATGGCCTAGGAACAACACTTAACACGAATCAACAATCAATTAAAACATTATAATTCAATCACAGGACTCAACAACTTCCTCTTAACAATTTCTTATTCCATACGAGTTAAATTTTACTTTATTCAAGTTTCAATCAAATTACACTCAATGCGATATCCTACCTCATTCGCCAATTCTTTCAACCTTATTCTTAGGCCTTTAAAGAGCAATATAATAAGTGTGAAAACACTTATCCTTTTACCACTTATTTCAAATAATAACAAGACCAAAACGTGTAATTTATGTCGTAAAAGTCGGAATTATGCGTGGTTTGTGTCTTTATTGTGTTTTAGGACCAAAAGATGAAAAAGGAAGAAAACACGGGCTTTCACGGGCTTTTATCGAAGAAAACGGGAAAAGACGAAGTCAAAAGATCAAGAATGCAAAAAGAACGGAAGTCCAAGGCCTATTCTGAAGATTTATCGAAGAAAAAGTCTAAAGACGGAAGTTTAATGAAGTCGAAGAACTCGAGTCTAAATTAAAGAAGAAAATTATCAAGACAAGTTTAAATCCCGAGATGACGTCGAGAAAAGACAAAGAATTAAATCGAGTCGAGAAGACGTGAAGAAAGAAAGAAAGAAGAGGCAACACATGCACTCCTTCCATTTTTCCCTATAAATACCCTCCTAATACACATTAGGAGGGTGGTTAGTTTTTAGTTTTATTTTTCATATTTCACTTTTCTTTCTAGTTTTAGAGAGAGAAAGTTCTAAACTTTCTCTCACTAAGTTTTCATCTTTCTTTCTTTTAATCTTTCAAGATTAAACATTTGTGTATTGTTGATTTCATTAATCAAGTTCTAGTTAAGCTTTTAATCTTTCATCTCTTTCTACCTTTCTTTGATTTTTAGATTAATTTTGGTGCGAATTTAATTTGATCCGTGTTGTTCTTAATGATTTCGTGCTTAAAAAGTTAATCTTTTTATGCTTACTTAAGTTTTCATACGAATAAGCTTTAAGATCTTTGTGCTTATTGGCTTATTTACATGTTTAGCTTATTTACTTTTTAAAGGTTTCCTTAAAAAGTTCATCTTTTTATAGTTTGATTTTGAAGATTGTTTATTTTAAGTTGAAAAAGTTGTTATTTGTGCTTATTGAGTCCTTTTCATTATAGATTCGTTCAAGTTTGGTGATTAGCTTATCGAAATAGCTTATTACTTGCTTATTTTTCGGATCAAAAGGGTAATTGGAAAAGGTATTAACCCTTTTCCGATTGTAGTATTCCGACCACCCCCCCCCCCTTTATTCCGATCGTTTGATCGGATTAGGGTTTAGTTATTCTGATTGGGGGTGTCTTCAAACATTCTGATTACGCCTATTTTTTTGTAACATTCCGATTGGTTTCGAATTCATACATTCCGATTAAGGAGTACTTGCATATTCCGATTGGGGGTTTTTGTTAAACATTCCGATTTGGTTTTGATTTGTGGATATTCCGATTGGGCTTATTCCCATCATTCCGATCACACTTGTTTCCCATATTCCGATTTGAATTCCTTTCCCATATTCCGATCAGTCTTCTTGTTACACATTTCGATCAGTACTCTTTTATGCATTCCGATCAGCCACATTTTCCAATATTCCGATTGCACTTTCCGACCAAATATTCCGATTAGGTTTCGACTCGGTTTTCCGACGGTTTAAATTTCTTGTTTTTACAAAGTTTTCATGTTCTAGATTTATTAAGTGTTTAAGTATTTTTCTAAACTTGTCTTCAAGTTTTCATTCATTTATTTTTAACTCGTTATTTTTAGTTTAATCTTTAAAGTTCTTATTTTACTCAACGACACTTACTTATTTGCTATTAGTTTAAAATAGATAATCAACCAAACCATTCTCTTGTTCACCAAAAGACAATTGAGTCGCACTTTAGACTGGAAATCAATTCGAAAAGATCGGACGATAAAGATTTTATACTTGGGGTAAAAGCCGTGTATTAAATGGCGCCACTGCCGGCTCTTTTCGTTAAGATTAACGGTTTCTAGTGAGAGACGCATTGAATTTTGGGATCCGTTCTTTGAACGTTCTTTTCCTTGCTTCAAAAATTTTCTAAAAAACCCTAAAAAATATAAAATTCTTCAAAAAAATACAAAAACATTGAAAAATCATAAAAAGCAATTCTTTTCCAAAGGTTTGCACCAAAAAGATTATATAGATATTCTCTCTGTGTATTTTTCTTCTGCAGGTGTATGCGTACTAGATCTTCGAACTATTCTGAGCCCGAGACTCGCGAAGATTTAGATATGGCTGGTGTTCATAACAACAATAATAACCCACCTCTACCCAATTTAAATAATAATAACAACAACAACAATGTCCCCCTACATGATTTACGAACAATGGAGGAATTGTGTCAACCCACCATGAACGGACGCGGAGGCCCGATTGCGCCAATGCACATCACGGCTCAGGAGTTTTCGTTGAAGCATCACATGATCCAACAAGTGCAAACTAACCCATTTCGCGGAATTCCGGATGATGATGCCAACAAACACCTCGACAAATTCATTACCATCACCCAAAGCATGAAGTCACCCGGTGTTTCTATGGATGAACTTCGCCTTCAACTATTTCCCCACTCGATTTCTCACCATGCCGAAAAATGGTTTGACCGTCTCCCAAAGAATTCTATTCATACTTGGAATGACATGACTCAACGCTTTTTGTCGCGCTACTTCCCACCATCCATGGTCACAAGACTTCGTAACCAAATTAGTGGATTCATGCAAGACAATGATGAATCGCTCTTCGATGCTCGGGAACGATACAATGATTTGATCGATCGCTGTCCAAATCACAACATGCTCCCTGTCACTCTCATTGATACTTTCTACAATGGTCTCACTTTTCGTGATCGTGACACGATCAACGCCGCCGCTGGTGGTACTTTTATGAAAAGGAGACCAGAGGAGTGTAGAGAGTTAACTGAAAACATGACTACTCACCACAAGAATTGGGATTCATCCGCATCCTCAAGATCTAACTCGAGAGTCAATGTTTCTTCTACTACCTCCGATCCCGAGATAACCGAACTTACCCGACAAATCGCGGATGTGCACAAGGATTTCATGACCATGGCCACAAACCACTTTCAACAAGCTAAAGCCGTTGCTATTTCTTGTGACACATGTGGTGGTCCTCATTCTTACAATGATTGTCCTTCTACCCAAGGCAATTTTTCTGAAAACGTTAACGCGGCATACGGTACTTATCCCACGGGAGGCTATCAAGCTCGTCCTCAAGGAGACCGTAGCTTGCTAAGTTATCGTTCAAACAACTATCTTGCTCCACCCGGTTTCCCTCCTCCAAACCAAAACCATCAGCAAAGCTATAACCGAAACAACCAATCCCAACCTCGTGCTACCAATCAATATCAATCCCAAAGAAACCCATACCTAACTCAAGGAAATTCTCAAGCTTACCAAGCTCCACCTCTCAACCAACCGATGGCATTGAATCCAGACGTCGAGACGTTCATAAAGACTAATAGAGAGATGGTGACGAAACTTCAGAGTCAATTCGTCAACTTGAAGGAAGAAATGGCGAAACAAGGGAACGATATTCATGCCGAGCTAAGGAATGACATGGCGAAATAAAACAATGATATTCATGCAGACATGAGAGACTCTTTCAGCACTCAAGCGCTTAACATACGTGATATGATCGGTTCGCTCTTCCAAAGTAATCAACCCTCTTCTTCGGGTACTCTTCCGAGTAACACCGTTGTGAATCCAAGAGGGGAGATGAAAGCAATCACTACTCGTAGTGGAAAAGGTTATACGGAACCCGAGCTTCCTACACCTCCACCCGTGATTGTGAACAAGGAACAAGAGCAACTTTCCCCACCTCCTTTGCCTTCTACCCCCATTTCCCCACCACCCGTGGTTGTGAGTGATCCTACTCCCCTAAAGCCTTCTTCTTCATCCAATATACCTTATCCTTCAAGGTTGAGGAAAGAGAAGCAAAAGAGAAAGGATGATATTCAAGTTTCAAACTTTCTAAAAATGTTTAAACAATTGAATTTTAACATCTCCTTTGCCGAGGCTCTCGCTCACATGCCTAAATACGCGAAGATGTTTAAAGATCTTCTTAGTGAAAAGGAGAAGCTTCTTGACATTGCTCAGACCCAACTTAATGAGAATTGCTCTGCCGTTCTCTTGAGGAAATTGCCCACCAAACTTGGTGATCCGGGTCGCTTCTTGATTCCTTGCAACTTCCCGGGAGTAGAGAATTGCATGGCCCTAGCCGATCTAGGTGCCAGTATAAACTTAATGCCTTTAAGTGTTTGGAAGCAATTATCTCTCCCCGAGCTAGTCCCCACCAAAATGACTTTGGAATTAGCCAACCGTACGGTTGCTTATCCAGTGGGGATAGCCGAAGACGTCTTCGTTGGCGTTGACAAATTCACCTTCCTGGCGGATTTTGTTGTCGTTGACTACGAGATGGATCCTCGTGTTCCATTAATCGTTGGACGTCCCTTCTTGAGGAACGGTCGCACTCTCATTGATGTAGCCGCGGGCGAAATAATCATGAGAGTGGGTGACGATAAAATTGTCTTCAACATGGGTAAGATTTCTAAGCAACCTTATTCATATGAGAGTGTTAATGCTATTGATGTTCTCGATGAGGCTTGTGAAGAACACTTTCATGATGCTTGCAAAAGTACTCTCTCTTCTCTACCCAATGTTGAGACCGTTGCCTCAATTGCTCCGGCATTGACTCCTTTTGGAGAAAGTAACTTGGATGATTTCGAAGCTAGCTTGGGTCCTCTCGATATTAAGTATGATGATTCGTCCACCGATTGGGATGAAGACATTCGTACTATTGAGAGACTTCTCAATGAAGACCCGTATTCTCCTCCTTCTTCTAAAGAGGTGACTAATGATGATCCATCGTTAGTTACACCATCTATTGAGGATCCTCCTACTCTTGAGCTTAAGGACTTACCTCCTCATTTAGAGTACGTTTTCCTTGAAGACAACAAGAAGTTACCGGTCATCATCGCGACAGACCTGAAAGAAGAAGAAAAATCCCGACTTATCGCCGTGTTGAAGAAACATAAAAGAGCTATCGCTTGGAAAATCTCCAACATTCGCGGAATTAATCCTCACTTTTGCACACATAAAATTCTCATGGAGGACGACTTAAGCCCACAATTCAAAGCCAACGAAGGGTGAATCCTAAAATCCATGAAGTCATCAAAAAAGAGGTTATCAAACTTCTTGATGCGGGTATGATTTACCCTATTTCGGATTCACCTTGGGTTAGTCCAGTCCATTGTGTGCCTAAGAAAGGCGGCATCACCGTTGTGCCCAATGCAAACAACGAGTTGATTCCTACACGTCTCGTTACTGGGTGGAGAGTTTGTATAGACTATCGCAAACTCAATGATGCCACGAGAAAGGATCATTTCCCTCTTCCTTTTATGGACCAAATGCTTGAACGTTTAGCGGGTAATGAATATTACTGCTTTCTTGATGGTTTCTCGGGTTATTTCCAAATACCCATCGATCCCCAAGATCAAGAGAAGACAACATTCACTTGTCCCTATGGCACATTTGCTTACAAAAGGATGCCTTTTGGCTTATGCAATGCCCCCGGGACTTTCCAAAGGTGCATGTTGTCTATCTTCCATGACATGGTTGAGCAAACCATGGAAGTATTCATGGATGATTTCTCGGTCTTTGGGGATTCCTTCTCTTCTTGCCTTGCCAATTTGGAACGTATGCTTAAGCAGTGCGAAGACACTCGCCTTGTTCTGAATTGGGAAAAATACCATTTTATGGTAAAAGAAGGCATTGTGCTAGGACACAAAATCTCTAAAGCCGATCTTGAAGTCGACCGTGCTAAAGTAGATGTCATAGCCAAATTACCTCCACCTTCAACCGTGAAGGGTGTGAGAAGTTTTCTGGGTCAAACGGGCTTCTATCGTTGATTCATTCAGGATTTCTCTAAAATCGCTCGCCCGATGACCCACCTCTTGGAAAAAGATACTCCTTTTATCTTTTCTAAAGAGTGTATCGAAGCCTTCAATCTTCTTAAGGATAAGCTAACTAAGGCACCGATCTTGGTTACCCCTAATTGGGAGCTACCCTTTGAGTTGATGTGCGATGCTAGCGACTTTGCTATTGGTGCGGTTTTGGGCCAAAGACTGAATAAACACTTTCAACCAATCCACTATGCTAGCAAAACAATGACGGGGGCTCAATTGCATTATACGACAACCGAAAAAGAGCTTTTAGCTGTTGTCTATGCTTTTGAAAAATTTCGCCCCTACCTTGTTTTATCCACCACCATCGTATACACAGACCATTCCGCGTTGAAGTACTTGATGACTAAGCACGACTCTAAGCCAAGACTTCTTCGCTGGGTTTTACTCCTTCAAGAATTCAACATTGAAATTCGTGACAAGAAGGGTGCCGAAAACCTAGCCGCGGATCATCTGAGTAGGCTTGAGGATCCATATCAAGGGGATCATCCGAACAAAGAGATCAATGACTCTTTCCCCCTTGAGACCTTAATGTCTATAAATCTCAATCTTGATGACACCCCATGGTTTTCCGACATTGAAAACTACTTAGCGGGTGGTGTTCTAATCAAAGGGTTAACATCCCAACAAAAGAAGAAGTTCTTGAATGATGTTAAGACTTACTTTTGGGATAACCCTTTTCTATTCAAACAATGTGCTGATCTGATCATTCGTCGATGTGTTTATGGACCGGCAGCTTTGCAAATCCTTGCTGCTTGCCATAAAGGATCCACTGGTGGTCACTTTGGTCCCAACTACACCGCCAAAAAAGTGTTTGACTCGGGATTCTATTGGCCCACCATTTATCGTGACGCTCACGAAATGGTTAAGCATTGTGATGCTTGCCAACGCCAAGGCAAGATCACACATAAAGATGAGATGCCTCAAAATTTCATACAAGAATGTGAAATCTTTGACGTATGGGGCATCGACTTTATGGGGCCATTTCCATCATCCAAAGGGAACAAGTACATCCTCGTAGCCGTTAACTACGTTTCTAAATGGGTTGAAGCTAAGGCTCTCCCTACGAACAATGCGAGGGTGGTTGTGAACTTTTTGAAGCAGCTTTTCGCTCGATTCGGCGTTCCTCGTGCTATAATCAGTGACCGCGGGACTCATTTTTGCAATGATCAATTTGCAAGAGTCATGGCTAAGTACGGTGTTAATCATCGTCTTTCCACCGCTTATCATCCTCAAACCAATGGTAAAGCCGAGATTTCCAACCGTGGATTAAAGCGAATTTTGGAGCGTACTGTGGGAGAGCATCGTGCCGCGTGGGCCGATAAGTTAGATGATGCTCTGTGGGCTTTCCGTACAGCTTATAAGACCCCGATTGGTTGTACACCGTATCGTCTTATGTACGGGAAAGCATGCCACCTCCCCATCGAGCTGGAACATAAGGAGTACTGGGCCTTGAAGTGGGCTAACTTCGACATCAACAAAGACGGTGATCTTCGCAAGATTCAACTCAACGAGCTCCACGAACTGAGGAATGAAGCTTACGAGAACTCACTGATCTACAAGGAGAAGACCAAGATCATTCATGACGCAAGGATTAAGAACCGAGAATTCCACATTGGTGATCAAGTCTTACTTTTTAACTCTCGGTTGAAGATCTTCTCTAGCAAGTTGAAGAGCCGCTGGTCTGGTCCATTCACCGTCGCCAAAGTCTTTCCATATGGGACCATTGAGCTTTCTAAGCCAAATGGGCCCAATTTCAAGGTGAATGGCCAGCGTTTGAAGCTCTACTTTGGTGAGGACATCTCCCATGAGATGATTCCATCCCTCACCACGTTCCCCATGAACTAAATTGGGTCGAGTCAGGCTCGTGACTCGGTGAACAAAAACAAGCGCTTCTCGGGAGGCAACCCGTGATCTATCCTTTACTGCTTTCATAATAAGTGTAGGGGGGAGCCCCGTATGTGTTTGTTGTCTTGTTTCTTATCTTGTGCAGGGACTCAAGCTTCAAAGAGCACCTTGATGACTTTTGACGAACCATGATACCGTGTTCCCATCTTCCCGGTTCTATCCTAAACTCTTGTGATTCAATATTTCATATTTTATATGTTCACATTGAATTCACTATAGTTGTCCTTTCCTTAGCAAGATTTAAACAAAGTGCACAATGTCATAAGTGTAGGGGAGTTTACTCCCACATGCTCAAACATTAAGGACAATGTTTATATCAAGTGTAGGGGGGACTTCTATCGAAGTAAGTGGTCTTTTCCATGAATTTGCCCTCATTTTAACCGGAAAACTTGAATTTTCGACATTTTTCAAAATTTTTAATCTATTTTGGCCTAGTTGTATAGTTGTATTTTCCTTTGTTATTGTTATTTTCTTTCCTTGCTAGAATAAATTTCCAATAAAGTGGTTTTAAATTTTTCAAAGTCGTGAATATTTTGACTCAACCCGAGTTTACTTATCTAAGTTTACTCTAGCTAGTATCCTTAACGTGTTTAAGTCAAGTTTTGCTAGGCTTTTATATAGGGAGCTATAAAACGCGAAAGTCTTAACTCTCACGGGTTAAGAACAAGAACTTTTCGCAAGTTCCTATAATTGATCCTAGAGAGTTGTTTATCAAGGGAACTTTAAAATGCGATTTCTAAACTTGAAAAAGTCTAAGAATTTGCAAGATCCTATAGATGACTCGAAAACCCAAAACTTTGATTTAATAGGCTAAGCATCCACAAGTCTCATTCCTTGAGATTTTAAACTGTGGAGGACGAGAGATGATAGAGTCAATTATAAGTTTGGTATTCTTTCGTGAGTTTATGTGAGTTAATTATGAGCCTATTCTCCCATCGCTTGTTAATAAATTTATCTGTAATAAATAAGGTTGTACGATTTGAAAAGTTACTTAGCTTCTAGCCCAAGATCGTTTAAAAGTTTCTCGGTATGGATTAGAGTTCATAGCCAAGGCATAACTTATTGAAGCGGGATGCGATGATTGGCGAGTCCGAAAAGGCCCTAACAAGGCATGAGGGCTACATTTTGTTGCTAAAGATCCAAAAGTGATGTGAAGAATCATTTATCGAAAATCAATATGAAGGATCGAGACACACGAGTAAAAGCAAATACTCCCCAAAAGATCATGGAGAAGTCTATCCAAAAAGGCCCTAACAAGGTATGAGGATAAATAGATCCAAGTCCTAAAAGGAGGCGGATCGTTGTATAAAGTCCAAAATAAAGATTGGAGAAAAATGAAGAAGTCGTGGTCCAAAGATGAAGAATCTCTCAAAACTTCAAGTGAAGAAATTCCTATTATGAAGAGAAGACCATAATTTCAAGAACGTCTCTCAAAGATTCGAAGTATGAAGTCGCTGCCAAATATCGGTCCGAGAAAGGTCTCAAATCATGAAGCGAGTTACGCCAAGATATGAACTTTATGAGGTCCCGAGAAGCAGTTTTAAAAGATTTTGTCCTTTAGCTAACTATTGATTAAATCGTGCACTTTATTTTCGACCTAAATAACTATCGAAATAAGTCAAACAATGCATCCTCGTGATCATTCAAGACAAAAATAAAATATAAGAGATACGCCTAGGAATAAGGGAGTCTAAGTGAATAATTGGCCCACATGAATTCGTGTTAGTTTGCTAACTTATAATAACAATGATCTCGTTTTTAAGCTTGGTATGGGGAACGTGAAACTTGAGGATGATAAACGTTCATGGCAGCCAAAACCCAATGTAAGTCTTTAATTTCTTTACTTGTTTCTATCTTTTTATGTTTAGTATTTAATAAATGCCAAGGTGGGTTATTTATGATGGAAAATGTAAACCGTGCTTTAAAATTAATGCATTGCATGAGGGCATTGCAATGGTCAAGTGTAGGGGATTTAATAAGTGTGAAAACACTTATCCTTTTACCACTTATTTCCAATAATAACAAGACCAAAACGTGTAATTTATGTCGTAAAAGTTGGAATTATGCGTGGTTTGTGTTTTTATTGTGTTTTAGACCAAAAGATGAAAAAGGAAGAAAACACGGGCTTTCACGGGCTTTTATCGAAGAAAACGGGAAAAGACGAAGTCAAAAGATCAAGAATGCAAAAAGAACGGAAGTCCAAGGCCTATTCTGAAGATTTATCGAAGAAAAAGTCTAAAGACGGAAGTTTAATAAAGTCGAAGAACTCGAGTCTAAATTAAAGAAGGAAATTATCAAGACAAGTTCAAATTCCGAGACGACGTCTAGAAAAGACAAAGAATTAAATCGAGTCAAGAAGACGTGAAGAAAGAAAGAAAGAAGAGGCAACACATGCACTCCTTCCATTTTTCCCTATAAATACCCTCCTAATACACATTAGGAGGGTGGTTAGTTTTTAGTTTTAGTTTTCATTTTTCACTTTTCTTTCTAGTTTTAGAGAGAGAAAGTTCTAACTTTCTCTCACTAATTTTTCATCTTTCTTTCTTTTAATCTTTCAAGATTAAACATTTGTGAATTGTTGATTTCATTAATCAAGTTCTAGTTAAGCTTTTAATCTTTCATCTCTTTCTACCTTTCTTTGATTTTTAGATTAATTTTGGTGCGAATTTCATTTGATCCGTGTTGTTCTTAATGATTTCGTGCTTAAAAAGTTAATCTTTTTATGCTTACTTAAGTTTTCATACGAATAAGCTTTAAGATCTTTTTGCTTATTGTCTTATTTACATGTTTAGCTTATTTACTTTTTAAAAGATTCCTTAAAAAGTTCATCTTTTTATAGTTTGATTTTGAAGATTGTTTATTTTAAGTTGAAAAAGTTGTTATTTGTGCTTATTGAGTCCTTTTCATTATAGATTCGTTCAAGTTTGGTGATTAGCTTATCGAAATAGCTTATTACTTGCTTATTTTCCGGATCAAAAGGGGAATCGGAAAAGGTATTAACCCTTTTCCGATTGTAGTATTCCGACCACCCCCCCCCCCCCTTTATTCCAATCGTCTGATCGGATTAGGGTTTAGTTATTCCGATTGGGGGTGTCTTCAAACATTCCGATTAGGCCTATTTTTTTTGTAACATTCCGATTGGTTTCGAATTCATACATTCCGATTAAGGAGTACTTGCATATTCCGATTGGGGGTTTTTGTTAAACATTCCGATTTGGTTTTGATTTGTGGATATTCCGATTGGGATTATTCCCATCATTCCGATCACCCTTGTTTCCCATATTCCGATTTGAATTCCTTTCCCATATTCCGATCAGTCTTCTTGTTACACATTCCGATCAGTACTCTTTTATGCATTCTGATCAGCCACATTTTCCAACATTCCGATTGCACTTTCCGACCAAATATTTCGATCAGGTTTCGACTCGGTTTTCCGATGGTTTAAACTTCTTGTTTTTACAAAGTTTTCAAGTTCTAGATTTATTAAGTGTTTAAGTATTTTTCTAAACTTGTCTTTAAGTTTTCATTCATTTATTTTTAACTAGTTATTTTTAGTTTAATCTTTAAAGTTCTTATTTTACTCAACGACACTTACTTATTTGCTATTAGTTTAAAATAGATAATCAACCAAACCATTCTCTTGTTCACCAAAAGACAATTGAGTCGCACTTTAGATTGGAAATCAATTCGAAAAGATCGGACGATAAAGATTTTATACTTAGGGTAAAAGCCGTGTATTACAATAAAAGCTCGATATCAAAAACGCTTAATTTCCAATCCCATTAGCTCTTACAACAATAGTTATCAAATGAGTCACTAGTATGAAATGACTCGATCATTCAATTAGACTTCTCGGAAAGGTACTAGTGGCATGAGGCTTTTGGGTAATGGTTCCAATAACAGCCTCAGGTGCAACATTCACCCTTTCGATTTCAAATTTAAGAATTGGGTGACAACGAATCAGATGACATCGACATCAGATTTAATCTCGCCAATTCTTCTTCAAGATCATAATCAACTACTATCAACATTTCTACGAATATCAACCATTTTGTTGGGATCATAAATATCCACAACTTGGTTTAGATCTGGAATAGCTAGATTTCCTACAGGAATAGCTTAGATTAATTTACTAGGGGATTTTAGGGTTCCTTGTGACAATCTACGTCGTATAAATATAGAATAATCATCAAACAATCATGTAATCAAATTACATCATATATATATATATATATATATATATATATATATATATATATATATATATATATATATATATATATATATATATATATATATATATATATATATATATATATATATATATATATATATATATATATATATATATATATATATATATATATATATATATATATATATATATATATATATATAATCCAAGTTATATATATATTAAAATGACACTTCTCAGTCTGGCCTTGTCGGTAACTCGGGAATTCTTCGGCACCGTTATAGTCAAAAGATCTTTAGACATTTTGAGAAAAATGTTTATAGTTAAAAGATTTTGAAATGTTTTGTTCAAAACCTTGGTTTTAAAAATCTTTCATTCTCTATAACGAGAGCTCTGATACCAAACTGTAACACCCCCAAATTTACACAATTCAATACAATGGAAGACTCGTTGGTGTTACGGGATAGCACATTATTCACATCATAGACAACGCTTAAAAATCGCGTCGTTTAATAATAAAGCATTTCCATTCATAAATATCCAATTTACATAGGTCCCAAGCATTTTGAATGGAAATTTGTTAATTAAGTGCGGGCCATGAATTCTTGTTGTCTTCCCGAGAATTACCTTCAAGTACCTGAGATAAAATATGTTAAAAGAAAAGGTCAGCGAAAACGCCGAGTGAATTCATCGAGTTTAATGAAATCCATCAATATAACATCGGCATAAAATTATTACCGAAAATCATTTTGTACAAATCTTTGTAATAGGCCATAAAATAGCCAAAGTCATTTTATACAAATCTTTATCAAAAATCATAATATAGGCTTTTGCCTTCAAAATCATTATACGAACCATTGTCGTTAAAACATCATACAATACGTTTTATAACGTTGAATAGAGTTAAATAAAAACCGTTATATGAATGTGGTTATGAAAAACCAAAACACGAACATAATATCAATAGTAAGACCCCGTATTGCTAGTCAGGCAATATATCGTAATTTAGTGCGTATAGCAGTATTTCATTATATGGATTATTATAAGCCGCATGATATTGTTACCTTACTATACCAAACAACAGGTAGCTAACCCGAAACTCATTTGCCCATCTAAATTAGCGTGTCGTCATAATAATCACGCTATGGAAATCTTCTCATACATAAATTCGCTTACCAATCAATGTGGCACGACGAGGATCAACCGTCAAGGCGCGAACTGGGGTGATCGTCCCCAAATAGTACTATTATATGCATAAGCGTCTACCAAATCCCGGTAGTTCACAATTCATCCTAATGGGACTTTTAGTGACATAACCTAACTTTAATAATCCATTTCATTTGATCTATCGGGTCATATAATCATTCATCGGGTCATACAATCATTCGGGTCCAAATCAATAAACAAACAATCGGGACAAATGGTGTCCTATTTTATCAATACTAACATGTTATCTCCCTCGCAGGTTTATAAAATATTTCATAAAAACATTTAAAAGAGTGCGAGGCTATGAACTCACGTTGATGTGGGAAGGCGATTATCAGCGATTTGGATGTACGGTACGTGCTTCAATCACGGGAAACCTAGACAAATAATACTCGTCTTAGACTCTTTTCCAATGACTTTATAAAATAACAATTATGTATACATATGATGATTTTATATATATGATGATCAAGTGGGTTTATATATTCTCATTTACTCATTTTAGTGTTATGTGTTAGAAATTTTCAAGACTAGTTACACTAGTTCAACTTGTTTACATTTTGAAGCCCAATGGGCCTATTACAAGCCCAATACTATTAATTAGCCCAATTATACTTTTATTATCAGTATTATACTTTACATGTTGGGCCCAAATGGGTTAAGCCCAATAAGTAAATTTATAAGTGTTTTACTAACTAGTCGGGTTTATAGTCCAATAAGGCTAACTTAGCCCGTTAATGTCCATATGTTATATAGTTCAGGTTTTATAGGTTTTTACTTGTCATATGTACTTATACATCAGTATATGAGTGATGAGATGGCATTTATACATGATCTCATCGTTCTTTTCGGGCTTTAAATGCATAAAAATGTCACAAATACCATATATATGCTTGTGTTTGTTTACTTGTGTATTTTAGGTATGGATATCGTGAAAAAGACAAAAGATCACAAGTTACAAGGAAAAACAGACACGAGAAACGAAGCCGTACAAAGAACCGGACCTTAATCATGGAATTCTCAACAAAATACCTTGAAGACTTGAAGACAAACAAGATTGATCCTCATTTATTGAAGAAATGACACTTAAAACCCTTGTATATTCATAATTACAAGTTTGGTCCCTTAAGTTTGTCAAAATTACACAAAAGGTCCTTCAACTTTGAAGAAATGGCAAGATTAGTCCCTCAACAAATCCAAATTGCCAACAATGGTCCCTCATGATGATTAATATACATTGAAGACCTTTGAAGATCAAGAATGTCCAAAATCAGCCCTTGATATATCTCAAAATGGCAAAAATAACCCTTAAAATCCTTTTTCCAAAGTTTTGTGCCAAAAGTGACAAGTGGTGAAACTTAAAAACAAAGGGGAATAAGTTTTTAGGCTGAAAGACTTTGTTTACCAAAAATCCCAAAGAACAAGGACCAAAGGTGTCTATTTCAAACTTTCAAACTGAAAATGCGCCAAACACCTTTCTTTCCCCCAAAATCGGATCAAACAACTTACTATTCACCCTTCATCCACCCAGATTTTACCCCACTTAAAACAAAGGGTAAATCAAAATTACCCATACCCACGTGTGATTCACACATGCAGAATCACATCCCACACACAAAACCCTCATCTCCACTCACCAATAGGCCCCACCATTCAAACCCGTCCACCAATCAAAACACAACTTGGGCTCCAAGCTTAGCCACGTGTCAAGATCAACAGCTGACACTCATTGCTTCATCACAAAGCTATTTTAAACGGTTTGGATGCATTTTGGACAGCTCACACCAAGAAAACGTCTAGAAGACCAAGGGCATTTTAGAGAAATCAGTTCTAGGGTTTGTGAATAGTGTTTAGCCAGGCATATGCCTATAAAAGGAGACCTCAACATGTGAGAGTCCCTTTGTTCCAGTTTTAGGCTATCAATCTTTGTAATTCCTTTTTAAGTAATAAAATTTTGATTTTCTGAATTTTGAGAAATCTTGTTCTTGTTTATTAAAAGTTGGTGTTGGAATAGCCTAATTCTGAGTTCCATTTATATGTTTGAAGGTTTTTGAGGCAAGGTTTTAGTTGATAAAGCTTGGGTTTCAAAAATCAGAAAGTGCTTGTTTATTTGATCTCACCTTATTGTTTGTTCATCTTAGCAGCATTGGAAGCCGGTACTTGTTCTGCTAGTACCTAAGCTCAAACAATCCAAGGCCTGGATGTAGGTCTTGGAGGTTTGCATCTTCTTACCTTTTCATTTTCTCTTTAAATTTCTGATTATTTGTGATTTTTGTGGATTTATGCTTGAATCTGTGTTATTGTGGGTGATTATTGTTGATTTGGCTTGGTTTGATGTTATTGAGGTGTTACTAATCTGATTTGTGGGTTGAATCTTCATAAGCCTTTGAAAATTTGTGAAATCAAGTTTTTAAGGGGTGTTTGGGATTACTGCATAAGTTGGATTTGAGGCTTGTTAAGTGTTTGTTTGTTGTATGCAAGTAATGGTATCTGATATTTAGGTGCTTATGTTCATCTGTTTGCAGGTTTTGAGACTTTGATCACATAGATTCTTGTTTTGGCTATAAAATCTTCATAACTTGGTAAAATTGGCTAGGATTTTGAGGACACCTAGATCTAGGCTTAGGCTAGGGCTAACAAGTGCTAAATCATAGTTAATCACACCAGGGTAGAAGGATTTGAGGCTTGAAATTGGATCAAGTGTCAAGTATATCAGCAAACTGTTTCTGCATATTGTTCATTGTTCATCAGTAACTTCTAGTGCTTTGATCTTGTTGATTTCTTTGATTCAGTGTTTGATTCTTGTTGCTTTGTGTTTATTGTTAGTTTATATAGCTTGTGTATGCATCTGGTTAAGTTTGGTTGGCTTATTTTGCTTAAATCTGCTTATTAAGTGCTTAACTGCTTATTTGCATATCTGGTGCTTATCTGTGGACTGTTTGGCTTATTGTGGCTTATTGTGTGGATCATTTTGTGATTTTATTGTTGCTATTGACTCCTTGTGGTTCACTGATCACAAGGGTGCCTTTGTTTCCAATTGAATCAAACAAGAACTCTCAAATAAGCTTGGTCAATTAGTCAAAGCAGTGGGAACTCCTTTCCCCTGCTGGTTGCCACTGCTAGTGCAATTTTGGTGTCAGCTTATCAATAAGCTAAAATAGCTTATTTTAACCAGCAACAACTTTGTTTTTGTAATAGGTGCTCATATTTTGACCCATTTGTTCCTACTGGAGCATTTGGGTGGTTGACTTTTAGGTTTGACTAGAAAACCAAGTCCTTTGACTTTTACATAAGCTCTTTTGTGCTTATTCTGGCTTATTGGTTGTGCTTATTGAATTTTTGTTGATTGATATTGCTTATTGAGTCCATTTGAAAGCTTTTGCAAGTTGAATCAGTTTCTGAGGTGCATTATTTCTAAAAAACGACTATTTTGTCGTTTAGTGAATTTTTGCTTTTCTATTTTCTGGCTTATTGAGTGTGCTTATTGGAAATTTCTTTTGACAGATCTCTTAAGCATCCTAAATGAGGGTTGTGTGTCAAATTAGAGCTTAAGGCATTAGCTTATGGCTTAATGGGCTGAAAAGCCCAATAAGAATAAGCTTTGTGTTCAATAAGCTGTGATAAGCACATTTTCAGCTTTTGGGCCTTTAGAGTTTTGTTCTTAGAATTGAATTTTAAGTCAGATAGGGCTTTTCCAAGTCAATTGGGCCAAGTTTGACTTTTTGGGCCCAAAAGCCCATTTAGGTTGACTGTTTTTGGATTTGGACCATTTGAGGGCCCATTAGGGGTATTTTGGTAATTTCACTTTGATTTTCTGATTATTTAGGTTAAAATAAACTAGTTTGCAAGTTTTTAGAATTTTTTATAATTTTTGGATTTTTAATATTATTTTATTATTATTTTATTATTATTTTTAAAATTTCACTTTTTCCAACTTTTTACATTTTTCTTAGGTCAAATACATTAAAATAGGAATTTAGCAACTTTTAGAATAATTTTATCTCTCTTTAGATTAATTTTTATAATTATTTTAAGTTTTAATAGTTTTTAAATCATTTTAAATGCTTTTTATTAGTTTTAAAATTTCTAAAAATAGTTTTTAATCATTTTAGGTCATTTTTGAGTTTTATCAATTAAAAAATCTTTATTTGGGCTTTTTGATAATTTATTTGATTTTTAGGGCTTTAATTAGCATTTAAAAATTAAATATTTAATTATTTAAAAGGTTTGAAAAAGTTTTGATAATTGGTAAACTCTTAGTTTATTATTTTTGATTTTTGGTGAATTTTTGGTAATTTTTAGAATTTATTTTTATTTTTGTGGTTTTTAAGGTTCTACGTTTTAACTTTCTAGTAGTGATTTTGTGTCTTCGTCATTTTCTCTTCTAATCCCCTTCTAAACCAATCATTAATCACAAACATTTGGCAAGTTTTTCACACACATATACCTCCTTGGGAAACGAACTTTCACACCATTAAGGGTCATTAACACTTGATTTTTCCTAAAGTCATTTGTTCGATACTTACCGCTTTTACGCCTTTTTCCTAAAGGGTGTAATTTACCACAATCACTTTGGCGCCGCTGCCGGGGAGGTGTGCCGTGATTAATTTGCATTGTTGTTTTTAATATTAACCAAATAGTATTTGTATTAGTAGAACTCTAATAATACGTATTATCGGTTTTCTTGGTTTTTCTTGTACAAATATTATTACTATATTGTATTAAGTATCACAATAAATTTACAATATCTCCAAAAGTGTGAAAACACAACCTTAATTGGGATTTGATCTCCTAATTATTGTATTCGAATCTCAAACAAAAAGAAAAAGGCAAAAATAGATAAATACTTTCGTGAAGCTCGATTTTGAAAAATACAAACTATAAGGTGGGTATAAGGCGGGTATTATAAAATATACCCTAAGGAAAAAGGCTCTTAAGTGCTTCGCAGCGCCTCGTTTCCCCGCTTGCTTGTGAGTATTTTGAGATTGAAGGCTAATCGAGGGTTTTGCCGCCCAAAGTATTATTACGTATACTATATTTGCTTGGTTTTCTTTGTGATTAAAACCTCTTGAAACAATTTGGTTTTCACCAAAGTTCTAAAGTCATTTGAAGGCGTTCACTCCACGTGATCGTTTTCATTCCTTTGAGGCTTCTTTAATCAAGAGTTTGATTCGAGGAGAGATTTTGTAGATTGTTGTCTACGAAGATACACCAAAATCCAAAAAAATTAAATATCATCAAAAACACAAAAAAATTGAAAATTCACAAAACACCCAAAAAGAATCTTCTTTGCTCACCTCCCATTCTTCGTGAAGTTTATGATCACTCGTAATCAAGCAAAACGAGCTCGTAAACGACTTCAAAAGCAAGCCAATCAAGAGACGTTGATTGTTGAAGAACCTCCAATTGTTGAACCTATTATAGAACAAGAAGTCGTCATGGCTAATCGTACTATGATGGAGTTGCTACAAGCACCCACCGAGGGTTTTGGAGAGGCTATTGTGATTCCCGCTATCCTTGCGGAGAATTTCGAGATTAAGACGGGTTTAATGTCGATGTTGCAAGCAAATAAGTTTAGAGGTCATGAGAAAGACAACCCGCATTACCATATTAGGAATTTCAACCGTCTCACCGCCACTAGCAAATTTAAGGATGTTCCACATGACGCCATTAAGATGATGTTGTTTCCATACTCGTTGGATGGACCCGCTAAAATTTGGCTTGAGAAAGAACCACCAAATTCGATTTTGACATGGGCCGATCTCGTTTCTAAGTTTGTGAACAAGTTTTTTCCACCATCTAAAACAACACACTTGAAAAATGAGATTTCACGATTTGTGCAAAGAAATAATGAAAGTTTTACAATGGCATGGGAACGCTTTAAAGAGATGTTACATGAATGTCCACACCATGATTTTACGGAATTGCATCAAGTGGATACTTTTTATAATGGGCTTAATGATCATGAACGAGATTATTTGAACGCCGCCGCGGGTGGTAATTTTTGTGCAAGACGACAAATGAGGCTTTACAAATCATTGAAAATAGATCTAAGGTTTATAACCCTCGTAACACACCGAGTGTTGCCAATATGGGTTCGTCATCTTCGTCACAATCGTCTCGTAGGATTAACGCCTTACATGATGAAGCTAATGAGGAAAATCGGTTTTTTGATAGATTTGCTAATCTAATGTCCCATTGGAAGGCTCAAGAAGCTTCCAATTCCGCTTCGGTTAAAGCGGTTGCTAAGAGTTGTTTATCTTGTGGAGGAGCTCATGATCTTTCCGAATGCATTACCACGGATGGTAACACTTCGAGTGCTTATGTAGTAACGGGAACTTACAACCAAAACGGTCAAGGTTCCCGCCAAAATCAAGCTCCACCAAACCAAAATGTTAACAATTATCGAAACAACAACCAAGGTAATTACCAAGGCAATACACGCAATTACAACAAGGGGAATTATCAAAGTGGGAATGGACAAATTTCTAATCAAAATCAAAACCGTGATTTTCAAAACACTACACAAGGTTTTCAAAATGCTCACACTAAAAATTTGCAAGGAGAATTTTTGGATTATGCTATAGAAAATGATGCTAAATTTGAAAATATGCAACGTGAGATGATTAGCTTAAGATCCGAGTTGAAAAACGAGCTTAAAAATGAACTTGCTAATGAACTTAAAACTCATGCAAACAAAATGGAAGGAAATGTCCAACGTCTCCAACAAAATCAACAAAAGATGGAATTAGGGCAACATGAGATTAAGCAAGAGTTATTAAAAGCGGATGCTAGGCAATCAAAATTTGAGGATCGAATGGCTAAGATGTTTGAAGCAATCATGTGTAAACCCTCTTCTTCGGGTGGTCTTCCTAGTGATACCATTGCAAACCCGAAGGGAGAAATGAAGGTTATTACTACACGAAGTGGTAAAACTTTCAAGGAACCAATCTCTCGTCCAAGTACTTCTAAGGAGAAGGAAATCGAGAAAGAACCCGAGGTGATGGTCGAAAAGGAGCACATTACAATCCCACGAAGTACCGCTCATACCACACCTACGGTTGAACCAATACCAATTGTGGAACCCGAGTTTCCAAGGCCGTTGCCTAATGACCAACCCACACCACCTTTACCCTACCCTTCAAGACGAAACAAAGAGAAAATGCAAGAACGTAACAAACAACAAATCGAGCTTTTTATAAAAATATTTCAACAAGTGCATTTTGATGTGAGTTTAGCCGACGCGTTGTTGTATATGCCTCGTTTCGCTTCCACTTTTAAAAGTATGATGAGCGATAAGGAAAAGCTTTCAAAGCTTGCTAATTGTTCACCGCATACCGGAAAAAGTTGGTGATCCCGGAAAGTTTCTCATTCCTTGTGACATACAAGATATGAAAGAATGCCTCGCCTTGGCCGATCTTGGTGCGAGCATTAATTTGATGCCATTTTCCATTTGGAAATCGCTTTCGCTTCCGGCTCTCATTCCTTCGAACATGTCCATCGAGATGGCCGATCATTCTACGATTATGGCATGTGGAGTAGCCGAAGATGTTTTCGTGAAAGTGTGGAAGTTCTACTATCCCGTTGATTTTATAGTAGTTGACATCCCCGCGGATCCTCAAGTTCCTCTAATTTTAGGTCGATCATTTTTAGACACTTCGAGATCGCTTATCGATGTTCATGCAAGAACTATCACTTTGAGATTCAACGAAGAGGAACTTGTTATAAACGCTACTCAAAACTCGAAACCTTCTCATGTTTATGCAATCGCTAACATCAATCACATTGACATCGTTGATGTGGTTTGCGATGAGTTTTCACAAGAAGTGTTAGGTTTTTCCGATAGCTCGTCAAGTGGCAATCCCACTATTTTGGATCCGATTCTTGCTAATTCCACACCAAATCTCACTCCATTCCAAGGAGGCGATCTCACTTCAAATGAAATCGACAATGAAGATGAGGTGTTGATTAGTGATGATACTTCTATTCCACCATTTCTTTCGCCGATGGAAGTTATGAGTGTTGAACCAAAATCTTCAATCGAGAAACCACCTATCCTTGAATTGAAAGATCTTCCTTCTCACCTTGAATACGCATTCTTGGAAGGTGATGACAAGTTGCCGGTTATTATTGCAAAAGGTCTTGCTAATAATGAAAAAACCGAGCTCTTGAAAGTTCTTAAGGCTCATAAAGGGGCAATTGCGTGGAAAATATCCGACATTAAGGGTATTGACCCAAAATTTTGTACTCACAAGATTTTAATGGAGGAGGACTACAAACCCGCAATTCAAAGTCAAAGAAGGGTGAATCCCAA
Source organism: Glebionis coronaria (assembly GCA_025667525.1). Taxonomy (NCBI): domain Eukaryota; kingdom Viridiplantae; phylum Streptophyta; class Magnoliopsida; order Asterales; family Asteraceae; genus Glebionis; species Glebionis coronaria. The sequence continues at coordinate 251,510,538 of CM046875.1, read as the reverse complement.
AATTCACGATGTCATTAAAAAGGAGGTCCTTAAACTCCTTGACGCGGGAATGATTTATCCTATATCCGATAGCCCATGGGTGAGCCCAATCCATTGTGTCCCTAAAAAGGGAGGAATGACCGTTGTGCCTAATGAAAACAACGAGTTAATTCCCACTCGTGTTGTGACCGGCTGGAGGGTGTGTATTGACTACCGAAAGTTAAATGACGCCACTCGTAAAGACCACTTTCCTTTGCCCTTCATGGATCAAATGTTGGAGCGACTTGCGGGAAATGAATTCTATTGCTTTTTAGATGGTTTTTCCGGTTACTTTCAAATCCCTATCGACCCTCGTGATCAAGAGAAGACTACATTTACGTGTCCTTATGGAACGTTCGCTTATCGTAGGATGCCTTTCGGACTTTGTAATGCACCCGGTACGTTTCAACGGTGTATGATGGCAATTTTTCACGATATGATCGAGAAGTCGATGGAAGTGTTAATGGATGACTTCTCGGTGTTTGGTAATTCGTTCACGTCATGTTTATCTAATCTCGAGCAAATGTTAAAACGTTGTGAAGAAACCAATCTTGTGCTTAATTGGGAGAAATGTCATTTTATGTGTAAACAAGGAATCGTCTTAGGACATAAGGTGTCGAAGGAGGGGATTGAGGTCGATAAAGCTAAGGTAGACGTCATCGCCAAGTTACCTCATCCCAAAACCGTTAAGGGAGTTAGGAGTTTCCTAGGCCACGCGGGCTTTTATCGTCGCTTCATCAAGGACTTTTTGAAAATCTCTCGTCCTATGACACACCTTCTCGAGAAGGATGCTCCTTTTAACTTTAATGAGGATTGTGTTAAGGCTTTCGAAACTCTCAAAAGGAAACTTACCGAAGCTCCCATTCTTGTTGCTCCTAATTGGGAATTACCCTTTGAAATCATGTGCGATGCAAGTGATTATGCTATAGGGGCCGTTTTAGGGCAACGTTATGACAAGCATTTTCGTCCTATCCACTATGCTAGTAAGACGATGACCGAGGCTCAATTAAAGTACACCACAACGGAAAAGGAATTCCTTGCCGTGGTCTATGCTTTTGAGAAATTCCGACCTTATCTCGTCTTAACTAGAAGCATCGTGTATACCGACCATTCGGCTATCAAGTATCTCTTAGCAAAGCAAGATGCTAAGCCGAGATTGCTTCGTTGGATGCTCCTCCTCCAAGAATTTGATGTCACCGTGCTTGACAAAAAAGGAGCCGAGAATCTAGCGGCCGATCATCTCTCTCGTCTAGAAGATCCTCACAAAGATGTTTTCGAGAACAAGGAAATTACCGAAACATTTCCTCTTGAGACTCTCGGTGTAGTGAATTCTAAAGACACGACCCCATGGTTTGCCGACATTGCAAATTACCATGCGGGCAATTTCATAATCAAGGGTATGACGACACAACAAAAACGAAAATTCTTTCGTGACGTCAAGTTCTATTTTTCGGACGACCCTTATCTCTTTCGGATTTGTGCGGATCAACTCGTTCGACGGTGTGTGTTTGGTGCCGAAGCTTCTAATATCCTTAGAGCTTGTCACGAGGGACCCACGGGAGGTCACCACGGTGCTAATCTCACGGCTAAGAAAGTGTTCGATGCCGGTTTCTTTTGGCCTTCTATCTATCGTGATGCACACACACTTGTTAAGTCGTGAGATTCGTGCCAACGTCAAGGACAATCGTCTCAACGTGATGAAATGCCGCAAAACATAATTCAAGTGTGTGAGATTTTCGACATATGGGGAATAGACTTTATGGGGCCGTTCCCATCGTCTCATGGCAATAAATATATCCTCGTCGCGGTGGACTACCTTTCTAAGTGGGTGGAAGCGAAGGCTTTGCCTACTAATGATGCTCGTGTGGTAGTGAAGTTTTTGAAGCAATTATTCTCTCGGTTCGGAACCCCTCGTGCTATTATAAGCGATCGTGGAACCCATTTTTGTAATGACCAATTCGAAAAGGTTCTAAAGAAATATGGGGTTACACATCGTCTTTCTACGGCTTATCACCCGCAAACGAGTGGGCACGTCGAGGTTTCGAACCGAGCTTTGAAAAAGGATTTTAGAAAGGTCAATTGGAGAAAACCGTGCTTCATGGTCTGACAAACTCGATGACGCTTTATGGGCCTTTATGACCGCTTATAAGACACCTATCGGTTGCACTCCTTATAAGTTAGTCTATGGGAAGAATTGTCATTTGCCCATTGAGTTGGAGCATAAGGCATATTGGGCCCTTAAGCATGCTAATTTTGACTTGAAGACCGCGGGAGATCACCGGAAAATACAATTGATAGAATTAGATGAATTAAGGGATAATGCTTATGAAAATTCATTAATTTTTAAAGAAAAGACTAAAAAGTTTCATGATTCAAAGATTAAAAACCGGGTTTTTAACGTTGGTGATCAAGTGTTGTTTTTTAACTCTCGTCTTAAGATATTTTCCAGGAAATTGAAATCTCGTTGGTCGGATCCGTTCACCATTACACAAGTGTTTCCTTATGGGACCATTGAGCTAGCTCAAGATGATGGTCCTAATTTCAAGGTGAATGGACATAGGCTTAAGCACTACTTTGGTGGGGAAATTCCTTCAATGGTTGCCCCCGACCAAGACACATTCCCCAATGATAATTAGCATTGAGGGGATCGAGTCGAGCTCATGACTCAGTAATCAAAAACGAGGTGCCTCGTGGGGGAGATCCCATGCTTATCTTTATGCTCACTATTCACTAACAAGGGGACTTGTACCCTTTCAACTCGTTGTCTCGTGATTGTTTGTGATTGTGTTATCTAGATCATCATCATCATCTACGATTGAAGACTCTCGTGTTCGTTTACGTGAGCCTCCATCGTTCGTTTGAAGAAGTTTTTCACGATTCCATGACATATCCTTTATTAACAATTATCTTTTAGCATACTTAATAAACGGCTTTAGATATATTGGTGATCACCCTTTCCATGCTAGATCCTAAGCATTCGACTCTTCGTCTCTAGTATGGGGGTGCTCCACCTTTAGACTCGAAACATTAAGGACAATGTTTACTTTTAGTATGGGGGGGTGAATAGGTACTTGCTTTGCTACGCCCTCACGCTTTCCAATTTTCAATGTTTTGTTTTGCTAATAAGGCTAAAAATGGCCAAATTTTAAAATTTTTCTTAGTTTTCATAAGTGTTTTTAAGACACGAATGTATATTTTCCGATGGGTAGAATAAGAGTTAATTTTCGACTTGATGGGCATTTGGAGCCATTTACATTCCTTAACCCGATCAATTCAAGTTTTGCTAGACTTTTATATAGGGAGCTTTAAAACGCGAAAGTCTTAATTCATTCAGGTTAAGAACAAGAACTTTTCGCAAGTTCCTATAATTGATTCTAGAAAGTCACTTATCAAGGGAACTTTAAAACGCATTCTCTAAACTTGAAAAAGTCCAAGAAAGTGCAAGATCCTATAGGTGGCTTGAAAACCCAAAACTTTGATTTGATATAGTCTTAATGAAAGCTAATCCAAATTTGGCTTAATTTTGACTTGCATGGCTAAGTATTCACGAGTCTCTTTAATTAGAGGTCTTTATATAGTGAAGAACGAGAAATGATAGAGTTAGACAAGTGATCATGCTAAACGTAGAACATGAAAATGTTCTTTCAAAAACTCATATGTTTTTAATTGTGGCTTTTTCTTCCCATAAGATCAATGCATTAGGAATAAATCATAATTGCAATAAGTAAGGTCGTACGATTTGAAAGGTTACTTAGCCTCTAGCGCAAGATCGTTTAAAAGTTGCTCGGGGTTGAATAGAGTTCATAGCCAAGGCATAACTTATTGAAGCGGGACGCAAAGATTGGCGATCATCCAAAAAGGCCCTAACAAGGCATGAGGAGCTCTATTTTTGCTAAAGATCCAAAGATGATGTGAAGTATCATTTTTCCTAAATCAATATGAAGGATCGAGACACACGACGAGAAGCAATTACTCCCCTAAAGATCATGGAGAAAGTCTATCCAAAAAGACCCTAACAAGGTATGAGGATAAATATATCCAAGTCCGAAAAGGAGGCGGATCGTTGTATATCAAAATCCAAAGTAAAGATTGAAGAAAAATGATGAAGTCGTGGTCCAATATGAAGAATCTCTCAAAAACGTCAAGTGAAGAAATTCCAAATATATGAAGAGAAGACCATAATTTCAAGAACGTCTTCCCAAGATTTGAAGTATGAAGTACATGCCAAATATCGGTCCGAGAAAGGTCTCAAATCGTGAAACGAGTTATGCCAAGATATGAACTTAAGGAGATACACGAGAAGCCGTTTTAAAAGATTTTGTCCTTCGGCTAACTATTGATCAAATCGTGCTACTTTGCTTTCGGACTAATAACTACTCAAATAAGTCAATATGAATCACTTTTGATCCATGACAAATAGATAAAAAATGCTAGTAACCCATTTCCTTTTATAATAACTAGGATTGCGGGGAGAAAAAGTATTACACAATTTGGACGTATGAGTAGTGTTAGCTGATTGTGGTAAAATACACCTCTTGTTTAGGAAAACAAAAGAGCGTATATGAGCGGTAAGTATCGAGTGATGATTTAGGAAAATCAACACTAATGACCCTTAATGGTGTGAAAGTTCGTTTCCCAAGGAGGTATATGTGTGTGAAAAACTTGCCAAATGTTTGTGATTAATGATTGGTTTAGAAGGGGATTAGAAGAGAAAATGACGAAGATGTAAAAATAAAAATTAACAAAAAATCACTACTAGAAAGTTAAAACGTAGAACCTTAAAAATCACAAAAATAAAAATAAATTCTAGAAATTACCAAAAATTCACCAAAAATAAAAAATAATAAACTAAGAGTTTACCAATTATCAAAACTTTTTCAAACCTTTTAAATAATTAAATATCAATTTTTAAATGCTAATTAAAGCCCTAAAAATCAAATAAATTATCAAAAAGCCCAAATAAAGATTTTTCAATTGATAAAACTCAAAAATGACCTAAAATGATTAAAAACTATTTTTAGAAATTTTAAAACTAATAAAAACTATTTAAAATGATTTAAAAACTATTAAAACTTAAAATAATTATAAAAATTAATCTAAAAGTGATAAAATTATTCTAAAAGTTGCTAAATTCCTATTTTAATGTATTTGACCTAAGGAAAATATAAAAAGTTGGAAAAAGTGAAATTTTAAAAATAATAATAAAATAATAATAAAATAATATTAAAAATCCAAAATTTATAAAAAATTCTAAAAACTTGCAAACTAGTTTATTTTAACATAAATAATCAGAAAATGAAAGTGAAATTACCAAAATACCCCTAATGGGCCCTCAAATGGGCCAAATCCAAAAACAGTCAACCTAAATGGGCTTTTGGGCCCAAAAAGTCAAACTTGGCCCAATTGACTTGGAAAAGCCCTATCTGACTTAAAATTCAACTCTAAGAACAAAATTCTAAAGGCCCAAAAGCTGAAAATGTGCTTATCACAGCTTATTGAACACAAAGCTTATTCTTATTGGGCTTTTCAGCCCATTAAGCCATAAGCTAATGCCATAAGCTCTAATTTGACACACAATCCTCTTTTAGGATGCTTAAGAGATCTGTCAAAAGAAATTTCCAATAAGCACACTCAATAAGCCAGAAAATAGAAAAGCAAAAATTCACTAAACGACAAAATAGTCGTTTTTGAGAAATAATGCACCTCAGAAGCTGATTCAACTTGCAAAAGCTTTCAAATGGACTCAATAAGCAATATCAATCAACAAGAATCCAATAAGCACAAGAAATAAGCCAGAATAAGCACAAATGAACTTATGTAAAAGTCAAAGGACTTGGTTTTCTAGTCAAACCTAAAAGTCAACCACCCAAATGCTCCAGTATGAACAAATGGGTCAAAATATGAGCACCTATTACAAAAACAAAGTTTTTGCTGGTTAAAATAAGCTATTATAGCTTATTGATAAGCTGACACCAAAATTGCACTAGCAGTGGCAACCAGCAGGGGAAAGGAGTTCCCACTGCTTTGACTAATTGACCAAGCTTATTTGAGAGTTCTGGTTTGATTCAATTGGAAACAAAGGCACCCTTGTGATCAATGAACCACAAGGAGTCAATAACAACAATAAAATCACAAAATGATCCACACAATAAGCCACAATAAGCCAAACAGTCCACAGATATGCTCCAGATATGCAAATAAGCAGTTAAGCACTTAATAAGCAGTTTTAAGCAAAATAAGCCAACCAAACTTAACTAGATGCATACACAAGCTATATAAACTAACAATAAACACAAAGCAACAAGAATCAAACACTGAATCAAAGTAAATAGGAAGATCAAAGCACAAAATGTTACTGATGAACAATGAACAATATGCAGAAACAGTTTGCTGATATACTTGACACTTGATCCAAATTCAAGCCTCAAATCCTTCTACCCTGGTGTGATTAACTATGATTTAGCACTTGTTACCCTTAACCTATGCTTAGATCTAGGTGTCCTCAAAATCCTAGCCAATTTTACCAAGTTATGAAGATTTTATAGCCAATCTATGAATCTATGTGTTCAAGACCACAAAACCTGCAAACAGATGAACATATGCACCCAAATAACAGATACCAATACTTGCTCACAACAAACAAACACTTACCAAGCCACAAATCCAACTTATGCAGTAATCCCAAACACTCCTTAATAAGTCACTTATCAAAGAAACTTGTGATTTCTTCTAATAACCTACTGATTTTAATGATCAAAAACACTTACTAGGCAACTACTAACACAATCAAACACATAAATCACCAGCTCAAACACAAATACTCAAAATCAAAGCACAAAATCCAAAACAGTCATAAACATGAAAATTTTAGGGGAATCTTAACAAGAGCTTATACCTGCCTTCCACAACATCCTAGGAAGGCCAGCAATGCTCCTTAGACCTTGTTCAACAACTAGAACAAGACCAAGGTACTTCAACAAGGATGATCAAAGCCTGCTGATGTTCAAAGCAGAATAAGGCTTTGATTATGATATATCTTCAACACAAGCAACAAACAAACTCAACCAAAGGCTTAGAATCCTTCCCAGTCTTGGTGTCAACAAGCTTGAAAGAACTCAAGGCTCAAGGCTAAGGGTTAGTACACAAAAATAAGCCAAAATCAGAAACAAGGACTTCAAGGCTTTTGAACCTTGAAAACCTTTCAAACCTAGACGTGCCTTAACCACAAGGTTAAGGAAGGTCTAAACAATCAAATGGAACTCAGAATTAGGCTACTCAAACACCAAACTTTTAACAAAATCAAAAAGAGATTTCAAATTTCAGAAATTCAAATTTTATTAAGCTTAAAAAGGAATTACAAAGATTAATAGCCTAAAACTGGAACAAAGGGACTCTCACATGTTGAGGTCTCCTTTTATAGGCAAATGCCTGGCTAAAAACTATTCACAAACCCTAGAAGTGAAATTCCCTAAATGCCCTAAGTATTCTAGACGTTTTCTTGGTGTGAGCTGTCCAAAATGCATCCAAACCGTTTAAAATAGCTTTGTGATGAAGCAAAGGATGTGGGCTGTTGATCTTGACACGTGGCAAGCCTTGGTGAGGATGTTGTCACATGATGGTGAAACGGTTTTGGTGGTGGGTCCTCTTGGTGAGTGGGAGTGAGGGTCTTAAGGTTGGGATAGGTTTTTAGGCGTGTGAATCAAGTGTGGGTAAGGGTAATTTCATTTTACCCTTTGTTTTAGTTGGTGTAAAATCTGGGCTGGTAAAAGGTGAATAGTTGTCCTTTTGATCCGAAATTGGGGGAATGGAAGTTGTTTGGCGCAAATTCGTGTTTGAATGTTTTAAGTTAACAGCTTTGGCCCTTATTCTTTCTTTCTCTTGTCTTTTGTGTTTAAAAACCCATCAGCGTCTAAATCCTTTGTAACAAATTTTCATCACTTTTCATTTTTGGCACATAACTTTTCAAAAGGGTTTTCAAGGGTTCTTTTTGCCATTTTGAGATATTTCAAGGACTGATCTTGGACATTCTTGATCTTCAAAGGTCTTCATTGTTTCTTTGACTTTATGAGGGACCATTATTGGCAATTTTGTTTTGTTGAGGTACTAATCTTGCCATTTCTTCAAAGTTGAAGGACCATTTGTGTAATTTTGACAAACTTAAGGGACCAAACTTGTAATTATGAATATACAAGGGTTTTAAGTGTCATTTCTTCAATAAATGAGGATCAATCTTGTTTGTCTTCAAGTCTTCAAGGGTATTTGTTGAGAATTCCATGATTAGGGCCCGGTTCTTTGTACGGCTTCGTTTCTCGTGTCCGTTTTTCCTTGTAACTTGTGATCTTTTGTCTTTTTCACGATACCCATACCTAAAATACACAAGTAAACAAACACAAGCATATATATGGTATTTTTATGACATTTTTATGTATTTAAAGCCCGAAAAGAACGATGAGATCATGTATAAATGCCATCTCATCACTCCCCCATACTAAGCCATTGCCGTGCCCTCACGCAATGCTAGAATAAAGTATCTAAGCATCACCAAAGTTCAATTTTATTAACCTTTATTGAAGAGTAAAAAGACTTGCAACATACTACGAGGATGTGAAAAGACATAATGTATGATTTTCATCACAAAAAGTGACTTTTAGGGTCAAAGAATAGAAACAAGTAAATGTCCCTTAGAGTAAACTTCGTCATCCTTGATTGTCATAAATTCCATGCTAAGTGCAAAAACGAGATCATTGTTGGTACAAGTCACAATGCTAACACTACTCATACGTCCAAATTGTGTAATACTTTTTCTCCCCGCAATCCTAGTTATTATAAAAGGAAATGGGTTACTAGCATTTTTATCTATTTGTCATGGATCACAAGTGATTCATATTGACTTATTTGAGTAGTTATTAGTCCGAAAGCAAAGTAGCACGATTTGATCAATAGTTAGCCGAAGGACAAAATCTTTTAAAACGGCTTCTCGTGTATCTCCTTAAGTTCATATCTTGGCATAACTCGTTTCACGATTTGAGACCTCTCTCGGACCGATATTTGGCATGTACTTCATATTTCAAATCTTGGGAAGACGTTCTTGAAATTATGGTCTTCTCTTCATATATTTGGAATTTCTTCACTTGACGTTTTTGAGAGATTCTTCATATTGGACCACGACTTCATCATTTTTCTTCAATCTTTACTTTGGATTTTGATATACAACGATCCGCCTCCTTTTTGGACTTGGATATATTTATCCTCATACCTTGTTAGGGTCTTTTTGGATAGACTTTCTCCATTCTTTAGGGGAGTAATAGCTTCTCGTCGTGTGTCTCGATCCTTCATATTGATTTAGGAATAATGATACTTCACATCATCTTTGGATCTTTAGCAAAAATAGAGCTCCTCATGCCTTGTTAGGGCCTTTTTGGATGATCGCCAATCTTCGCGTCCCGCTTCAATAAGTTATGCCTTGGCTATGAACTCTATTCAACCCCGAGCAACTTTTAAACGATCTTGCGCTAGAGGCTAAGTAACCTTTCAAATCGTACGACCTTACTTATTGCAATTATGATTTATTCCTAATGCATTGATCTTATGGGAAGAAAAAGCCACAATTAAAAACATATGAGTTTTTGAAAGAACATTTTCATGGTCTACGTTTAGCATGATCACTTGTCTAACTCTATCATCTCTCGTTCTTCACTATATAAAGACCTCTAATTAAAGAGACTCGTGAATACTTAGCCATGCAAGTCAAAATTAAGCCAAATTTGGATTAGCTTTCATTAAGACTATATCAAATCAAAGTTTTGGGTTTTCAAGCCACCTATAGGATCTTGCACTTTCTTGGACTTTTTCAAGTTTGGAGAATGCGTTTTATAGTTCCCTTGATAAGTGACTTTCTAGAATCAATTATAGGAACTTGCGAAAAGTTCTTGTTCTTAACCCGACTGAATTAAGACTTTCGCGTTTTAAAGCTCCCTATATAAAAGTCTAGCAAAACTTGAATTGAGCGGGTTAAGGAATGTAAATGGCTCCAAATGCCCATCAAGTCAAAAATTAACTCTTATTCTACCCAACGGAAAATATACATTCGTGTCTTAAAAACACTTATGAAAACTAAGAAAAATTTTAAAATTTGGCCATTTTTAGCCTTACATGCAAAACAAAACATTGAAAATTGGAAAGCGTGAGGGCGTAGCAAAGCAAGTATCTATTCACCCCCCATACTAAAAGTAAACATTGTCCTCAATGTTTCGAGTCTAAAGGTGGAGCACCCCCATACTAGAGACGAAGAATCGAATGCTTAGGATCTAGCATGGAAAGGGTGATCAACAATATATCTAAAGCCGTTTATTAAGTATGCTAAAAGATAACTGTTAGAACAATAAAGGATATGTCATGGATTCGTGAAAAACTTCTTCAAACGAACGATGGAGGCTCACGTAAACGAACACGAGAGTCTTCACTCGTTGATGATGATGATGATCTAGATAACACAATCACAAACAACCACGAGACAACGAGTTGAAAGGGTACAAGTCCCCTTATTAGTAAATAGTGAGCATAAAGATAAGCATGGGATCTCCCCCACGAGGCACCTTGTTTTTGATTACCGAGTCATGAGCCCGACTCGATCCCCTCAATGCTAATTATCATTGGGGAAGGTGTCTTGGTCGGGGGCAACCATTGAAGGAATTTCCCCACCAAAGTAGTGCTTAAGCCTATGTCCATTCACCTTGAATTTAGGACCATCATCTTGAGCTAGCTCAATGGTCCCATATGTAAATACTTGTGTAATGGTGAACGGACCCGACCAACGAGATTTCAATTTCCCGGAAAATATCTTAAGACGAGAGTTAAAAAGCAACACTTGATCACCAACGTTAAAAACCCGGTTTTTAATCTTTGAATCATGAAACTTTTTAGTCTTTTCTTTAAAAATTAATGAATTTTCATAAGCATTATCCCTTAATTCATCCAATTCATTCAATTGTATTTTCCGGTGATCTCCCGCGGTCTTCAAGTCAAAATTAGCATGCTTAAGGGCCCAATATGCCTTATGCTCCAATTCAATGGGCAAATGACAATTCTTCCCATAGACTAACTTATAAGGAGTGCAACCGATAGGTGTCTTATAAGCGGTCCTAAAGGCCCATAAAGCGTCATCGAGTTTATCGGACCATGAAGCACGGTTTTCTCCAATTGACCTTTCTAAAATCCTCTTCAAAGCTCGGTTCGAAACCTCGACTTGCCCACTCGTTTGCGGGTGATAAGCCGTAGAAAGACGATGTGTAACCCCATATCTCTTTAGAACCTTTTCGAATTGGTCATTACAAAAATGGGTTCCACGATCGCTTATAATAGCACGAGGGGTTCCGAACCGAGAGAATAGTTGCTTCAAAAACTTCACTACCACACGAGCATCATTAGTAGGCAAAGCCTTAGCTTCCACCCACTTAGAAAGGTAATCCACCGCGACGAGGATATATTTGTTGCCATGAGACGATGGGAACGGTCCCATAAAGTCTATTCCCCATATGTCGAAAATCTCACACACTTGAATTATGTTTTGCGGCATTTCATCACGTTGAGACGATTTTCCTTGACGTTGGCACGAATCACACGACTTCACAAGTGCGTGTGCATCACGATAGATAGAAGGCCAAAAGAAACCGACATCGAACACTTTCTTAGCCGTGAGATTAGCACTGTGGTGACCTCCCGTGGGTCCCTCGTGACAAGCTCTAAGGATATTAGAAGCTTCGGCACCAAATACACAACGTCGAACGAGTTGATCCGCACAAATCCGAAAGAGATAAGGGTCGTCCCAAAAATAGAACTTGACGTCACGAAAGAATTTTCGTTTTTGTTGTGTCGTCATACCCTTGATTATGAAATTGTCCGCATGGTAATTTGCAATGTCGGCAAACCATGGTGTTGTGTTTTTAGAATTCACTACACCGAGAGTCTCAAGAGGAAATGTTTCGGTAATTTCCTTGTTCTCGAGAACATCTTTGTGAGGATCTTCTAGACGAGAGAGATGATCGGCCGCTAGATTCTCGGCTCCTTTTTTGTCAAGCACGGTGACATCAAATTCTTGGAGGAGGAGCATCCAACAAAGCAATCTCGGCTTAGCATCTTGCTTAGCTAAGAGATACTTGATAGCCGAATGGTCGGTATACACGATGCTTTTAGTCAAGACGAGATAAGGTCGGAATTTCTCAAAAGCATAGATCACGGCAAGGAATTCCTTTTCCGTTGTGGTGTACTTTATTTGAGCCTCGGTCATCATCTTACTAGCATAGTGGATAGGACGGAAATGCTTGTCATAACGTTGCCCTAAGACGGCCCCTATAGCATAATCACTTGCATCGCATATGATTTCAAAGGGTAATTCCCAATTAGGAGCAACAAGAATGGGAGCTTCGGTAAGTTTTCTTTTGAGAGTTTCTAAAGCCTTAACACAATCCTCATTAAAGTTAAAAGGAGCATCCTTCTCGAGAAGGTGTGTCATAGGACGAGAAATCTTCGAAAAGTCCTTGATGAAACGACGATAAAAGCCCGCGTGGCCAAGGAAACTCCTAACTCCCTTAACGGTTTTGGGATGAGGTAACTTGGCGATGACGTCTACCTTAGCTTTATCGACCTCAATCCCCGCCTTTGACACCTTATGTCCTAAGACAATTCCTTGTTTACACATGAAATGACATTTCTCCCAATTAAGCACAAGATTGGTTTCTTCACAACGTTTTAACATTTGTTCGAGATTAGATAAACATGACGTGAACGAATTATCAAACACCGAGAAGTCATCCATAAACACTTCCATCGACTTCTCGATCATATCGTGAAAAATTGCCATCATACATCGTTGAAACGTACCGGGTGCATTACAAAGTCCGAAAGGCATCCTACGATAAGCGAACGTTCCATAAGGACACGTAAACGTAGTCTTCTCTTGATCACGAGGGTTGATAGGGATTTGAAAGTAACCGGAAAAACCATCTAAAAAGCAATAGAATTCATTTTCCGCAAGTCGCTCCAACATTTGATCCATGAAGGGCAAAGGAAAGTGGTCTTTACGAGTGGCGTCATTTAACTTTCGGTAGTCAATACACACCCTCCAACCGGTCACAACACGAGTGGGAATTAACTCGTTGTTTTCATTAGGCACAACGGTCATTCCTCCCTTTTTAGGGACACAATGGATTGGGCTCACCCATGGGCTATCGGATATAGGATAAATCATTCCCGCGTAAAGGAGTTTAAGAACCTCCTTTTTTATGACATCGTGAATTTTGGGATTCACCCTTCTTTGACTTTGAATTGCGGGTTTGTAGTCCTCCTCCATTAAAATCTTGTGAGTACAAATTTTTGGGTCAATACCCTTAATGTCGGATATTTTCCACGCAATTGCCCCTTTATGAGCCTTAAGAACTTTCAAGAGCTCGGTTTTTTCATCATTGGCAAGACCTTTTGCAATAATAACCGGCAACTTGTCATCACCTTCCAAGAATGCGTATTCGAGGTGAGAAGGAAGATCTTTCAATTCAAGGATAGGTGGTTCCTCGATTGAAGATTTTGGTTCAACACTCATAACTTCCATCGGCGAAAGAAATGGTGGAATAGAAGTATCATCACTAATCAACACCTCATCTTCATTGTCGATTTCATTTGAAGTGAAATCGCCTCCTTGGAATGGAGTGAGATTTGGTGTGGAATTAGCAAGAATCGGATCCAAAATAGTGGGATTGCCACTTGACGAGCTATCGGAAAAACCTAACACTTCTTGTGAAAACTCATCGCAAACCACATCAACGATGTCAATGTGATTTATGGTAGCGATTGCATAAACATGAGAAGGTTTCGAGTTTTGAGTAGCGTTTATAACAAGTTCCTCTTCGTTGAATCTCAAAGTGATAGTTCTTGCATGAACATCGATAAGCGATCTCGAAGTGTCTAAAAATGAACGACCTAAAATTAGAGGAAGTTGAGGATCCGCGGGGATGTAAACTACTATAAAATCAACGGGATAGTAGAACTTCCCCACTTTCACGAAAACATCTTCGGCTACTCCACATGCCATAATCGTAGAATGATCGGCCATCTTGATGGACATGTTCGAAGGAATGAGAGCCGGAAGCGAAAGCGATTTCCAAATGGAAAATGGCATCAAATTAATGCTCGCACCAAGATCGGCCAAGGCGAGGCATTCTTTCATATCTTGTATGTCACAAGGAATGAGAAACTTTCCGGGATCACCAACTTTTTCCGGTATGCGGTTAAGATAAACCGAAGAACAATTAGCAAGCTTTGAAAGCTTTTCCTTATCTCTCATCATACTTTTAAAAGTGGAAGCGAAACGAGGCATATATAGCAACGCGTCGGCTAAACTCACATCAAAATGCACTTGTTGAAACATTTTTATAAAAAGCTCGATTTGTTGTTTGTTACGTTCTTGCAACTTCTCTTTGTTTCGTCTCGAAGGGTAGGGTAAAGGTGGTGTGGGATGGTCATTAGGCAACGGCCTTGGAAACTCGGGTTCCACAATTGGTATTGGTTCAACCGTAGGTGTGGTATGAGCGGTACTTCGTGGGATTGTAATATGCTCCTTTTCGACCATCACCTCGGGTTCTTTCTCGATTTCCTTCTCCTTAGAAGTACTTGGACGAGAGATTGGTTCTTTGAAAGTTTTACCACTTCGTGTAGTAATAACCTTCATTTCTCCCTTCGGGTTTGCAATGGTATCACTAGGAAGACCACCCGAAGAAGAGGGTTTACACATGATTGCTTCAAACATCTTAGCCATTCGGTCTTCAAATTTTGATTGCCTAGCATCCGCTTTTAATAACTCTTGCTTAATCTCATGTTGTCCTAATTCCATCTTTTGTTGATTTTGTTGTAGACGTTGGACATTTCCTTCCATTTTGTTTGCATGAGTTTTAAGTTCATTAGCAAGTTCATTTTTAGCTCGTTTTTCAACTCGGATCTTAAGCTAATCATCTCACGTTGTATATTATCAAATTTAGCATCATTTGCTTTTGCATAATCCAAAAATTCTCCTTGCAAATTTTTAGTGTGAGCATTTTGAAAACCTTGTGTAGTGTTTTGAAAATCACGGTTTTGATTTTGATTAGAAATTTGTCCATTCCCACTTTGATAATTCCCTTTGTTGTAATTGCGTGTGTTGCCTTGGTAATTACCTTGGTTGTTGTTTCGATAATTGTTAACATTTTGGTTTGGTGGAGCTTGATTTGGACGGGAACCTTGACCGTTTTGGTTGTAAGTTCCCGTTGCTACATAAGCACTCGAAGTGTTACCATCCGCGGTAATGCACTCGGAAAGATCATGAGCTCCCCCACAAGATAAACAACTCTTAGCAACCGCTTTAACCGAAACGGAATTGGAAGCTTCTTGAGCCTTCCAATGGGACATTAGATTAGCAAATCTATCAAAAAACCGATTTTCTTCATTAGCTTCATCATGTAAGGCATTAATGCTACGAGACGATTGTGGCGAAGTTGACGAACCCATATTGGCAACACTCGGTGTGTTACGATGGTTATAAACCTTAGATCTATTTTCAATGATTTGTAAAGCCTCATTTGTCGTCTTGCACAAAAAATTACCACCCGCGGCGGCATTCAAATAATCTCGTTCATGATCATTAAGCCCATTATAAAAAGTATCCACTTGATGCAATTCCGTAAAATCATGGTGTGGACATTCATGTAACATCTCTTTAAAGCGTTCCCATGCCATTGAAAAACTTTCGTTATTTCTTTGCACAAATCGTGAAATCTCATTTTTTAAGTGTGTTGTTTTAGATGGTGGAAAAAACTTGTTCACAAACTTAGAAACGAGATCGGCCCATGTCAAAATCGAATTTGGCGGTTCTTTCTCGAGCCAAATTTTTGCGGGTCCATCCAACGAGTATGGAAACAACATCATCTTAATGGCGTCATGTGGAACATCCTTAAACTTGCTAGTGGCGGTTAGACGGTTAAAATTCCTAATGTGGTAATGCGGGTTGTCTTTCTCGTGACCTCTAAACTTATTTGCTTGCAACATCGACATTAAACCCGTCTTAATCTCGAAATTCTCCGCAAGGATGGCGGGAATCACTATAGCCTCTCCAAAACCCTCGGTGGGTGCTTGTAGCAACTCCATCATAGTACGATTAGCCATGACGACTTCTTGTTCTACAATAGGTTCAACAATTGGAGGTTCTTCAACAATCAACGTCTCTTGATTGGCTTGCTTTTGAAGTCGTTTACGAGCTCGTTTTGCTTGATTACGAGTGATCATAAACTTCACGAAGAATGGGAGGTGAGCAAAGAAGATTCTTTTTGGGTGTTTTGTGAATTTTCAATTTTTTTTGTGTTTTTGATGATATTTAATTTTTTTTTTTTTTTTTTTTTTTTGGATTTAGGTGTATCTTTGTAGACAACAATCTACAAAATCTCTCCTCGAATCAAACTCTCGATTAAAGAAGCCTCAAAGGAATGAAAACGATCACGTGGAGTGAACGTCTTCCAATGACTTTAGAACTTTGGTGAAAACCAAATTGTTCAAGAGGGTTTAATCACAAAGAAACCAAGCAAATATATTATACGTAATAATACTTTGGGCGGCAAAACCCTCAATTGGCCTTCAATCTCAAAATACTCACAAGCAAGCGGGGAAACGAGGCGGCGCGAAGCACTTAAGAGCCTTTTTCCTTAGGGTATATTTTATAATACCCGCCTTATACCCACCTTATAGTTCGCATCTTTCAAAATCGAGCTTCACAAAAGTATTTATCTATTTTTGCCTTTTCTTTTTGTTTGAGATTCGAATACAATAATTAGGAGATCAAATCCCAATTAAGGTTGTGTTTTCACACTTTTGGAGATATTGTAAATTTATTGTGATACTTAATACAATATAGTAATAATATTTGTACAAGAAAAACCAAGAAAACCGATAATACGTATTAGTAGAGTTCTACTAATACAAATACTATTTGGTTAATATTAAAAACAACAATGCAAATTAATCACGACACACCTCCCCGGCAGCGGCGCCAAAGTGATTGTGGTAAAATACACCTCTTGTTTAGGAAAACAAAAGAGCGTATATGAGCGGTAAGTATCGAGTGATGATTTAGGAAAATCAACACTAATGACCCTTAATGGTGTGAAAGTTCGTTTCCCAAGGAGGTATATGTGTGTGAAAAACTTGCCAAATGTTTGTGATTAATGATTGGTTTAGAAGGGGATTAGAAGAGAAAATGACGAAGATGTAAAAATAAAAATTAACAAAAAATCACTACTAGAAAGTTAAAACGTGGAACCTTAAAAATCACAAAAATAAAAATAAATTCTAGAAATTACCAAAAATTCACCAAAAATCAAAAATAATAAACTAAGAGTTTACCAATGATCAAAACTTTTTCAAACCTTTTAAATAATTAAATATTCAATTTTTAAATGCTAATTAAAGCCCTAAAAATCAAATAAATTATCAAAAAGCCCAAATAAAGATTTTTCAATTGATAAAACTCAAAAATGACCTAAAATGATTAAAAACTATTTTTAGAAATTTTAAAACTAATAAAAACTATTTAAAATGATTTAAAAACTATTAAAACTTAAAATAATTATAAAAATTAATCTAAAAGTGATAAAATTATTCTAAAAGTTGCTAAATTCCTATTTTAATGTATTTGACCTAAGAAAAATATAAAAAGTTGGAAAAAGTGAAATTTTAAAAATAATAATAAAATAATAATAAAATAATATTAAAAATCCAAAATTTATAAAAAATTCTAAAAACTTGCAAACTAGTTTATTTTAACCTAAATAATCAGAAAATGAAAGTGAAATTACCAAAATACCCCTAATGGGCCCTCAAATGGGCCAAATCCAAAAACAGTCAACCTAAATGGGCTTTTGGGCCCAAAAAGTCAAACTTGGCCCAATTGACTTGGAAAAGCCCTATATGACTTAAATTTCAATTCTAAGAACAAAACTCTAAAGGCCCAAAAGCTGAAAATGTGCTTATCACAGCTTATTGAACACAAAGCTTATTCTTATTGGGCTTTTCAGCCCATTAAGCCATAAGCTAATGCCATAAGCTCTAATTTGACACACAATCCTCTTTTAGGATGCTCAAGAGATCTGTCAAAAGAAATTTCCAATAAGAACACTCAATAAGCCAGAAAATAGAAAAGCAAAAATTCACTAAACGACAAAATAGTCGTTTTTGAGAAATAATGCACCTCAGAAGCTGATTCAACTTGCAAAAGCTTTCAAATGGACTCAATAAGCAATATCAATCAACAAGAATCCAATAAGCACAAGCAATAAGCCAGAATAAGCACAAATGAACTTATGTAAAAGTCAAAGGACTTGGTTTTCTAGTCAAACCTAAAAGTCAACCACCCAAATGCTCCAGTATGAACAAATGGGTCAAAATATGAGCACCTATTACAAAAACAAAGTTGTTGCTGGTTAAAATAAGCTATTATAGCTTATTGATAAGCTGACACCAAAATTGCACTAGCAGTGGCAACCAGCAGGGGAAAGGAGTTCCCACTGCTTTGACTAATTGACCAAGCTTATTTGAGAGTTCTGGTTTGATTCACTTGGAAACAAAGGCACCCTTGTGATCAGTGAACCACAAGGAGTCAATAGCAACAATAAAATCACAAAATGATCCACATAATAAGCCACAATAAGCCAAACAGTCCACAGATATGCTCCAGATATGCAAATAAGCAGTTTAGCACTTAATAAGCAGTTTTAAGCAAAATAAGCCAACCAAACTTAACTAGATGCATACACAAGCTATATAAACTAACAATAAACACAAAGCAACAAGAATCAAACACTAAATAAAAGTAAATAGCAAGATCAAAGCACAAAATGTTACTGATGAACAATGAACAATATGCAGAAACAGTTTGTTGATATACTTGACACTTGATCCAAATTCAAGCCTCAAATCCTTCTACCCTGGTGTGATTAACTATGATTTAGCACTTGTTACCCTTAACCTATGCTTAGATCTAGGTGTCCTCAAAATCCTAGCCAATTTTACCAAGTTATGAAGATTTTATAGCCAATCTATGAATATGTGTGTTCAAGACCACAAAACCTGCAAACAAATGAACATATGCACCCAAATAACAGATACCAATACTTGCTCACAACAAACAGACACTTAACAAGCCACAAATCCAACTTATGCAGTAATCCCAAACACTCCTTAATCAGTCACTTATCAAAGAAACTTGTGATTTCTTCTAATAACCTACTGATTTTAATGATCAAAAACACTTACTAGGCAACTACTAACACAATCAAACACATAAATCACCAGCTCAAACACAAATACTCAAAATCAAAGCACAAAATCCAAAACAGTCATAAACATGAAATTTTTAGGGGAATCTTAACAAGAGCTTATACCTGCCTTCCACAACATCCTAGGAAGGCCAGCAATGCTCCTTGGACCTTGTTCAACAACTAGAACAAGACCAAGGTACTTCAACAAGGATGATCAAAGCCTGCTGATGTTCAAAGCAGGATAAGGCTTTGATTATGATATATCTTCAACACAAGCAACAAACAAACTCAACCAAAGGCTTAGAATCCTTCCCAGGCTTGGTGTCAACAAGCTTGAAAGAACTCAAGGCTCAAGGCTAAGGGTTAGTACACAAAAATAAGCCAAAATCAGAAACAAGGACTTCAAGGCTTTTGAACCTTGAAAACCTTTCAAACCTAGACGTGCCTTAACCACAAGGTTAAGGAAGGTCTAAACAATCAAATGGAACTCAGAATTAGGCTACTCAAACACCAAACTTTTAACAAAATCAAAAAGAGATTTCAAATTTTAGAAATTCAAATTTTATTAAGCTTAAAAAGGAATTACAAAGATTAATAGCCTAAAACTGAAACAAAGGGACTCTCACATGTTGAGGTCTCCTTTTATAGGCAAATGCCTGGCTAAACACTATTCACAAACCCTAGAAGTGAAATTCCCTAAATTCCCTAAGTCTTCTAGACATTTTCTTGGTGTGAGCTGTCCAAAATGCATCCAAACCGTTTAAAATAGCTTTGTGATGAAGCAAAGGATGTGGGCTGTTGATCTTGACACGTGGCAAGCCTTGGTGAGGAAGTTGTCACATGATGGTGAAACGGTTTTGGTGGTGGGTCCTCTTGGTGAGTAGGAGTGAGGGTTTTAAGGTTGGGATAGGTTTTTAGGCGTGTGAATCAAGTGTGGGTAAGGGTAATTTCATTTTACCCTTTGTTTTAGTTGGTGTAAAATCTGGGCTGGTAAAAGGTGAATAGTTGTCCTTTTGATCCGAAATTGGGGGAATGGAAGTTGTTTGGCGCAAATTCGTGTTTGAATGTTTTAAGTTAACGCTTTGGCCCTTATTCTTTCTTTCTCTTGTCTTTTGTGTTTAAAAACCCATCAGCGTCTAAATCCTTTGTAACAACTTTTCATCACTTGTCATTTTTGGCACATAACTTTTCAAAAGGGTTTTCAAGGGTTCTTTTTGCCATTTTGAGATATTTCAAGGACTGATCTTGGACATTCTTGATCTTCAAAGGTCTTCATTGTTTCTTTGACTTTATGAGGGACCATTATTGGCAATTTTGATTTGTTGAGGGACTAATCTTGCCATTTCTTCAAAGTTAAAGGACCATTTGTGTAATTTTGACAAAATTAAGGGACCAAACTTGTAATTATGAATATACAAGGGTTTTAAGTGTCATTTCTTCAATAAATGAGGATCAATCTTGTTTGTCTTCAAGTCTTCAAGGGTATTTGTTGAGAATTCCATGATTAGGGCCCGGTTCTTTGTACGGCTTCGTTTCTCGTGTCCGTTTTTCCTTGTAACTTGTGATCTTTTGTCTTTTTCACGATATCCATACCTAAAATACACAAGTAAACAAACACAAGCATATATATGGTATTTTATGACATTTTTATGCATTTAAAGCCCGAAAAGAACGATGAGATCATGTATAAATGCCATCTCATCATTAGCATTGTGACTTGTACCAACAATGATCTTGTTTTTGCACTTAGCATGGAATGTATGACAATCAAGGATGACGAAGTTTACTCTAAGGGACATTAACTTGTTTCTATTCTTTGACCCTAAAAGTCACTTTTTGTGATGAAAATCATACATTATGTCTTTTCACATCCTCGTAGTATGTTGCAAGTCTTTTACTCTTCAATAAAGGTTAATAAAATTGAACTTTGGTGATGCTTAGATACTTTATTCTAGCATTGCGTGAGGGCACGGCAATGGCTTAGTATGGGGGAGTGATGAGATGGCATTTATACATGATCTCATCGTTCTTTTCGGGCTTTAAATGCATAAAAATGTCACAAATACCATATATATGCTTGTGTTTGTTTACTTGTGTATTTTAGGTATGGATATCGTGAAAAAGACAAAAGATCACAAGTTACAAGGAAAAACGGACACGAGAAACGAAGCCGTACAAAGAACCGGACCTTAATCATGGAATTCTCAACAAAATACCTTGAAGACTTGAAGACAAACAAGATTGATCCTCATTTATTGAAGAAATGACACTTAAAACCCTTGTATATTCATAATTACAAGTTTGGTCCCTTAAGTTTGTCAAAATTACACAAAAGGTCCTTCAACTTTGAAGAAATGGCAAGATTAGTCCCTCAACAAATCCAAATTGCCAACAATGGTCCCTTATGAAGATTAATATACATTGAAGACCTTTGAAGATCAAGAATGTCCAAAATCAGCCCTTGAAATATCTCAAAATGGCAAAAATAACCCTTGAAATCCTTTTTCCAAAGTTTTGTGCCAAAAGTGACAAGTGGTGAAACTTAAAAACAAAGGGGAATACGTTTTTAGGCTGAAAGACTTTGTTTACCAAAAATCCCAAAGAACAAGGACCAAAGGTGTCTATTTCAAACTTTCAAACTGAAAATGCGCCAAACACCTTTCTTTCCCCCAAAATCGGATCAAACAACTTACTATTCACCCTTCATCCACCCAGATTTTACCCCACTTAAAACAAAGGGTAAATCAAAATTACCCATACCCACGTGTGATTCACACATGCAGAATCACATCCCACAAACAAAACCCTCATCTCCACTCACCAATAGGCCCCACCATTCAAACCCGTCCACCAATCAAAACACAACTTGGGCTCCAAGCTTAGCCACGTGTCAAGATCAACAGCTGACACTCATTGCTTCATCACAAAGCTATTTTAAACGGTTTGGATGCATTTTGGACAGCTCACACCAAGAAAACGTCTAGAAGACCAAGGGCATTTTAGAGAAATAAGTTCTAGGGTTTGTGAATAGTGTTTAGCCAGGCATATGCCTATAAAAGGAGACCTTAACATGTGAGAGTCCCTTTGTTCCAGTTTTAGGCTATCAATCTTTGTAATTCCTTTTTAAGTAATAAAATTTTGATTTTCTGAATTTTGAGAAATCTTGTTCTTGTTTATTAAAAGTTGGTGTTGGAATAGCCTAATTCTGAGTTCCATTTATATGTTTGAAGGTTTTTGAGGCAAGGTTTTAGTTGATAAAGCTTGGGTTTCAAAAATCAGAAAGTGCTTGTTTATTTGATCTCACCTTATTGTTTGTTCATCTTAGCAGCATTGGAAGCTGGTACTTGTTCTGCTAGTACCTAAGCTCAAACAATCCAGGGCCTGGATGTAGGTCTTGGAGGTTTGCATCTTCTTACCTTTTCATTTTCTCTTTAAATTTCTGATTATTTGTGATTTTTGTGGATTTATGCTTGAATCTGTGTTATTGTGGGTGATTATTGTTGATTTGGCTTGGTTTGATGTTATTGAGGTGTTACTAATCTGATTTGTGGGTTGAATCTTCATAAGCCTTTGAAAATTTGTGAAATCAAGTTTTTAAGGGGTGTTTGGGATTACTGCATAAGTTGGATTTGAGGCTTGTTAAGTGTTTGTTTGTTGTATGCAAGTAATGGTATCTGATATTTAGGTGCTTATGTTCATCTGTTTGCAGATTTTGAGGCTTTGATCACATAGATTCTTGTTTTGGCTATAAAATCTTCATAACTTGGTAAAATTGGCTAGGATTTTGAGGACACCTAGATCTAGGCTTAGGCTAGGGCTAACAAGTGCTAAATCATAGTTAATCACACCAGGGTAGAAGGATTTGAGGCTTGAAATTGGATCAAGTGTCAAGTATATCAGCAAACTGTTTCTACATATTGTTCATTGTTCATCAGTAACTTCTAGTGCTTTGATCTTGTTGATTTCTTTGATTCAGTGTTTGATTCTTGTTGCTTTGTGTTTATTGTTAGTTTATATAGCTTGTGTATGCATCTGGTTAAGTTTGGTTGGCTTATTTTGCTTAAATCTGCTTATTAAGTGCTTAACTGCTTATTTGCATATCTGGTGCTTATCTGTGGACTGTTTGGCTTATTGTGGCTTATTGTGTGGATCATTTTGTGATTTTATTGTTGCTATTGACTCCTTGTGGTTCACTGATCACAAGGGTGCCTTTGTTTCCAATTGAATCAAACCAGAACTCTTAAATAAGCTTGGTCAATTAGTCAAAGCAGTGGGAACTCCTTTCCCCTGCTGGTTGCCACTGCTAGTGCAATTTTGGTGTCAGCTTATCAATAAGCTAAAATAGCTTATTTTAACCAGCAACAACTTTGTTTTTGTAATAGGTGCTCATATTTTGACCCATTTGTTCATACTGGAGCATTTGGGTGGTTGACTTTTAGGTTTGACTAGAAAACCAAGTCCTTTGACTTTTACATAAGCTCTTTTGTGCTTATTCTGCCTTATTGGTTGTGCTTATTGAATTTTTGTTGATTGATATTGCTTATTGAGTCCATTTGAAAGCTTTTGCAAGTTGAATCAGTTTCTGAGGTGCATTATTTCTCAAAAACGACTATTTTGTCGTTTAGTGAATTTTTGCTTTTCTATTTTCTGGCTTATTGAGTGTGCTTATTGGAAATTTCTTTTGACAGATCTCTTAAGCATCCTAAAAGAGGGTTGTGTGTCAAATTAGAGCTTATGGCATTAGCTTATGGCTTAATGGGCTGAAAAGCCCAATAAGAATAAGCTTTGTGTTCAATAAGCTGTGATAAGCACATTTTCAGCTTTTGGGCCTTTAGAGTTTTGTTCTTAGAATTGAATTTTAAGTCAGATAGGGCTTTTCCAAGTCAATTGGGCCAAGTTTGACTTTTTGGGCCTAAAAGCCCATTTAGGTTGACTGTTTTTGGATTTGGCCCATTTGAGGGCCCATTAGGGGTATTTTGGTAATTTCACTTTGATTTTCTGATTATTTAGGTTAAAATAAACTAGTTTGCAAGTTTTTAGAATTTTTTATAATTTTTGGATTTTTAATATTATTTTATTATTATTTTATTATTATTTTTAAAATTTCACTTTTTCCAACTTTTTACATTTTTCTTAGGTCAAATACACTAAAATAGGAATTTAGCAACTTTTAGAATAATTTTATCTCTTTTAGATTATTTTTTATAATTATTTTAAGTTTTAATAGTTTTTAAATCATTTTAAATGCTTTTTATTAGTTTTAAAATTTCTAAAAATAGTTTTTAATCATTTTAGGTCATTTTTTAGTTTTATCAATTAAAAAATCTTTATTTGGGCTTTTTGATAATTTATTTTATTTTTAGGGCTTTAATTAGCATTTAAAAATTAAATATTTAATTATTTAAAAGGTTTGAAAAAGTTTTGATAATTGGTAAACTCTTAGTTTATTATTTTTGATTTTTGGTGAATTTTTGGTAATTTTTAGAATTTATTTTTATTTTTGTGGTTTTTAAGGTTCTACGTTTTAACTTTCTAGTAGTGATTTTGTGTCTTCGTCATTTTCTCTTCTAATCCCCTTCTAAACCAATCATTAATCACAAACATTTGGCAAGTTTTCACACACATATACCTCCTTGGGAAACGAACTTTCACACCATTAAGGGTCATTAACACTTGATTTTTCCTAAAGTCATTTGTTCGATACTTACCGCTTTTACGCCTTTTTCCTAAAGGGTGTAATTTACCACAATCAATAAGTTGTAAAAAAGTTTACATTAGACGGGTCCGACCGTCTAAGTTTTAATTGATGAAAACGTTAATCTTTCAGTTTTAGCCGAAAAGACGTAAAACTTATGTATATAGTTTTATAACTTATAAAACTTATCAAATTGCCATTTTTATAAAATGTTACATTTACTTATCAAGGTATATACTTATTTATAAGTATTATATAAGTTAGTGGGTTTTAGGTATACATTTTATATTATATTTACTTGAGTGCTAATTTTATAATATATATATTTATTTTACATATCTGATTATGATTTTCACTTTCACCATTTTAACCATATCTTGAGTTCTACAAGGAGATAGAAGCTCATTTTTGGACACCACAAACTACATGATATGTGATACAATTAACTCAGGTTTATATACTGCTCAATCAACATCTAAATGTCTCTAAAAGTTCGTCCAAAACAGACTATACAGATTTGGACTTCAATATTGTTTTGATCATATCTCACTCATTTTATGGATTCCATTGAGTGACCAACTCTCACATATGTACAAGTCACTTATATTACTGTATATTAAATTATACAAGCTATTTTAACAAGTTATCATATAGTTCTTTACTGTTTTATACAGCCTACATTTTTAGCCATGATTTTAACATCCTTTCAAGTAGATTTTAATCTTTTTAATCAAATCTATCAACACCAAATCCCCACATAATATTTTTGATCATCATTCATCATCATATACATATACATAAATGAAGAAAATACAAGATTACATATTCAAAATAACAAGAGGATAGGAAGAAACAATCTCTATACCACCAATAGTGATGAAAATATGAGTTTTTGATGAACAAGACTAGGTTCTTGTTATCACATATTTAACTTAGCAAATGAACTCCTTGAGATCTTCATGTGCATGATTATCTTCTTGAAAATCAGCCCCTAAGATCCATGGAAACTCCTTTTTAGTTGTTAAGATCACCTCCAATCTTCATGTCTTCAATAGGTTATCATCATATGTAACTTATACATAAGATTTGTGGTTAAATGTTTGGTGTATGATGATGATTGTGGTGGTGGTGGACGTTCATAGAGAGAGAGGAAGAGAGAAATTGGAGTTTTTGCATGTATGTGAAATGGTTTCATGGTTTAGCTAGTTGTTTGATGGTTTTGGTCAAGTAAGAAGGACAAGTGTCCTATGTACACTAGAAAAATTGACAACAAAAGGGTGTGTTATAGCTTAGTCTTGCCATTTTATTCAGTGGGGGTGGGACAAGTGTCCCACTTCTCTCATCTCCACTAACTTACGGGTACTCTTCGATTCTAGTTTCCTCGATTTGCGTGCCCTCGGGTCGTTTTACGAAAAACGTTTTTATAAATTATGAATCAACGGCACAAAACGAATCTAATAAAAATTGTCTCATCAAAAACGGAGTTCGAAAACGTAAATACGTAATCCTAAGGTTTCCGTTTTATTCGTAAAGGACGTTAAATTATTCACGTAAGTCGTAATCTCTTCTCGTAAATTTGTGAGTTTATGAACCAACACAAATTTAAAATCTCAAAATAATATTCACGGACAAATTTATTTTCTGAAATGTCGGACTGTCACCAAAACGGTGTATGTAAACGTAAGCACGTAACGCAGAATCCTCCGGTTTAGACGTAGTCGATGCTACTTCAAGACGTAAATCCAAATTTCTTCCCAAAAATAAGTGATTTCATATTATAACATTAAAATAATGTTTTCAAATAAATATTAAGAATAAAATATAAACCATAAATTGACGGATTGTCACATGATCTTTCAGACGCTGACAAAGGAAATTCTGGCATTGACAAGACAAATTCAGGCGTTGATGGCTCAAATGTTGACAGCCATGGTCCAGGCGTTGACAACTGTTTTGATCATATTTTCTCTTCCAATAATTTTGAACAAGGTGAACCTTCAAACATAAATGGAGAGGTTCATTCGGATGTTGATGGAAGAGAGTCTGAAGAGGATATTGGTAACATGGAAGATGAGATTGAGGACAACACACTTATTGAGGGAGGAGTGCTTACTTCTGCAATCAAAAATCACCCTTCTTCTCTCATTATTGGTGATGTGATGTCTCCTGTTCAACTAGAAGATCTCATCAGAATCTTGGTGGATTTATTGCCAATATTCACAAGAAGGTTGATACCCCTCTTGTTCAAGCATGTTTGTTTGCCTGTTTTCTGTCACAACAAGAACCCACGAAGATTTTTGATGCTCTCAAAGAACCAAGTTGGGTGGAAGCAATGCAAGATGAGCTTCACCAATTTGCTATCCAGGATGTTTGGGAGTTGGTTGATTGTCCCAGGCATGTCAGACCTATTGGGACAAGATGGGTTCTTAGAAACAAAAAGGATGAAAGAGGCATTGTGGTAAAAAAACAAGGCACGTTTAGTGGCTCAAGGATATACACAAGAGGAAGGGATAAACTATGAGGAGGTCTTTGCACCAGTTGCAAGGATTGACGCTATAAGGATTTTTCTAGCCTATGCTTCCTGCATGGGCTTTACAGTCTATCAATGGATGTTAAGAGTGCTTTTCTTTATGGTACAATTGTAGAGGAGGTTTATGTAATGCAGCCTCCTGGTTTTGAAGATTCAGAACATCCAGACAAGGTGTATAGAATCAAGAAAGCTATGTATGAACTTCATCAAGCCCCAAGAGCATGGTATGGCACATTGTCCACCTATCTGGTGGAAAATGGATTCAAAAGGGGCACCATAGACCAGACCTTATTTACAAAGAAGACTGGTATGGATTTCTTACTTGTCCAGGTTTATGTGGATGACATCATTTTTGGCTCTTCAAGTCCAAAGATGAGTGAGGACTCTTCCAAGCTTATGACAGACAAGTTCAAGATGAGTGCAATGGGGGAGATGAATTTCTTTCTAGGCTTACAAGTTCAACAGAAAGAATATGGTATCTTCATCTCTCAAGATAAATATGTAGCAGAAATCTTGAAGAAGTTTGTCTTTTCTCCACATGAGAAAAGGGCTAGCACTCCTATGGATAGAGAACACCCTTGGGGAAAAGTTGGAGATGGAAAAGAAGTAGATGTCAGGCACTATAGATCAATGATTGGTTCATTGATGTATCTCACAACTTCAAGACTTGACATTATGTTTGCTGTGTGTGCATGTGCACGCCATCAAGTGACTCCCAAAGAGTGTCATCTTCATGCTGTCAAGAGAATCTTTAGATACCTTAGATGTTATCCAAACCTGGGATTATGGTATCCAAAAGATTCACCATTGGAGCTTATTGCATATTCAGACAGTGATTATGGTGGTGACAAGTTTGATAGAAAATCCACAACTGGTGGATGTTAGTTTCTTGGGAGTAGATTGATATCTTGGCAATGCAAGAAACAAACAATGGTGACCAATTCTACAACTGAAGCAGAGTATGTTGCAGCAGCTGCTTGTTGTGGACAAGTCCTATGGATTCAGAACCAGCTGTTGGATTATGGGTATAATTTCATGCATACCAAGATTTCTGTAGACAATAACAGAACTTTATGCATTATTAAAAATCCTGTACATCACTCTAAAACAAAACACATAGAAATTAGACATCATTTTATAAGAGATTGCTTTGAAAAAGGTTTAATAAAACCAGATAGGGTTGACACATAAGAGAATGTGTCTGATTTATTAACTAACTCTTTTGATACTGGAAGATTTCTGTGACAATCTAACATTTTCAGGTAGTGAAATATTTTCTCGTATAATATTTTGAAACTTATTTTTGTGTTGGTTGACGAACTCACAATTTACGGATTTAAATTTGGGCTTACGTGCATAATTTAGCGTCCTTTACGATTAAACCAGAAACCTTAGGATTACGTATTTACGTTTTTGAACTTCGTTTTTGATGAGACAATTTTTATTGGATTCATTTTGTGACGTTGATTCATAATTTATAAAAACATTTTTCGTAAAACGACCCGAGGGCATGCAAATCGAGAAAACTAGAATCAAGAAATACCCGTAAACTAGTGAGATGGGACAAAATACATTGTCCCACCCCACTAGCAATGTTGGACGGCACAACTTGACACCACACACTAAGGTGGCATCAAGTTAGCTAACTTACTCCAAGTGTAAGCTTAGCTTACATCCTAAGCTTTCTACCACTCCACTACCTCAAAACTAGCTACACTTTTCATTATACCATTTTCTTACATACAAACCAAACACAAAACTCTCTCAATACTCCTCCCCTTTGCCGTCCAAAATAAAGCAACAAACACCCCTTTTGATCTCTTCTAGCCATGAAACACATGTTTACTAGCTCTATTAAGGAGTTATCTTGAAGCCTTGATCATTTGGTGGCCATATTAACATCATTGGAGGTGATTTGCTTTTGTCCTAGGGCTGATTTTCCAAAATATGTTCTTGATATTTGATGGTCTTGGAGTTACTTGTTGTATTCATCAAGTCCTTGTCTTCCAAAAACAAGGAATACACTTGGTTGGTAAAGAAGATCATCCTCTCCATTTTTCTCTTGTTATTTTATAAAGAACAAATGTATTTTCTTTCATTTTGTATATGTATATGATGTATATATGATGATAAAAATGTTGTGTGTGGATCAAGTGTTGATAGATATGCTTAAAAATGTTAATAACTATAAGAAATGAGGCTAAAATCTTGATCATTTAGTTGGCTGTGTAAAAACAGTATATAACTAAAACATGAACTGATAAAATTGCATGGTATGATCCATTTACAGTAAGTACAAGATGTTATACACATGTGAGAGTTGGCCATGCAATGGAATCAAAATAATGAGTGAGATATGATCAAAACAAGTTAGGTGGTCTAATCTGAATAAGCAGTTTTGTAGGGACTGTTAAGGCATGATAAACTTAAAATGGGCAGTAGCTATAACTAAGTTAAATGTAGAACATAATATGAAGAACATGTCACCTAAAAATGAGCTTCTAATTCATTATAGAACTCTAGATATGGTAAAAATGGTGAACATGAAGATAAAAATCAGATTTTTAAGAATTAATGTTTATTATTATTATATAAGCACTCACATTTTATTTTATAAAATGTATAATAAAAACCCACTAACTTATAAAACTTATTTATATAAATATATAAAAGGTTAATTAAATGGATAATTTATATAAAAGGTAGTGGAATAATATTTATAAGTAATAAAAACTATAAACTTGATTTTTACGACTTTTTCGGCTATCGCCGTAAAAATTAACGTTTTTCGCCAAATAAAACTTAGACGACCAAACCCGTCTAATGTAAAGTTTATAAAAGTCATATACTGATATATAAGTAACTAATACAAGTAAAAACCGATAAAACCCGAACTATAAGAAATACGGACATTTACGAGCTAACTAAGCATAATGGACTAATAATTGGACTAAATAAGATAAAAACTTGTAAAAAGAACTTATTGGGCTTAACCCAATTGGGCCCAACATGGAAAGTATATATACTGATAATATAGGTATAAAAGGGATTAAAACAAGTTAAAATACTTATAATAGGCTTATTGGACTTAAAATAGGTAAATAGGTAAAACTAGCAAACTAGTAAAACGTTACCAAAACGTAAACACTAAAATGAGAAAACAAGGATGTATAAACCCACTTGATCATCATCATATGTACAAAATCATCATATGTATATTGTTATTTTGATAAAAGTCATTGGACCGAGTCTAAGACCGATTATTATTTATATAGGTTTCCGTGACCGAAGCACGCCCGTAGCCGATAATCCGCCTTTCATTAACAACGTGAGTTCATAGCCTCGCACTCTTTTAAATGTTTTATAAAATGATTTGTAAACCCACGAGGGAATAACATGCTAGATTTTGATAAAAATAGAACACAAGTAGTCCCGATTGTATGCTTAATGAGATGGACCCGAATGATGCCATGACCCTATAAACGAGACTAAAAGGATTATTAGTAGTTAGGTTATGTCACTTAAAGTCCCATTAGCATGAATTGTGAACTACCGGGATTTGGTAGACGCTTATGCATTTGATAGTACTATTTGGGGACGATCACCCCAGTTCGCGCCTTGACGGTTGATCCCCGTCGTACCACATTGATTGGTAAGAGAATTTATGTATGAGAAGATTCGATAGCGTGATTTTTGTGACGACACGCTAACTTAGATGGGAAATTTTTTTGTCGGGTTCGCGGCCCGCTGTTTTCATAGTAAGGTAACAATGTCATGCGGCTAATAATAATCCTAAAACGTATCCTAATTCAAATACAATGTATCCTATACATAATAACGACGCTATTAACGATGAATATATTACCTATCAGGGTAATATAGATACTACGGTCTCATGGACGGTTTAAGATGTATGCTTGATTTATATATTGCCTGACTAGCAATATGAGGACTTACTTCCAATATTATGCCTGTGTTCTGATTTTAAATGATTGTTTTATATAACGGTTTTCATTAAACTCTATGAATTCACTCGGCATTCGCTGATATGATTTTTGCATGTTTTTATCTCAGGTGCTTGAAGGTAATCCAGATGGAGATCGACTCTGATGGCCCACATAATATTAAAAATGTTCATTCGATCTATGTTTTGTAAACTTTATGACCTGTATAATTTGGGACCTGTTGTACGCTTTTAAACTTTAAATCGAATGAATGTATGTTAAACCTTGAACAACCATTTTTATGTGTTGTCTATGATTGGAGTTATTGTGCTATCCCGTAACACTCTGAAAGACCCTTCCGCTGTACTGATACGAAAATTGAGAGTGTTACAGTTTGGTACCAGAGCTCTCGTTATAGAGAACAAAAGATTTTAAAAACCAAGGTTTTGAACAAAACTTTTCAAAATCTTTTGACAATGAACATTTAAGAAAATATTTGAAAAATCTTTTGACTATAACGGTGCTAGAGATCTCCGACGTTACCAACAAGCCCTATTGAGAAGATATATATTTTTATATATATAATTTAATTTATATATATGTATATATCGTGATTTCATTTATGCAATTGTTTAACTAGTATGTTATCCTAATACGAGATATATATATAAATGCAGATTGTCATGGCTGACCCTAATATTCCTGTAGAAAACCATGCTATTCCCGAACCTAATGTAGAAGATGATCCTTATTTAGACTTAGTAGATTATGATATGGATGATGAGGAGGAACCATTTGAGGATCCCGAGCCCGAGTTAGGACTAGGAGATCAGATTGCCCCTCAGGTTGACTTGGTAGAGAATGAGATTGAGAATGTTGATATTGAGAATGATGATGAGATTGGGTTAGATAATTTAGATGATGAGATTGACGACGAGGATGTCGAGGAGGATGTAGGTATAGATGTTGAGGTTGATGATGATGAGGAAGCCGAGCTTATTTACCCTTATGATGTTCCAAAGGGCGAGCCTTTGCCCCCACCAGTTTATTTGTCTGATTCTGAGGTTGAGCTACCTAGGGATGAAATGTCTGAATCGTCTGAATCTGATTCTGAATCAGAGGAGGATGAGGATGATGATGCACCTGACGGTACGGATGGTATTGCTACTCGTAGATGTGAGATAGGAGAGTCGTCTAGTGCTCGAGAGGCTACTCATATTGATGGTCTTGCACCATGGGCCTTGAGACGTGATCTAGATGCTTCCCGTGTTAAGAGTTATATGACAGAGGTTGGATTAGGTGTTGTTCAAACTCAAGTTGCTTATTTGGAGTCGAAGACTAAGGTTGGCGAGAAAGAGCAGGAATTGCTTAGTTTGGATTTGAGTGATGTAGAGCGTGGTTTGAATGAGGCTTTTAGGAGGTTATCGGTGTTGGAAAGTCGTGAGTTTGCTGAAATGAAGAAAAAGGTGAATACTATGGAGATTCAGTTGAGTGTGGCTCGTGCGATGCGTGAGAAAGCTGAGAAGGAGTTGAATATATCTATGGGATGGAATAGTAGATTTTATGCCGACATGGTTGAAAGAGGAGTAATTCGTAAGCGCCCAGCTGAAGATGTGTCTAGTGATCGTCCGACGAAGATTCAGAAGACGATGGATAATGGACCATCTGGCGGTTCTCAGTAGACCAGTCTGTATTTAGTAGTGACCTTTGTATCTTTTGTGCTTTTGTAGCTTTGACTGAACTGACTTGTTAGTAGTAGACTTGGCACGAATTTTGAGTGTATATAGTGCTAGAACTTTGATATGAGATGTAACTAAGACAATACTTTTGTTTCAGATCGAATGAAATATGTATCTTGTCTTGAATTCCATATTGTGCCTTATTTGTATCTTGATTATGAATTCGATCCATATTATATGAATCCTTGTTGGATGAATGCTTAATACTTTGAAATTGTGGAATTATAGAACTATGTCGCCCAAGAAGGCTGTGACTGAGGATGATGTACGTAGGATTATTACGGAGCAAGTTACCGCATCTATGACTGAATTTATGGCAAATGCTAGAAATGAAGCTGGCGGTAGTGGAGCTGGCGGTAGTGGAGCTGGCGGTAGTGAAGCTGGCGGTAGTGGAGCTGGCGGTAGTGGAGCTGGCGGTAGTGGAGCTGGCGGTAGTGGAGCTGGCGGTAGTGGAGCTGGCGGTAGTGGAGCTGGCGGTAGTGGAGCTGGCGGTAGTGGAATTGGCGGTACTAATGTGAATGTGAATGCTAATAATGTGAATGCTAATGCTGGAGGAAATGTAGGAGGACTAGGAACTAATGCACCTGAAGTTGGTGGCTGTACTTATGTGACGTTCATGAAGTGTGAACCTCTACCTTTTAATGGAACTGAAGGTGCTGTAGGACTAAGCCAGTGGATTGAGAAGATTGAATTGGTGTTTCGGATTAGTAAGTGTAAGGAGGAAGATAAGGTGACTTTTGCTATGGCTACTCTTAAAGGTCGTGCGTTGACTTGGTGGAACGGGAGAATTGCTTTCATGGGTCTTGATGCTGCTAATGCTACTCCTTGGGCTGAAATTAAGAAGTGGATGACTTTGGAGTTTTGTCCTCGTAGTGTGATTATTAGGTTAGAACAAGAGTTGATTCATCTGAGAATGAAAGGTGTGGACATCGATAGTTACACGAACCGATTCCATGAGTTGGCCTTGCTATGTCCTCGATTGGTTGAACCCGAAGAGATCCGAATTGAGCAATATGTTAAAGGGTTGACCAGGAATATCCGGGGGGACGTGACATCATCTAAACCACTGACCATTGATGATGCTGTTCGAATGGCCTACCAACTCATTGGACAGATAATTCAGGATAAGGAAGATGAAGCCCGTGTTGGTGAGAAAAGAAAGGGAGACGGTGATCGTATTGATAGAGGTGATAATAGGAAGAATTTCAATCACCGTGAGAACCAGAGAAAGGGGAATGAAAATGCTCTTACCAACAATGCACCGCGCAACGATGATAGATGTCCTAAGTGTGGCAACAAGAGGCATGCTGGCGACTGCTGGAAGTGCCGAAATTGCGGAAAGCTTGGACACAAGGTTGAAAGGTGTAAGAAGGGAACCATTTGCTTCAACTGTAATGAAGAAGGTTATAGGAAATCGGAATGCCCCAAGTTGAAAACAATTGTACCTGGAAGAAACCCCCAGGGTGGTATCTACCGACGTGGAACAATTGAGGTGAAGAAAGAGGATCCGAATGTCGTTACTGGTACGTTTTTACTCAACAATCATTATGCTGTTGTTTTATTTGATTCGGGTGCTGATAGGAGCTTTGTATCCACTAAATTTAGTGCCCTTATTGACATTGAGCCTATTGAGATAAGTACCAGTTATGAGGTGGAATTGGCTGAAGACAAATTAGTGAAAACTAATAAGCTATTAGAAGGATGCTCTCTAAATCTCTTGAACCATTCCTTTCCGATTGATTTGATGTTGATAGAATTAGGTAGTTTTGATATTATTATTGGTATGGATTGGTTGTCGTTGAATAATGCTACTATTTTATGTGGAGAGAAGAAGGTTAAGATTCCTCTTAGGAATAGGACGTTAGTAATCGATGGTAATCGAGGTGAATCCCGTTTGAAGATCGTTTCATGTATTAAAGTCCAAAAGTACATCAGGAACGGTTGTGAGTTATTCTTAGCTCAAGTGACCGGGAATGAGTCTACGAAGAAACGATTGGAAGATGTACCTATTATTTGTGAATTTCCTGAGGTATTTCCTAAAGATTTACCCGGACTTCCACCGATAAGGCAAGTAGAGTTTCGAATCGATTTAATTCCTGGTGCTGCACCGGTGGCACGTGCGCCTTACCGATTAGCCCCTTCTGAATTAAAGGAGTTATCTGAGCAACTTAAGGAGTTGTCTGATAAAGGTTTTATTCGACCGAGCTCGTCGCCTTGGGGAGCTTCAGTCTTGTTCGTTAAGAAGAAGGATGGATCTTTTCGTATGTGCATTGATTATAGGGAACTGAATAAGTTGACAATTAAAAATCGATTTCCTTTACCTAGGATTGATGATTTGTTTGATCAACTGCAAGGATCTAGTGTGTATTCTAAGATAGATTTGCGGTCAGGATATCACCAACTTCGCGTCCGTGAAGAAGATATTCCTATAACTGCATTTAGAACTCGTTATGGACACTATGAATTTCAAGTAATGCCATTTGGGTTAACTAACGCACCTGCGGTTTTCATGGATTTAATGAATCGAGTGTGCAAGCCCTACTTGGATAAATTTGTGATTGTGTTTATTGACGATATCCTGATCTATTCTAAGAATGAAGATGAACATAGAGAACATTTGAGGATTGTTTTGAAATTGTTGAAGGATGAAAGGTTGTATGCTAAGTTTTCGAAATGTGATTTCTGGTTAGATTCTGTGCAATTTCTTGGTCATGTGATTAACAAAGATAGAATTCATGTTGATCCTGCAAAGGTTGAAGCTATTAAGAATTGGTCTGCACCGACAACGCCAACGGAAGTGCGACCGTTCTTAGGATTGGCTGGCTATTATAGGCGATTCATTAAAGAATTCTCTTTGATAGCTAAACCCTTGACTAAGCTTACCCAGAAGAATAAACCTTTCGTTTGGGGAAGTGATGAAGATGGAGCATTTCAGACATTGAAGCAAAAGTTATGTAGTGCGCCAATCTTATCATTACCCGACGGGAGTGAAGATTTTGTAGTGTATTGTGATGCATCTCTTAGAGGTTATGGAGCTGTTTTGATGCAGCGAGAGAAAGTGATAGCTTATGCTTCTAGGCAATTAAGGAAGAATGAGGAGAATTATACTACTCATGATCTTGAGTTAGGAGCTATAGTCTTTGCTCTTAGGTTGTGGAGACATTATCTGTATGGCACCAAGTGTACGGTATTCACCGATCACAAAAGCCTACAGTATATTCTCGACCAGAAGGAATTGAACATGAGGTAACGAAGATGGATAGAGTTGTTAAGTGATTATGACTGTGATATAAAATATCACCCAGGAAAAGCCAATGTTGTTGCCGATGCGTTAAGTAGGAAAGATAGAGAGCCTATCAGGGTACGTTCTCTAGTCTTGGCCGTGCACAATAATTTGCCTGAGCAAATTAGAAATGCGCAAATAGAAGCTTGTAAGAAGGAGAATTTTGTTAATGAAGGGTTCCGAGGAGAAGGAGATCCTTTAGAGGTTAGAGCTGATGGAGTGAAATGCTTAAGAGGTCGTATGTGGATACCTAAGTTTGGAGGCTTAAGAGATTTGATTATGTTAGAATCCCATAAATCTAAGTATTCCATTCATCCGGGATCTGATAAGATGTACCATGATTTGAAGAAGTTGTACTGGTGGCCGAATATGAAAGCTGACATAGCTATGTATGTTCTTCAATGCAAGACTTGTGCTAGAGTCAAAGCTGAACATCAAAAGCCATCAGGACTACTTCAACAACCAAATATTCCTGAATGGAAGTGGGAGCGAATTACGATGGACTTTATCACCAAGCTTCCTAGAACATCATCTGGAAACAACTCGATTTGGGTTATTGTCGACAGACTGACCAAATCAACACACTTCATTCCGATTAAAGAGCAGTTCTCACTGGAGAAGCTGACTTGTATATACCTTGATAATGTTGTATGCAAGCATGGAGTGCCTGTATCGATCATTTCAGATCGAGATCCTAGATTCGCATCGAATTTATGGAAATCTCTCCAAAGATCTTTGGGAACGAATCTCGACATGAGCACTGCTTATCACCCCCAGACTGATGGGCAGAGTGAAAGGACGATACAAACACTAGAAGATATGTTGAGAGCTTGTGTGTTAGACTTTGGTAAGAATTGGGATAAACATTAGTCGTTAGCAGAGTTTTCGTATAACAATAGTTACCATTCTAGTATTAAGGCTGCACCGTTTGAAGCTTTGTATGGTAGGAAGTGTAGATCTCCTGTATGTTGGAGTGAAGTTGGGGATACCCAGCTCACGGGACCGGAATTGATCCGGGAGACTACGGAGATGATAGTTCAGATTAAGAATAGGTTGTTGACTGCTCGTAGTAGACAGAAAAGTTACGCGGATGTGCGGCGGAAGCCAATGGAGTTTGAAGTGGGTGACCGAGTAATGTTGAAAGTATCGCCATGGAAAGGCGTTATAAGATTTGGAAAACGAGGGAAATTGAATCCCCGTTATATTGGACCTTTTAAGATTTTATCTAGAGTAGGTCCGGTGGCTTACAAACTAGAGTTACCCCCAGAACTTCATGGTGTTCACAACACATTCCATGTATCTAATCTGAAGAAATGTCTAGCAGTGAGTGATGAGAAAATTCCGTCAGGTAAGGTTCGAATAGATGGGAAGTTGCATTTTATCGAAGAGCCCGTAGAAGTTATGGACCGTGAGGTAAAGCAACTGAAACAAAGTCGGATACCTATTGTCAAGATCCGATGGAATTCAAAGCATGGACCGGATTATACTTGGGAACGAGAGGATGAAATGTGGAAGAAATATCCGCACCTCTTCGATTTCAATAAGAAACGGACATCCAAATGAAATGGATCACGAGGACGTTGATCCCTTTTAGGAGGAAAAGCTGTGACAATCTAACATTTTCAGGTAGTGAAATATTTTCTCGTATAATATTTTGAAACTTATTTTTGTGTTGGTTGACAAACTCACAATTTACGGATTTAAATTTGGGCTTACGTGCATAATTTAGCGTCCTTTACGATTAAACCGGAAACCTTAGGATTACGTATTTACGTTTTTGAACTCCGTTTTTGATGAGACAATTTTTATTGGATTCGTTTTGTGACGTTGATTCATAATTTATAAAAACGTTTTTCGTAAAACGACCCGAGGGCACGCAAATCGAGAAAACTAGAATCAAGAAATACCCGTAAACTAGTGAGATGGGACAAAATACATTGTCCTACCCCACTAGCAATGTTGGACGGCACAACTTGACACCACACACTAAGGTGGCATCAAGTTAGCTAACTTACTCCAAGTGTAAGCTTAGCTTACATCCTAAGCTTTCTACCACTGCACTACCTCAAAACTAGCTACACTTTTCATTATACCATTTTCTTACATGCAAATCAAACACAAAACTCTCTCAATACTCCTCCCCTATTCCGTCCAAAATAAAGCAACAAACACCCCTTTTGATCTCTTCTAGCCATGAAACACATGTTTACTAGCTTTATTAAGGAGTTATCTTGAAGCCTTGATCATTTGGTGGCCATATTAACATCATTGGAGGTGATTTGCTTGTGTCCTAGGGCTGATTTTCCAACATATGTTCTTGATATTTGATGGTCTTGGAGTTACTTGTTGTATTCATCAAGTCCTTGTCTTCCAAAAACAAGGAATACACTTGTTTGGTAAAGAAGATCATCCTCTCCATTTTTCTCTTGTTATTTTGTAAAGAACAAATATATTTTCTTTCATTTTGTATATGTATATGATGTATATATGATGATAAAAATGTTGTGTGGGGATCAAGTGTTGATAGATATGCTTAAAAATGTTAATAACTATAAGAAATAAGGCTAAAATCTTTATCATTTAGTTGGCTGTGTAAAAACAATATCTTACTAAAACATGAACTGATAAAATTGCATGGTATGATACATTTACAGTAAGTACAAGATGTTATACACATGTGAGAGTTGGCCATGCAATGGAATCAAAATAATGAGTGAGATATGATCAAAACAAGTTAGGTGGTCTAATCTGAATAAGCAGTTTTGTAGGGACTGTTAAGGCGTGATAAACTTAAAATGGGCAGTCGCTATAACTAAGTTAAATGTAGCACATAATATGAAGAACATGTCACCCAAAAATGAGCTTCTAATTCATTATAGAACTCTAGATATGGTAACAATGGTGAACATGAAGATAAAAATCAGATTTTTAAGAATTAATGTTTATTATTATTATATAAGCACTCACATTTTATTTTATAAAATGTATAATAAAAACCCACTAACTTATAAAAGTTATTTATATAAATATATAAAAGGTTAG
This sequence comes from Glebionis coronaria, assembly GCA_025667525.1. Classification (NCBI taxonomy): domain Eukaryota; kingdom Viridiplantae; phylum Streptophyta; class Magnoliopsida; order Asterales; family Asteraceae; genus Glebionis; species Glebionis coronaria. The sequence continues at coordinate 251,470,959 of CM046875.1, read as the reverse complement.
TTAAATGGATAAATTATATAAAAGGTAGTGGAATAATATTTATAAGTAATAAAAACTATAAACTTGATTTTTACGACTTTTTCGGCTATCGCCGTAAAAATTAACGTTTTCACCAAATAAAACTTAGACGACCAAACCCGTCTAATGTAAAGTTTATAAAAGTCCTATACTGATATATAAGTAACTAATACAAGTAAAAAACGATAAAACCCGAACTATAAGAAATACGGACATTTACGAGCTAACTAAGCATAATGGACTAATAATTGGACTAAATAAGATAAAAACTTGTAAAAAGAACTTATTGGGCTTAACCCATTTGGGCCCAACATGGAAAGTGTATATACTGATAATATAGGTATAAAAAGGATTAAAACAAGTTAAAATACTTATAATAGGCTTATTGGACTTAAAATAGGTAAATAGGTAAAACTAGCAAACTAGTAAAACGTTACCAAAACGTAAACACTAAAATGAGAAAACAAGGATGTATAAACCCACTTGATCATCATCATATGTACAAAATCATCATACGTATATTGTTATTTTGATAAAAGTCATTGGACCGAGTCTAAGACCGATTATTATTTATATAGGTTTCCGTGACCGAAGCACGCCCGTAGCCGATAATCCGCCTTTCATTAACAACGTGAGTTCATAGCCTCGCACTCTTTTAAATGTTTTATAAAATGATTTGTAAACCCGCGAGGGAGATAACATGCTAGATTTTGATAAAAATAGAACACAAGTAGTCCCGATTGTATGCTTAATGAGATGGACCCGAATGATGCCATGACCCTATAAACGAGGCTAAAAGGATTATTAGTAGTTAGGTTATGTCACTTAAAGTCCCATTAGCATGAATTGTGAACTACCGAGATTTGGTAGACGCTTATGCATTTGATAGTACTATTTGGGGACGATCACCCCAGTTCGCGCCTTGACGGTTGATCCCCGTCGTACCACATTGATTGGTAAGCGAATTTATGTATGAGGAGATTCGATAGCGTGATTTTTGTGACGACACGCTAACTTAGATGGACAAATTGTTTGTCGGGTTCGCGGTCCGCTGTTTTCATAGTAAGGTAACAATGTCATGCGGCTAATAATAATCCTAAAACGTATCCTAATTCAAATACAGTGTATCCTATACATAATAACGACGCTATTAACGATGAATATATTACCTATCATGGTAATATAGAGACTACGGTCTCATGGACGGTTTAAGATGTATGCTTGATTTATATATTGCCTGACTAGCAATATGAGGACTTACTTCCGATATTATGCTTGTGTTCTGATTTTAAATGATTGTTTTATATAACGGTTTTCATTAAACTCTATGAATTCACTCAGCATTCGCTGATATGATTTTTGCATGTTTTTATCTCAGGTGCTTGAAGGTAATCCGGATGGAGATCGACTCTGATGGCCCACATAATATTAAAAATGTTCATTCGATCTATGTTTTGTAAACTTTATGACCTGTATAATTTGGGACCTGTTGTACGCTTTTAAACTTTAAATCGAATGAATGTATGTTAAACCTTGAACAACCATTTTTATGTGTTGTCTATGATTGGAGTTATTGTGCTATCCCGTAACACTCTGAAAGACCCTTCCGCTGTACTGATACGAAAATTGAGAGTGTTACAATTTCAATACTTGGTGACAAGTATTGGAATGATCAATCTCACTTGATATGTGTTTTGGGATAATGATGTAAAAGTATGTACAGGTTATGCATTGTTATTAGTCTTTATGTGAAATTAGATTTTCCACTTTATTTGTCTAACGCTGACAAAGGTTATCTTAACGCTGATAAGTGTTATCGTGACGTTGTCTGCAACATGTTAGTTTTGTGGATTTTGATCTAATTGTGCAGGCGTTGTTAGCATTGTATCATTGGATACAGAGTTGCTTATGGATTCTTGGAGCCTTATTGGAGCATGTTTTATTTTATGGATGATGGTTGGAATATTTATATTCTTATCTTGACATAAATTTTTATTTACATGCATATTATTTGGCAACTTTTGTATCATAGTTTAAGGGGAGGTTTAGGAACCCTTTAGGACTTTTGGGTATTCTTATGATACTCTTATCATAATTTTAGATTGTGTCTACTGGTGAGTATGAGTTAGTTTACTAATTCATGAGGCACTGTAGCATGCAAATTTGATATACTATGCATGCTGCCAAGACCTTTTTGGCCTAGAATTGGATGTGGTATGTTGGGAGACTTGGGTATGATTGATATTGGGCTTACCTGGGAGTTACAAGGGATTTTATGAGATAACTTAACTGTTAAGAATTTTGGTTGCAAGGGACACTAGAGGACTGTTATGTCTATCTTGCATAAGCAAGTGTGCATAATTGGACAGTGCTTGCCGCTCTATAATAATTTACAGTTTATAGGTTATATTCACTAGGATAAATTATTTTGTTAAGGTCCTTTTTCATTTTTTATTATTTTTATTTTTGGATGTTGATAGATATATTTCCAAGCGTTGTTGTGACCAATTTAGACGTTGACATGGATTTTACCAACGTTGACAAGAATATAGCCGTTGGGCGTTGATGAGTTATTTTTGACCGTTGGCACTCATTGGGTCCTACCCAGTTGTTATTTTTGACGAAAATTGGGGCCGTAATTTTAGGAGTTGATAACTTTTAATTAATGCACAAGAGAACTTATTTTCTTTTTAATATTTTCATCATTATATTTTAAAAATACTTGCCTCATTTTTGACCAATCACATGTGCTTATCACTCCTATATATTTGGCTCCTACTTTTAAACAGGGTACTCTCATATTCTTGTCTAACAACTTTTCTCCTATAATTCATCTTTTATAATCTTTCACAAACAGCTTTCTATATCAATGACGCCTAAGTTTAAACAAAGTAACTTGGTATTGGGATTCAGAAGTCAGCACAAGATGATTGCTTATTTGGAGGCTAATGATGCTCTGTTTCCACAATACACCCAGATGGTGACATATTTGAATGCATCTCCATTACAGTATGCTCTTTCTCATGCTCCTCTCATCCCTGTCACTCATATTAAATAGTTTTGGAACACTATAAGTTCCTCAACGCTTAATAATGTGACTACATTAACATCTATTGTTCATGGGCGTTCATGGGTGGTTACTGAAGCCTTGGTTCGCCAGGCTTTGCATCTTAATGATGCAGATGGTATAACCACTCTACCCATTAATGAGATAGAACAAGGACTTCAAGCTTTGGGGTATCCTTTCCCTGAAGAGGGTACTTTAAATAAATATCATAAACAAGAATTCCCCCCAGATTGGAAGTACTTACCATGTCATCCTTGTTTGAGTCCCAAATGTACTACACATAATGAAATTAACAGATCAATTGCTAGTGCAATTGTGTGTATTACAAATGGGCAAAAGTATAATTTTTCTAAACTGATTTTTGATGGCATGTTTAAAAACAAGGGTAATAAGATGACTTTGGCTTACCCAAGATTTTTACAAATGATTTTTGATGAGCAAAGATACTACACAAGGGATCATGATGATTTTTATGCGATCCCTGTGCAAAAGAAAGCTATTTTTAGTAAGATGAACTCACCCCCTCACAGAGACTTACCCCTTACCCAAGCCATGCTTGCTGTTATTGCAGCATCACAATCTCAACCTGACCCACAACCTTTGCCTGAACCATTACCTTCACCTCAACACATGGAACTTGACCAGGAATCCTTCAACGCTGACACGTTAAATGTTGGCGTTGACACTACTAATCCAAACGTTGACACCTTTCCATCACAGACCCAAACACCCCTTAACCTTCAAACTACCACCCAATCCACATAATCTTCTCCACCCCCAGACTATAGGATGGAAAAACGCCAAATAACCATTAGAGTGTTCTCCTCTGGTGGTCCTAGCCATGTTGCAGAGAGAACCACCACCACAAGTGTGGTTGGTGATATGGGTGAGGCTAGGACTATTGGTGCTAGCTTAGATGCAGGCCAAGCCAGTCCTAACATCTTTAAGACCACATCCATGCCCCATGACTCTACTTTGGGAGGTCAAAGCCCCACTTTAGAGGAGGGTAGATTGGAACCATACACATTGTTGGAATTGACAGCTGTCTGCATTAGCTTGCAAAAGCAAAATGCAGACTAGGTACATACTGTCTCTACCCAAGGCCTTGAACTCAAGCAATTGAGGGAGAGGATTGTTCTCTTGGAAACTGCTGAATCTTGGAGAAGGCATGCAAGAGTCCTTTCATCAGGAGATGATTCTTACAAAGGGGAGGAAGCTGCTACAGAGCTTGTTAATTTAAGTGATAAAGGCTCACATGAAGCTGCTACAGAGCCAATTGATTTAAGTGGCAAAGGCACATATGATGGAGAATCTTTGGGTGTGGCTGAAGCTCTTACAGAATTGAAGAAGCAACCAGGTTTTGATGTATCCTTGGTTACTCTTAAAAACTTGAACTTGTCCTTTACATCAATGATGGAGCAGTTCACAAGAGGCGCTGAGAAGAGTAAGGTGGGCATTGATAATAAATAGATTTTACTAGTTGAAAGTTCGTTTCTTGGAATCTCTTCGAATTGATTTCCGGTTCAAAGTGCGACTCAGTTGTTCTTGGTGAAAAATAAAATGGTTTGGTTATCTATTCTACTTAAAAGGTAAATGCACAAAATAAAAACAATAAACTAAAAGCGATTAATTAATAAAAACAACACAATATAAATAATAAAACGCGAATTTAAAGCGAAACAATTAATAAAAATAAAACTAAAAGCTGAAATTAACTATCGACTCGAAAATAAAGTTTACTAAATGAAAAAGGAGAGAATAAAACTAAAATGGTACTTTAAAGCTAAACGAGGCAAAACCTAAAGCGGATACTAAATAAAAGATAAAACTTAAACTTTACGAGAAAATATTAATACTAAAAATCGACGAAAAATTCAACTAAAAATACGTAACTTTCAAAAATAAAATCGAAACAACTTTCAGATAAAACTAAACAATTACGGAACAATACTATTAAATAAACAAGCTAGCAGGCTAGCTGCTGGAAGCTAGCAAGCTAGCTGCTGAAAATGGTGGGAAACAGTAGTAAGCGAGCAAGCTAGCTGGTGAAACTTTAAGAAGATCTGGTTCGGAAGATTTTTCATTAAAACGATTCGGAACTTTAGGAAAATTTGTTCGGAACTTTAGGAAAATTTGTTCGGAACTTTTTTGATACATTTGGTTCGGAACTTTTAAAGCAAATCGGTTCGGAATTTTCAAATAAAATGGTTCGGAACTTTTTAGCAAAAATCGGTTCGGAACTTTCTCAAGGATCTGGTTCGGAACTTCTAAAAACTGTTGATTCGGAACTTCTAAAAATACTGATTCAGAACATTAAAAATAACTTGATTCGGAACATTAAAAATAACTTGATTCAGAACTTTAAACATACTCATTCGGAACTTTGAAAAACTCATTGGTTCGGAACATTAATCTGGGAAACAGTAAGCAAGAACGAAGAACTGGGAAAGAACATGAATGCACAAATTTAATCAAAACTAATCAAGATTAACCAAAAGATTAATCTAAAACAACCACAAATGATCTACTAACAATAACCAATCAAACCAAATCAATAACACCAACAATCATAACCAAAATAATCAAAACCCGCTTAATCAAAACCATAAAAATCAAGAACATGAACAATAAAGATGAAGAACAAATCAAACAAGAAAGGTAGAATGAGATTAACAATAAAAGATAAAGATTCAATAAAACTTACTTGGAATTAAAAGATGCAATACATGAAAATTAAAGTGCAAGAATTTAAATGTGCAGGGTATGAAAATGGTGGAAGTGGTGGTTTGTCAAGCCACCCAACAACTACAAAATGAAAATGAAATGGAAATATATAGGGAGATTAGGGAGGAGCTTAGGAAGTTTCCTCTCTCTTTCTTCTTTTCCTTAATTGCGTCCTTAGGTCCTTGCTTTCTTTAATCTTATTAAATCTTGGACTTTAATGACTTTGGCTCGGGATTTCTTTGAACTCGTCTTGTAGTTCTTCAATAAATTAGACTTGAGTTCTTCGGCTTTTGGTAAACTTCCGTCTTTTGACTTTTTCTTCGATAAATCTTCAGAATTGGTCTTGGACTTCCGTTCTTTTTGCACTCTTGATCTTTCGACTTCGTCTTTCGTCTTTTTCTTCAATAAAAGCCCATGAATGCCCGTGTTTTCTCCACTTTTCACCTTTTCGTCCTAAATAACAACAAAAACACAAACCACGCATAATTTCGACATAAATGACATAAAATACACGTTTTGGCTCAGTTATTATTGTAATTAAGTGGTAAAAATATGGGTGTTTTCACACCTATCAAATCCCCTACACTTAACTATTGCAATGTCCTCATGCAATGCATTAGTTACAAAGCACGTTTACATTTTTCATCATAATCAATCTACGTTGGCCTTTATTAAAGAGATAGAAAACTATAAATATTCAAAGTAAAGAAATCAAAAACATACATTGGGTTTTGGAAATGTCATGAATAATCATCATCCTCAAGTTTTTACTTTCTCCAAACCAAGCTTAAAAACGAGATCATTGTTATTATAAGTTAGCAAACTAACACGAACTCATGTGGGCCAATTATTCACTTAGACTCCCTTATTCCTAGGTGTATCTCTTATATTTTATTGTTGTCTTGAATGATCACGAGGATGCATTTTTGACTTATTTAGATAGTTTATTAGGCTGAAAATAAACAACTGAGTCACACTTTGAACCGGAAATCAATTCGAAGAGATTCCAAGAAACGAACTTTCAACTAGTAAAATCTATTTATTAAAATGCTTAGGAAGCTTCCTCCCTCTTTCTTCTTTTCCTTAATTGCGTCCTTAGGTCCTTGCTTTCTTTAATCTTCTTAAATCTTGGACTTTACTGACTTTGGCTCGGGATTTCTTTGAACTCGTCTTGTAATTCTTCAATAAATTAGACTTGAGTTCTTCGGCTTTTGGTAAACTTCCGTCTTTTGACTTTTTCTTCGATAAATCTTCAGAATTGGTCTTGGACTTCCGTTCTTTTTGAACTCTTGATCTTTCGACTTCGTCTTTCGTCTTTTTCTTCGATAAAAGCCCGTGAATGCCCGTGTTTTCTCCACTTTTCACCTTTTCGTCCTAAATCACAACAAAAACACAAACCACGCATAATTCCGACATAAATGACATAAAATACACGTTTTGGCTCAGTTATTATTGTAATTAAGTGGTAAAAAGATGGGTGTTTTCACACCTATCATTTGACAAGCAGATTTTGGACGCTGACACACCAAGCGCTGACAAGAGTAAGTTGGGCGCTGACACACAGGATTTGAACGTTGACAGACCTGCAGATATGGTTGATGTATTCCAGTCATCAGCTATCATCAAGGAAGTGTCTTCACAGGTACCATCATCATCTTTACCCATCATTGATCCATTAGATAAGGGTAAAGGAATCATGGTAGAAACAGAAGTTCCAAAGGATGCAGCTCAAGTAGAGTTTGATTCAAAGTTGGCTGCATAACTTATGGAACAAGGAAAGAGGAAGGTTGGTGAATTACCATTTGTAGTTACTTCTGAGGAAGAAGAAGGAAGTGATGATGAAAGTTCATATTCAAGTGTTATGATAATTGAACAACCAGAAAGACTTGAATATGGTGATGAGTTGGCAAGGGAGAAACTTAGAGAGTTAAAGTTGCAGATAGATTATGATATGCCATAAGTTGCTCAGATGTACCATGCTTGGGAGAATAAGGTGATGGAGAATCCAAATATGACAATTTCAGATCAAATTTGGGGACTGGAAATTCTTCTAAGAGTTCAAAGAGATTGCAAGGTAATTCTAAAGCATAAGGCTAGCAATGTTTTCTCACTGTTGAAGAGAGATAGAAGGGAGCTTTATTACATGCTGCTCAGATGTCATCAAACAGGATGGACATTTCAGAAATTGCAGAGATTATCCTTTGAAGAATTAGAGAATAAGGCTTATCCCATTTGGGCAACAGTGTAGGAAATGAATACTATCAAACTTCTCTCAGATGAAAGGAGAGAAGAACTTGTTGAAGAGATAGAGATTCAAAATGCTATGATTGTTCCAAGGCCTTTGAAGAAGGGAGTTTCACTTGAGTTCCCTAAAGACTTGGATAAATTGAATCCCAGTGAAGCTGTTATTAGAAGGAGCATTAATCTCTCACCCATGGAAGCTTCAGATATGGTACGAGTGTTACCTCTTGATGCCAGAAACCCTATCATTAGCTTTGAAGAAGATGCAAGTGGGTTTTGGATGATTGGCAGATATGAACTTTATGAGGCCCCGAGAAGCAGTTTTAAAAGATTTTGTCCTTTAGCTAACTATTGATTAAATCGTTCACTTTATTTTCGGCCTAAATAACTATCGAAATAAGTCAACAATGCATCCTCGTTATCATTCGAGACAACAATAAAATATAAGAGATACCCCTAGGAATAAGGGAGTCTAAGTGAGTAATTGGCCCACATGAGTTCGTGTTAGTTTACTAACTTATAATAACAATGATCTCGTTTTTAAGCTTGGTTTGGAGAAAGTGAAAACTTGAGGATGATGATTATTCATAACATTTCCAAAACCCAAGGTATGCTTTTGATTTCTTTATTTTCTTCCTTTGAATGTTTATAGTTTTCTATCTCTTTAATAAAGGCCAACATGGATTGATTATGATGAAAAGTGTAAACTTGCTTTGTAACTAATGCATTGCATGAGGGCATTGCAATGGTCAAGAGTAGGGGATTTAATAGGTGTGTAAACACCCATCCTTTTTACCACTTAATTAAAATAATAACCGGGCCAAAACGTGTATTTTATGTCTTTTATGTCGGAATTATGCGTGGTTTGTGTTTTTGTTGTGATTTAGGACGAAAAGGTGAAAAGTGGAGAAAACACGGGCATTTACGGGCTTTTATTGAAGAAAAAGATGAAAGACGAAGTCAAGAAGTCAAGAGTGCAAAAAGAACGGAAGTCCAAGACCAATTCAAAAGATTTGTCGAAGAAAAAGTCAAAAGACGGAAGTTTACTTAAAGCCGAAGAACTCAAGTCTAATTTATTGAAGAATTAAAAGACGAGTTTAAAGAAATCCCGAGCCAAAAGTCATTAAAGTCCAAGATTAACAAAAGATTAAGAAGGGAAGGACTTAATGGTGCAATTAAGAAGAAATGAAGGAGGGGAGGAAGCTTCCTAAGCATTCCCTAATCCTCCCCTATATATAGATCATTAGCATTTCATTTTTACTCTTGTTGGCTATAGTGACACTAGTTCTTCCATCTTTATTTACTTGCACATTTACTTATTGCACTTTAATTACCTTGTCTTGCACCTTATTTTCCAAGTAAGTTACTTTTATTGCACCTTTACTTTTCTTGTTTTAAATCTCTCATTCTACCTTTCTTTCTTTGCTTGATCTTTATGTTTATGTGTTTATTAACTTGCTTATTTGATTAAAGATTATGTTTTTATGCTTTTGATTGTTTTAGATTATTGATTCTTATAGCTTATTTGTGTTTATTTTAAGTTTCTAAAGTTTTTTATAAAAGTTATTTTTATATAAGGTTTGTTTTCGTAAATCTTTTTCATTTCGTGTTTTAAAAGTCTTTAAATTTCAGCTTATTAGCTTTTTCTTATACGTGTTTGCTTAGGATTTTAGTCTAGTGCTTATTTGAGTTATTGCTTATTAGTTTAGCTTATTTGGTGTTCTTTTTACTGTATTCCGATTTACCAATCGGAAAAGGGTTTCACATTCCGACCATAGCTTTATTTGCTTGGTCGGAAAAGGGCTTTGGTATTCCGATCAGGGTGATTTTTGGGTATTCCGATTAGGAGTTGTGACAGCATTCCGATTGGGAGTCCATTCCTCATTCCGATCAGAGGTGTTCGTTTGGTTATTCCGATTAGGATAGGTGACAATATTCTGATTAGGGGTTCCGATCAGCATTCCGACCAGGGTCCATTCCTTATTCCGACGAGATCGTCGTTCCGATCAGGAGGTAAGTTCACATTCTGATCAAGGTGAGTTTGGTTATTCCGATCTGAAAAGGTGACACCATTCCGATCTGGTGTTTCCGACAACATTCCGATCAGGTGGTAAGTGCATTCCGATCGGAATGTATTCCGATGGTAGGGTTGTTTTCATATTTTGTCTTGTTTAATTTTTAAGTTCTTATTTTTATACTTTGTCAAATTTTAATTCTCGTCACGCTTTAGTTTTACGTCATTTAATTTCTCGTCATTTACTTCCAAAGTTTTTAAATATTGCACCTTTATTTTTAGTTAGACTTAGATTTATTTTAACGCCATTTTAACTTTTACGCCTTTTACTTTAACGTCATTTAATTTTACGTTTGGACACTTTTTAATATACTACAACGACAACTTTTTGTTTCACCAAAGAACGACTGAGTCGCATAGTTAACAAAGTTTTTCAATTCGAAGAGACATACTTAAACGAACTAACTTTTATACGGGGTGTCAAAAGCAGTTATTAAATGGCGCCGCTGCCGGCTCTTTTCGTAAAGATTAACGGTTTTCTGTGAGAGACGCGTTGCTTTTTGGGATCCGTTCACTTGTGAGCGTTATTTTTCTTGCATAAAAAATTCAAAAAACCATAAAACTTAAAAATGGATTAAAATCCATAAAAAATTAAACATTTCAGAAATCCAAAAAGATTTTATTTTTATTGTGTATATATATTGTCTTTGTGTTTGGTATTGTTTTCTTTTGTCTTTGTAGGTGTATGCGTACTAGATCTTCTAATTATCAAGAGCCCGAGACTCGAGAAGATTTAAGTATGTTAGGTGTTAACAACAACAATAATCCACCGCACCTCAACAATAACAACAATGTTCATCCACAGCCCGATCTTCGGACAATGGAGGAGCTTTGTCAACCTACCATGTTTGGACGAGGAGGACCGATTGCGCCGATGCAAATCACGGCTCCGGAGTTTTCGTTGAAGCACCACATGATTCAGCAAGTGCAAACTAACCCATTCGCCGGAATGCCTGATGATGATGCCAACAAACACCTCGACAAGTTCATTACAATCACCCAAAGCATGAAGTTGCCTGGTGCCATAATGGATGTACTTCGCCTACAACTCTTCCCACATACTTTATCACATCATGCCGAGAAATGGTTTGATCGTCTCCCGAAGAATTCTATTCACACTTGGGATGACATGACTCAACGCTTTTTGTCACCCTACTTTCCACCATCCATGGTCACGAGCCTTCGTAATCAAATCAGCGGTTTCATGCAAGATCCTGATGAATCTCTTTTTGATGCTTGGGAAAGATATAATGTCTTGATTGATCGTTGTCCAAACCACAACATGCTTCCCGTCACATTGATTGATACTTTTTACAACGGATTGACTTTTCGAGATCGTGATACAATTAATGCAGCCGCCGGTGGCACATTTATGAAAAGGAGACCCGAGGAGTGTAGAGAGCTTATTGAGAACATGACTACTCACCACAAAAACTGGGATTCCTCTGCTTCTTCAAGGAACAACCCGAGAGTCAATGTTTCTTCTACTTCAGCAAACCCTGATATGACCGAACTCACCCGCATGATGACTGAAATGAGCAAAAGTATCTTGCTTCTCGCTTCAAACCAACACCAACAAGTTAAAGCGGTTGCACCTTCTTGTGAAACATGCGGCGGTCCTCACTCATACACCGATTGTCCTTCTACTCAAGGAAATCCGGAAAATGTGTATGCAGCTTATAGTAATTATTCACCGGAAAATTACCAAGCTCGACAACAAGGGGATAGAAATCTGCTGAGTTACCGGTCAAACAACCACCTTTCACCCGGTTTTTCTCCTCAAAACCAAAACCCCGCCAACAACTACACTAGAAGCAACCAAATCCCACCAAGAGCTTCTAATCCTTATCACCCACCCGCTCAACAAACCCCACCCATTAACCCCGATGTTGAAGCCATAATGAGAACCCAAGGTGAGCAAATCAAGAATCTACAGAGCCAAATTATCAATCTTAAAGGAGATATTACCAAGCAAGGAAATGAGATAAGATCCGAGCTTCGAGATAATATTCAATCATCCTTCAGCAATCAAACAAATGATTTGAAGAATATGCTTGCTAGTTTCTTGCCCGCCGCTCAACCTTCTACTTCGAGTTCTCTACCTTCAAACACCGTCACCAATCCGCGAGCAAATGTTAGTGCTATTACTACCCGTCGTGGAGTCACCATAGTAGGACCACCGATCCCACCCCATCATCTACACCTCCTCCACCACCATTTATCCCTACTCCTCCTACACCTAGTATTAGTGCACCATTACCGTCTCCGCCTTGTCATGACGATGTTTCCAAGAAGAACCCTTCAACATCTCAACCTTTACCTGCTACGCCTTCACCTTCACCACCCAAACCGAATATCCCTTATCCTTCTCGCTTAGGCAAGACCAACGAGCTAACCAAGAATGACTGTCAAGTGCAAGGCTATGTGAAGATGCTCTCTCAAATGAACATCAACATTAGCCTTGTTGAAGCACTTGTCCATATGCCGAAATTTGTCAAAGCATTCAAGGAATTGCTTAACAAGAAGGAGAAGTTGATTGAGCTCGCCAACACACGCTTAAATGAAAACTGCTCTGCAGTTATTCTTAAAGAACTTCTGGAAAAGCTTGGATATCCCGGTCATTTTGTGTTGCCTTGCATTTTCAACAAAACTAAAGAATTTACTGCCCTTGCTGATCTCGGGGCCAGTATTAATCTTATGCCTTTGAGTGTTTGGAAAACACTATCATTGCCCGACCTCACTCCAACAAAGATGACTCTCGAACTAGCAAATCTCACTCTCGCTTACCCCGTTGGTATTTCCGAAGACGTGTTCATTAAAGTTGGCACATTTACTTTCCCGGTCGACTTTGTGGTTGTCGATTATGAAATGGACCCTCGTATTCCTTTAATACTTGGTCGGCCATTCTTGAGAACCGGACGAGCTTTAGTTGATGTTGCCGAAGGTGAGTTAATCTTAAGAGTCGGGAATGATTCACAAGTTTTTAAAATGGGGAAGCTTACAAGCAAATCCTTTGGACGAGAATCAGTGAATATGATTAATGTGCTCGATGATTTTGTCGTCTACAACAATCCTCTATTCGATTCTTGCATTGATAATCCACTTTTCAAGATGATGTGGATGATTCTCTATCCAATTTGGAACCTTCTCCCATATATGATTCTCCACCGATATTTGATGCTTATGATGATGATTCTAGCTCAGATTCGGATGATTATGATGTCCTTACTTCCGAGTATCCCGACCTGCCCACATACGATGATTTTGATGAGGCTGATACTCTTTCGAGTGATTCTTCACATGATGAAGATCCTCCGCCATCACTCGATCCTACTTTGGACGATTACTCATTTGAGGACGACTTCTCTGCATTTCTCAACACTTACTTACCTCATGAGAGTGATGCTCCTCCTTATGACTTTGAAGATTATCGTCTTGATCCTACTTTGGATTTGAAGAACATTCTTTCAAAGGAGAAGAAACTGATCGACACCAATACCCGCAGCACATATGATTTAACACCTCTGTGTCCCCCTTCCGAGGACGAGGTTGTGCATCTTCTTCGCGGATCTTCTTCACATTCTGCTGAGCCTGAGTGCTATTTTCCCCTAAAGAAAAAGGTGTTCGACCCCGGTATTGATATTCTGCAGCCATCTCAGTATCCACCTGATGAAATAAAAGGAAATATCTTTGAAACTTATGAAAATCTGCTTGCACCACTTCACCCTTGCTTCCACCGTGCTCCATCGCTGCTTAAGGGAACCCTGCCTACTCTTCTTTGGCTTGCCTTGTTCGCCTTAAGCTTGTGCTATTTGATGGACGAAAACTATGTCTTTGATCCTGGTGGATATGTTTCATGCTTCTTCCTATGATGATCAAGGTCGAGTCAGGCTCACGACTCGGTAATCAATAATCAAGCGCTTCTTGGGAGGCAACCCATGTATCTATCTTTTCGCTTTCTTTATCCTAAGTGTAGGGGAGACCCGCTGGTGTTTGCAATTTCCTCTCCTCTCTTAATCAGGGATTCGAGCTCAATGATCCACTCTTGATGATTCTTGACGACCCGTGATTCCGTGTTCACTTCTTCCCGGTTCTATCCTAAACTCTTTTTGATTCACTATTTTATATTTTCTCAATATTTAAATAGGAATCTCTTTAGTTGTCTTTTCCTTAGCAAGATTTAAACAAAGTGCACAATGTCCTAAGTGTAGGGGAGTTTACTCCCACATGCTTAAACATTGAGGACAATGTTTATGTTAAGTGTAGGGGGGACTTCTATCGAAGTTAAGTGGCCTTTTCCTTGTATTTGTCCTCATTTTAACCGGAAAATCAATTTTTCGACATTTTTCAAAATTTTTGATCTATTTTGGCCTATTAGTTTTTCCCTTTGTATAGTTATTTTCTTTCCTTATTAGAATAAAATTTTAATAAAGTGGTTTTAATTTCCAAACGTTGTGAATCTTTTGACTCAACCCTAGTTTACTATCTAAGTTTGCTCTAGCTAGTATCCTTAACGTGTTTAAGTCATGTTTTGCTAGGCTTTTATATAGGGAGCTATAAAACGCGAAAGTCTTAACTCTCACGGGTTAAGAACAAGAACTTTTCGCAAGCTCCTATAATTGATCCTAGAGAGTCGTTTATCAAGGGAACTTTAAAACGCGATTTCTAAACTTGAAAAAGTCTAAGAGTTTGCAAGATCCTATAGGCGACTCGAAAACCTAAAACTTTGATTTAATAGGCTAAGCATCCACGAGTCTCATTCCTTGAGATTTTAAACTGTGGAGAACGAGAGATGATAGAGCCAATTATAAGTTTGGTATTCTTTCGTGAATTTATGTGAGTTAATTATAAGCCTATTCTCCCATCGCTTGTTAATAAATTTATCTGCAATAAATAAGGTTGTACGATTTGAAAAGTTACTTAGCTTCTAGCCCAAGATCGTTTAAAAGTTGCTCGGTATGGATTAGATTTCATAGCCAAGGCATAACTTATTGAAGCGGGATGCAAAGATTGGCGAGTCCAAAAAGGTCTTAACAAGACATGAGGGCTATATTTTTTTGCTAAAGATCCAAAGTGATGTGAAGAATCATTTATCGAAAATCAATATGAAGGATCGAGACACACGACGAAAAGCAAAAACTCCCCAAAAGTCATGGAGAAGTGTATCCGAAAAGACCCTAGCAAGGTATGAGGATAAATAGATCCAAGTCATAAAAGGAGTCGGATCTTTGTATATCAAAGTCCAAAATAAAGATTGGAGAAAAATGAAGAAGTCGTGGTCCAAGTATGAATCTATCAAAACTTCAAGTTAAGAAATTCTATTATGAAGAGAAGGCCATTATTTCATGAACGTCTCTCAAGGTTTGAAGTATGAAGTCGCTGCAAAATACCGGTCCGAGAAAGGTCTCAAATCGCGAAGCGAGTTATGCCAAGATATGAACTTTATGAGGCCCCGAGAAGCAGTTTTAAAAGATCTTGTCCTTTAGCTAACTATTGATTAAATCGTTCACTTTATTTTCGGCCTAAATAACTATCAAAATAAGTCAACAATGCATCCTCGTGATCATTCAAGACAACAATAAAATATAAGAGATACCCCTAGGAATAAGGGAGTCTAAGTGAGTAATTGGCCCACATGAGTTCGTGTTAGTTTACTAACTTATAATAACAATGATCTCGTTTTTAAGCTTGGTTTGGAGAAAGTGAAAACTTGAGGATGATTATTATACATAACATTTCCAAAACCCAAGGTATGCTTTTGATTTCTTTATTTTCTTCCTTTGAATGTTTATAGTTTTCTATCTCTTTAATAAAGGCCAACATGGATTGATTATGATGAAAAGTGTAAACTTGATTTGTAACAAATGCATTACATGAGGGCATTACAATGGTCAAGTGTAGGGGATTTGATAGGTGTGTAAACACCCATCCTTTTTACCACTTAATTACAATAACAACCGGGCCAAAACGTGTATTTTATGTCTTTTATGTCAGAATTATGGGTGGTTTGTGTTTTTGTTGTAATTTAGGACGAAAAGGTGAAAAGTGGAGAAATCACGGGCATTTACGGGCTTTGATTGAAGAAAAAGATGAAAGGCGAAGTCAAGAAGTCAAGAGTGCAAAAATAACGGAAGTCCAAGACATATTCTGAAGATTTGTCGTAGAAAAAGTCAAAATACGGAAGTTTACTTAAAGCCGAAGAACTCAAGTCTAATTTATTGAAGAATTAAAAGACGAGTTTAAAGAAATCTCGAGCCAAAAGTCATTAAAGTCTAAGATTAACAAAAGATTAAGAAGGGAAGGACTTAATGGTGCAATTAAGAAGAAATGAAGGAGGGGAGGAAGCTTCCTAATCATTCCCTAATCCTCCCCTATATATAGATCATTAGCATTTCATTTTTTACTCTTGTTGGCTAGAGTGACACTAGTTCTTCCATATTTATTTACTTGCACATTTACTTATTGCACTTTAATTACCTTGTCTTGCACCTTATTTTCCAAGTAAGTTACTTTTATTGCACCTTTACTTTTCTTGTTTTAAATCTCTCATTCTACCTTTCTTTCTTTGCTTGATCTTTATGTTTATGTGTTTATTAACTTGCTTATTTGATTAAAGATTATGTTTTTATGTTTTTGATTGTTTTAGATTATTGATTCTTATAGCTTATTTGTGTTTATTTTAAGTTTCTAAAGTTTTTTATAAAAGTTATTTTTATATAAGGTTTGTTTTCGTAAATCTTTTTCATTTCGTGTTTTAAAAGTCTTTAAATTTCAGCTTATTAGCTTTTTCTTATACGTGTTTGCTTAGGATTTTAGTCTAGTGCTTATTTGAGTTATAGCTTATTAGTTTAGCTTATTTGGTGTTCTTTTTACTGTATTCCGATTTACCAATCGGAAAAGGGTTTCACATTCCGACCATAGCTTTATTTGCTTGGTCGGAAAAGGGCTTTGGTATTCCGATCAGGGTGATTTTTGGGTATTCCGATTAGGAGTTGTGACAGCATTCCGATTGGGAGTCCATTCCTCATTCCGATCAGAGGTGTTCGTTTGGTTATTCCGATTAGGATAGGTGACAATATTCCGATTAGGGGTTCCGATCAGCATTCCGACCAGGGTCCATTCCTTATTCCGACGAGATCGTCATTCCGATCAGGAGGTAAGTTCACATTCCGATCAGGGTGAGTTTGGTTATTCCGATCTGAAAAGGTGACAGCATTCCGATCTGGTGTTTCCGACAACATTCCGATCAGGTGGTAAGTGCATTCCGATTGGAATGTATTCCGATGGTAGGGTTGTCTTCATATTTTGTCTTGTTTAATTTTTAAGTTCTCATTTTTATACTTTGTCAAATTTTAATTCTCGTCGCGCTTTAATTTTACGTCATTTAATTTCTCGTCATTTACTTCCAAAGTTTTTAAATATTGCACCTTTATTTTAAGTTAGACTTAGATTTATTTTAACGCCATTTTAACTTTTACGCCTTTTACTTTAACGTCATTTAATTTTAAAGTTTTGCACATGTTATTTTAAAACAACCAAAAATATTTGTTTCACCAAAAACAATAGAGTCGTACTTAGAATCGGAAATCAATTCGTTAAGATACCGAGAACACGAACTTTAATTTTTATACGGGGTGTCAAAAGATCAGTTATTAATATCAGTGGACTTTAATGGCGTTTGTATTCAGCTGCTGGTGTGTATTATTTTAGTTCTACAAAGTTTGCTGAGTATCTTCTTGTAGATGCTGAGTGATAGGTGTGAAAACACCCATCCTTTTACCACTTAATTACAATAATAACCAAGCCAAAACGGATATTTTGTGTCGTAAATGTCAGAATTATGCGTGGTTTGTGTTTTTGTTGTGATTTATGATCAAAATGTGAGAAGGGAGGAAAACACAGGCTTTCACGGGCTTTTATCTAAGAAAAAGACAAAAGACGAAGTCAAGAGATCAAGAGTGCAAAAAGAACGGAAGTCCAAGGCCTATTCTGAAGATTTATCGATGAAAAAGTCTAAAGAAGGAAGTTTAATAAAGCCGAAGAACTCAAGTCTAATTTATGATGAAATTACAAGACGAGTTCAATTAATCCCGAGACAAAGTCGATAAAGTTGAAGAACTTAAAAGACGGAAAGACGAGACAAGAAAGAAAGAAAGGAGGAAGCTTCCAACCTTCCTCCCCTCCTTCTCCCTATAAATAGTTTCCATAGGATTTCATTTCATTTTGTTGGCTAATAGTGACAATTAGTTCTTCCACCATTTTAATTATTTGCACTTTAAATTCATGTCATTTACTTAATTGTCTTGCACTTTTAATACCTTTAATTTCAAGTAAGTTTTATTTTATTGTTATTGAATCTTTACTTTTCTTGTTAATCTCTTATCTTCCTTTCTTGTTTAATCTTTAATCTTTATGCTTATTGTTTATGTTCATGTTCTTGAAGTTTTTATTGATTTAATCAAGTGGGTTTTGATTATTGTGGTGTTTATTGTTAGTTTTATTGATTTGAATTGATAGATTATCATTAGTTGATTATTTCTGATTAGTCTTGTTTAATCTTTTGGTTGATTTTAGTTAGATTGGTTTAGATTCGTAGCTTTTATCTCCTTCCTTGTTCTTCGCATAGTTTGTTTTTCCCAGATTCCGGATCAGTAAGTTTATTCCGAACCAAGCAATCATTCCGGATCAAGTGAATATTCTGGATCAGTGATATATTCCGAATAAAGCATTATTCCAGACGAAGCCAAATATTCCGGATAAACCAAATATTCCGGATGAAGGAGTGAAAGTTTATTCCGAATGAACTTATTTTTATTTCGAATGAAGTGTTTATTCCGGATGAAGGATTTGAGGTAATTATTCCGAATAAGTGGATTATTCCGGATCAGTGATATATTCCGAATAAAGGTTTTATTCCGAGTCAACACTTTTCTTGATTATTCCGGATGAATGGATCTTTCCGAATGAACCAAACATTCCGGATGAAGGTATATTCCGAGTGAATCCTTTATTCCGGATGAGCTATTATTCCGAACGAGGGTTTATTCCGGATGAACACAACATTCCGGATGAGCTCCTTATTCCGAACCAACTAGTATATTCCGAATGAAGGTTTTGTTTAAATATTCCGGATGAGCCATTTATTCCGCATGAGGTAAATATTCCGAGTGAAGAAGAATTATCCGAACGAAGGTGACATTCCGAACGAGTGATTATTCCGAACGAAGGTTTATTCCGAATGAGCTGTTTTTAATTTTAAGTTTATGTTTTTAAATTCTTAAGCTTTACTTTTCTCGCCTTTTTACTTAGTCGCACTTTAAGATTTCTTGCCTTACATTTAGTTTAAGCTTGCCTTTAGTTTAAGTTTAAGTTTGCCTTTAGGATAGTTTTAAGTTCGCGTTATTTACTTTAATTGCTTTTAATTTCTTGTCATTTAATTTTAATCATTTTCAGCTTTATTTACTTTACCTTTATTTTAAAGTTTTGCACATTTCCTTTTACTACAACGACACAAACATTTGTTTTCACCAAAAGACAACCGAGTCGCACATTAATCCATTTTTCAATTCGAAGAGACTGGAACAACGAAGCTTTAACTTTTATATTGGCCAAAAGCCTTTTATTAAATGGCGCCGCTGCCAGCTCTTTTCGTAAAGATTAACGGTTTTTTGTGAGAGACGCGTTGGCTTTTGGGATCCGTTCACTCGTGAACGTTATTTTTCGTGTCAAAAATTTTCAAAAATCCTAAACATATTTGAAAAATCATAAAAAAGCATTTCTTTTTCAAAGTTTTGCAACAAAAAATATTCCTCTTTATCCTCTATTGTGTTTAATTCTTTTTCTTTACCCCTCTTATTTATAATTCTTCATGGATTCGTCTTGTGTACGGTGTGGGAGACCATGGCATGGTTTTCAAACATGTCAATGGTGTACTTGTAAGCGATGCGGTTCTAATATCGACGATACACAATTTGGATTTTGTCCATTTTGTAATTCAACAAATTCGTACTTTTCCTCTTACATACTTTCTCACCCCCTCCCGTCTATGACAATCCCTATCCTCAACAAGCACCGGATTTTTCTCCATACCCGTGGTGCTATATTTGTGGGGGCCCTCACGATGCTTCTTCTTGTGATCCGTCGAAGATCTTTGAGAAAACTCCATGCTATCATCCCAGTGTGCATAACTTTGAGCCCCCACATCACACCCTCAATCATCAATCCTCTCAGCAAATTAGTCTTGACCAACAACTCACTACTTTGAATGATGTTCTAGAGAGTTTAGCTCAAATCCGAGCTGACTTGCATCAGGAAAGGCAACCTTTGCTTGATGGTGACGAAATCTTGAAATCCACCAACACCTTTTTGAGCCAATTTGGTCGTTTTCCCTTCTTTTCTACACCAAAATGTTTAATTACAGCGTAGGATAGAATTGGTTTAATTGAACATACTCGGGGAGATGAACAACAAAAATTGCTTCATGAGCTTCTTAAAGATGTGGAGGTTATCAAGGAAGAGTTAGCCGACTATGTCACTCCTAATTGGAATGGTCCAGTCTATTATGACGATGATGACGACGATGATGTCTACGCTCTCGACCCATCTTCTGAAGTTGCTACTCCTACTCTCGATATTCCTAATGCGTCTAAGGATGGTGATTCATTGAGTGAGATTAGTGATTTTGGTCTCGAAATCTTTTTTGATGATGAGGTTTGTGACATACCGACTACTATGGAGCTTGAGGATGACGTTGCTCTTTCGGAGGAGGTCGATCCTGATGATACCGATTTCTCTCCACGCTATCAGAATTTCACTTTTGAAATTTCTCAATCTCCACCGGGAGATGCGGGCGATGACGATTTATTCTCTCCGGCTTACGAGAAGTTCACCGATGAACTTGCTCTTGTATATGAGGTGGAAGACGTGATTCTTCGCGACAGATTACAGAAAGTGCATCTTCTTATTGCTCAAATCGAAGAGTTGACTTCTCCTCCTCTTTCCGAGTCTTTACCTCCATCTATTCCTCCCGTTGAAGATAATGACCCATTGCTAGAAGAAATCGACATTCACTCAGTACCTCCGGGTATTGATGATGATGACACGGAGGGGGATATTATTTTTGATAATTTGTTGCAGGAAGGTATTGTCCCAAGTCCCCCTCCCGAGCACCTTTCATCCACTCCTTTAGCCACTATTACGGAGGATGAGTGCTTTGACCCGGGAGGTGACACTGATTATTATATGATTGCTAACCTTACGGCTTTGCTGCTTTTTGAGCATCAATTGTCTTTGGGGGATGACAATTTGATTCCTTTACCCACCCCACCTTCTGTGGCTCACGACTTCACATACTTTTCGTATGTTGAAAGGAATTTTCTCCCATTTAAGACTTATCCTCCCGCCTCCACTTTGTTGATGTCCTCCGGGAACGAGGACAAGGTCTTTGATCCCAGTATTACATTCGAGGCTTCCCCATGGACCATTTAATTCGGGGACGAGTCAGGCTCGTGACTCGGTTTGTTGATCCCAAACTTAGATCGATTTAGCTTTATGTATACGAGATTAGATCAAGTAATACACTTAGAGAAACCTTTGTATATGCTTATGATAATCTAAGTGTTATGCGGAATTAACACTTAAACAAGAACACACAATGATATAAACAAACTTTCACTTTGATTAATGATATCAAACTTGCTTACAATGAAAGTAGTTTACGAATGAAAACTTATATGAAACATTAACCTAAAGGTCTTCTTTTATAGACATAAGAAGCCTTGTACAATAATCTACGTATCAGCTATTCTAGGTAAAGATAAATATAGAAAATACATTGTTGTTCCTATCTTTACTAGAAGTAATCTAGAATACAATAAACGCGTAGAGTATATCTTCCCATCAGTGCTTGTCTTCAATGTATCAACGCTTGACTTTATCTTGTCAACGCTTGAGCTGTCAGCGCTTGTTTTGCTATTGTCAACGCTTGTTTTACTCTTGTCAGCACTCAAGTGATCTGGCCTTAATTTATTCCCAACAATCCTCCCCTAAACTTGATATCTACTCTTATGATCAAGTTTATGAATACGCATTAAGGACTAGGAGGAATCTTACAAACCTTCTCATATTGGTAATGAATAAATCTGATCAAGTCTTTTGCCATGTCACTTGAATAATCAATCTCCAGCTGAGTGTCCTTCATCTTCTCCAAAATAGCCTTGGATATGAAATACTGACCATCCACAAGTAGATACTCAGCAAACTTTGTAGAACTCAAATGGTAAACACCAGCAGCTGAATATAATCTCCATTGAAGACCACTGAGGTCATCTTCACGATCCTTCCAAATAGCAGGATCCTCATCTTTTGGTCCACACATTCTCTTGAATGTGGACCACAGTTTTATTCCATTAGCTGAAGTTGGTGCTTCAGCCTCATACTTGGTCTCCAGCAACCTCCATAGGTCTACCAAGTCTTTTCTATCACAACTTGCAAACAAAGATATGAGAGTGGTGAAAGTGTGTACCTCTTTGCCATACCTGCCAATTTTCCAAAACCCACATTCATCTTCTTCATAGCTCACAATTGGGTTTCTGGAATCTAATGGTAACACTTGCACCATATCTGAAGCTTCTAATGGTGAGAGCTTGAGGCTCTTTCTTATGACAGCTTCACTTGGATATAGTGGATCCATATCTTTGGGAAACTCAAGAGAAATTCCCTTTTTCACTGGTCTGGGAACAAACATAGCTTTCTTGAGCTCCATTTCTTCTGCAAGTTCTTCCTTTCTTTCATCAGAAAGAAGTCTGAGAGTGTTTGCTTCCTGCACTCTCACCCAAATGGGATAAGCCTTGCATTCCAACTCATCAAATGTCAATGCCCTCAACTTCTGATAAGTCCATCCTACTCCATGACATTTGAGCAACATGTAGTATAGCTCCCTTCTATCCCTTTTCAACTCTGAGAGAATATTACTTGCCTTGTGTTTCAAAATTACCTGGCAATCCTTCTGAACTCTGAGGAGAATCTCCAAACCCCATATTTGATCTGAAGTAGTCAAGTGTGGATTCTCCATACATCTTTCTTCCCAAGAATTGTACATTTGAACCACCTCTGGCATGTCAAAGTCAACCTGCAATTTCAATTCTCTCATTTTCTCCTTGGCCAACTCTTCTCCATACTCAAGTCTTTCTGGTTCTATAATCATAATACTTGAGTCTGAGCTAGCTCCATCACTTCCTTCTTCTAAAGTAACAACAAATGGTGACTCTTTCACCTCCTTTCTATCTTGTTCCATGATTTGTGCAGCCAATCTTCTATCAAACTCAACTTGAGCTGCATCCATTGGAACACTCTCTTCTACCATAATACCTTTACCCCTATCTAGTGGATCAATTGTTGGTAAGGTAGATGGTGATACCTGTGAAGAAACCTCCTTGATGATGGATGATGACTGGGATACATCACCCTCATGTGCAGGTCTGTCAATGCCCAATTTTGCTGTGTTAGCGCCCAAAATATTTCTGTCAGCGTCCAAATTCTCCTTGTCAACGCCCAAATTTCCTGCCTCAACGCCTTTTGCAATTTCTTCTAACATGGCTGTAAATGATAAATTCAAGTTGGTAGGAGAGACTAAGGACGTATCAAAACCTGTTTGTTTCTTCAAACTTGTAAGGGCCTCAACAACATCCAAAGATTGACCATCATGGCTGCCCTTATCACTCAGATTTATTGGATCTTCCTCCCCTTTGGAAGATTCCTCCACTCCTCTCCTTGCACTTGCAGTCTCCAAAACAACAATCCTCTCCCTCAATTTCTTGAGTTCAAGGCCTTGTGAGCTGACAACTTGTACTAAGTCTGCATTTTGCTTTTGCAAGCTCATGCAGACTGCCGTCAATTCCATAAGAGTCATTGGTTCCAGTCTGCCCTCTTCTAAAATGGGGATTTGACCTCCCAAGTCAGATTCATTGGGCATGGATGAGGACTTAATGATAGTGGGACTGCCTTGGCCAGCTGCTAAG
The DNA here is from genome assembly GCA_025667525.1 of Glebionis coronaria. Taxonomy (NCBI): domain Eukaryota; kingdom Viridiplantae; phylum Streptophyta; class Magnoliopsida; order Asterales; family Asteraceae; genus Glebionis; species Glebionis coronaria. Next base: position 251,446,817 of record CM046875.1, on the reverse strand, counting down.
CCAGAACCAATAGTCCCAGCCTCATCCATATCACCAGCCACACTTGTGGTGGTGGTTCTCTCTGCTACATGGCTAGGACCACCAGAGGAGAACACTCCTGTAGTCCTTTGGCGTTTCATCAACCTATATTCAGGGGGTGTAGAAGATGGTGTGGAAGATTGGGTGGATGTGGGTTGGTTAAGGGGTGTTTGGGTTTGTGAAGGTTGTGTGTCAACGTTGGAAATAGGCCCATCAACGCCAACATTTAATGTGTCAGCGTTGAAGGGTTCTTGGTCAATTTGCATATGTTCAGGGGAAGGTAATGGTTCAGGTATTGGATCAATTTGGGGTTGGGGGTCTTGTTGGGGTTGTGCTGCTCCAATAACAGCAAGCATAGCTTGGGTTAAGGGTAGGTCACGATGGGGTGGTGAGTTCATCTTCATAAAAATAGCCTTCTTTTGCACAGGGATCTCAAAAAAATCATTATGATCCCTTGTGCAGTATCCTTGAACATCAAAAACCATTTGCAAAAATCAGGGATAAGATAAAGTCATTTTGTTCCCCTTGTTTTTACACATGCCCTCAAAAATCATTTTAGAATAATTAAATTTTTGCCCTGTTACAATGCACACAATAGCACCAGCAATAGATCTATTGAGCTCATTGTGTGCAGTGCATTTGGGACTCAAACATTGAAGGAGGACATGTATGAGGTACTTCCAGGCTAAGGGAAACTCTTGTTTATGATACTTGTTTCGAGTACCTTCATCAGGAAAAGGATATCCCAAAGCCCTTAGCCCTTGTTCTATTTCATTAATGGGAAGGGTGGCTATACCATCAGCATCATCAAGATGCAAGGCTTGGCGTACCAAAGCCTTAGTAACCACCCAAGGTCTCCCATGAACAATAGAAGTCAATGTAGTCACTCTATTAACTGTTGAGGAACTGACAGTGTTCCAAAACTGTTTAATATGTGTGACTGGAATGAGTGGAGCATGAGAAAGAGCATACCGTAGAGGGGATGCGTTCAAATACGCCACCATTTGTGTGTATTGAGGAAATAGAGCATCATCAGCTTAAAGATACGCGATCATGTTGTGTTGAGTTCTGAACCCCAATTCCAATTCTGATGGTTTAAACTTTGGTGCCATTGTTTGAAAGCTGTTAAAATTGATTGATGAAGATGAAGTTGATAAGAGAAAATTGTGTTAGACAAGAATTATAGATACCCTGTTTAAAAATAGGAGCCAAATTTATATGGGAAGAAAATGAATGTGATTGGCCCAAAAAGAGGCAAGAATTTTCAAAACACAATCATGAAAATATTGAAAAAGTATAGTTTTATCTCATGCATTAAATGAAGTTTATCTGCTCCCAAAATTACGGCCTAAAAATATGTCAAAAAGTAACAACTGGGTAGGACCCATTGAGTGTCAACGGTCAAAAATAACCTATCAACGCCCAACGGCTATAATCTTGTCAACGTTTGCCTAAAGCCACGTCAGCGTCTAAATTGGTCACAACAACGCTTGGAAATATACTTGTCAGCGTCCAAAAATAAAAATGTTTAAAAATAAAAAATGACCTTAACAAAGTAATTTATCCTAGAGAAGATAACAAAAAAGCTGATAATTATTATAGGGCGGCAAGCACTGTCCAGTTATGCACACTTGCTTAAGCAAGATAGACATAACAGTCCTCTAGTGTCCCTTACTAACCAAAACTCTTAACAACCAAGTTATCTTACAAAGTTCCTTGTTACTCCCAGGTAAAATCCATAACAAAATTATTCCCAAGTCTCCCAACAGACCACAACCAATTCTAGGCCAAAAATGTCTTGGCAGCATGCATAGTATATTAACTTTGCATGCTACAGTGCCTCATGATTTAGTAAAACTAACTCATACTCACCCGTGGACACAATATAGAATTGTGATAAGAGTATCATATGGATACCCAAACATCCTAAAGGTTCCTAAAACCTCCCCTTAAACTATGATACATATATTGCCAAAAATATGCATGAACATAAAAATTTATGTCAAGATAGGAATTAAAAATTCCAACCATCATCCATAAATAAAAACTTGTCCAAATGCTTTTCCATTGATCCATAAGCAACTCTGTATCCAATGGTATACTGCTAACACCATCTGCACATTTAGATTGAAAACGACAAAACTAACATTGTTGCTGACAACGCCCCGATAACATATGACAGCGTTGAGGGAAGCTTTGTCAGCGTTAGACAATTATATTGCTAACAACGTTACAAAAACACTTATCAGCGTTCAAGCAACCTTTGTCAGTGTTAGAAAAATATAGTGGAAAATCTAAATCATCAATAAGACTAATAACAATGCATCATCCTGTACGTACTTTTACAAAAAGACTCCAAAACACATATTATGTGAGATTGACCATTCCAATACTTGTTACCAAGTATTGAAACCTCCCAGCATCAAAAGGTTTAGATAGTAAATCTGACACATTTTCCTCAGTGTCAACCCTATCTGGTTGTATTAAACCTTTTTCAAAACAATCCCTTATAAAATGGTGTCTAATTTCTATGTGTTTAGTTTTAGAATGATGTACATGATTCTTAATGATACATAAAGTGCTGTTATTGTCAACAAATATCTTGGTATGCATGAAGTTATACCCATAGTCCAACAGCTGGTTCTGAATCCACAAAACTTGTCCACAACAAGTAGCTGCAACAACATACTCAGCTTCAGTTGTAGAATTAGCCACCACTGTTTGTTTCTTGCATTGCCAAGATATCAACTTGCTCCCAAGAAACTAACATCCACCAATTGTGGATTTCCTATCAAATTTATCACCTCCATAGTCACTGTCTGAATAAGCAATCAGCTCCAATGGTGAATCCTTTGGGTACCACAAACCAAGACCAGGATAGCATCTTAGGTACCTAAAGATCCTCTTCACAGCATAAAGGTGACATTCTTTGGGAGTCACTTGATGGTGTGCACAAGCACACACAGCAAACATGATGTTAGGTCTGGAGGCTGTAAGATACATCAAGGATCCAATCATGGATCTATAGTGCCTGACATCAACATCTTTCCCATCTCCAATCTTTCCCCAAGGGTGTTCTCTATCCATAGGAGTAGTAGCCCTCTTTTCATGTGGAGAAAAGCCAAACTTCTTCAAGATCTCAGCCACATATTTATCCTGGGAGATGAAGATACCATCTTCTTTCTGCTGAACTTGTAAACCAAGATAGAAGTTCATCTCCCCCATAGCACTCATCTTGAATTTGTCTGTCATAAGCTTGGAGAAATCCTTACTCATCTTTGGATCACTAGACCCAAAAATGATATCATCAACATAGACCTGGACAAGCAACACATCCTTGCCTTTCTTCTTTGTAAATAGTGTCTGATCTATGGTGCCCCTCTTGAATCCATTGTCCACTAAATAGGTAGACAAGGTACCATACCATGCTCTAGGGGCTTGATGAAGGCCATACATAGCCTTTTTGACTCTATACACTTTATCTAGATTCTCTGGATCCTCAAAACCAGGAGGCTGCATCACATATACCTCCTCAACAATAGTTCCATAGAGGAAGGCACTCTTGACATCCATTTGATAGACAGTGAAGCCCATGCAGGATGCATAGGCTAAAAAGATCCTGATAGCTTCAATCCTTGCAACTGGTGCAAAGACTTCCTCATAGTCTATCCCCTCCTCTTGTGTAAATCCCTGAGCCACTAATCTTGCCTTGTTTCTGACCACAATGCCTCTTTCATCTCTCTTGTTCCTTAGAACCCATCTTGTCCCAATAGGTCTGACATATCTGGGACAATCAACCAGCTCCCAAACGTCCTGAATTGCAAATTGGTGAAGCTCATCCTGCATTGCTTCCACCCAACTTGGTTCTTTGAGAGCATCAAATATTTTCTTGGGTTCCTGTTGTGACAGAAAACAGGCAAACAAACATGCTTGCACAAGAGGGGTATCAACCTTCTTGTGTATATTGGCAATAAACCCACCAAGACCTTGATGAGATATTCTAGTCTGAACTGGAGTCATAATATCACCAATGATTTGAGAAGTGGGGTGATTCTTCATAGTGGAAGTGAGAACTCCTCCTTCAAAAAGTCTAGTGTCCTCAACCTCATTCTCCATGTTGCCAATATCTTCTTTATCAGACTCTCTTTCATCAACATGAGGATGAACCTCTTCATATACATTAGAAGGTTCACCTTGTTCAAAAATGGAAGAGAAAAGATGTGCAGAAGTGTTGTCAACGCCTGAACCTTGTTTGTCAGCGCTTGGGCTGACAATGCTTGAACTGTTGTTGTCAACGTCTGAACCATCAACGTCTGAATTGGTCTTGTCAGCGCTAGATTTGCCTTTGTCAGCGCTTGAAGGACCATGCATGTTTGTATCTGGTGGTACTTGGAGACCACCATTGTCTTTACCAGCAACAGCAGTAGCAGCAAAAGCATCTGTCCAAATGGGAATTGTAACATATTCTTGTATAGGAGATGTCTTTTCTGCTTGTGATCCAACCTTTTCATGAACCTAAGTACCTGAAACATCAACAACTTGTTCCTCCACAACATTTGAAGTGACCTTCACAATGTCTGGATTAGTGACAGGCATATAATTTAAAGTTCTAGATAAAGGTTCCAAGTCACACAACCAATTAGGACCACTTTCAGGATCACTAGGTTTATTTTCTAAAAACCTAACATGTACTCTCTCAAGTATACGTTTTTCTTCTTTCAGATAAACCCTATATCCCTTGCTCTGCACTGAATACCCCATGAAGTAGCCTTCATCACCCTTTGCACTAAATTTCCCTAAGGCATCACTAGTATCTAAAACTACTACATGACAACCAAAAGGTCTGAGAAAACCAATATTAGGTTTTCTACCCCAAAGTAACTCATAAGGTGTTTTGTTCTGAATTTTGTTAACTAATGCTCTATTTTGAACATAACAAGCTGTATTAATAGCCTCAGCCCAAAAGGCTATAGGAAAATGAGCATCAGCCAACATTGTTCTGGCTGCTTCAATTAGGGTTCTATTTTTCCTCTCAGCAACCCCATTTTGCTGTGGGGTTCTTGCAATACTAAATTGCCTAGTAATTCCTTTCCTGGCACAAAAATCATCTAGCTTCTTATTCCTAAATTCACCTCCATTATCACTCCTAAGCATTTTAACTTCATTGCCAGACCTCTTCTCAATCTGAGTGATAAAATCAATTAGAATATCAGCTGTGTCACTCTTCATAGCTAGAAAGAATGTCCAAGTAAACCTAGAAAAGTTGTCTGTAATGACAAAGCAATATGACTTACCATTCAAACTTTCTATATTGGTTGGACCAAAGAGGTCCATGTGTAGCATATGAAGAGGTTTAGAACTAGTATGCACCTGTTTGGACTTGAATGAGACCTTGTGCTGCTTGCCTTTAAGACATGCAACACAAGAGTGGTCATTGTGGAAGGCCTTCTCAGGCAAACCATCAACCAGGCCAAGTCTCACAAGCCTATTTATATTTTTGAAATTTATGTGCCCTAGTCTCCTGTGCCACAAATTACTCTCATCTACTGAGGCTTTAGCATAAAAACAAGACATATTATTATTCATGTTAATCCCATTTAGATTCACATTGTATATGTCTTTATGCCTAGGTGTTCTATACTCAATATATTTCTCATCAGGGATTTTGTACTCCTTGCTTAACACCAAACACTCAGTATCATTAAACAGAACTTTATTTTTGTTATCATAGACTTGTGATACACTAAAAAGGTTGTATTCAAGTTCTTTTACCAAAAATACGTTTTCAAAATGCAAATTCTTGGTGAGAAGGGTTCCTTTGCCTGTGATAGTACCATATCTGCCTCCAAAGTAAACCTTATCACCATCCTTAATGGGAGTGAAGTTGGTCAAATAGTCTTCCTTCCCTGTCATGTGCCTTGAGCATCCACTATCCCAATATCCATAATCATTGACCTGTCTTTGAATGCCCTGCACATAAAGAAAACAAATTAGTTTTCTTTGGGAACCCAAGTCTTAAAAGACTTGGATTCATCTGGTTGTTCAATAAGAACAGACTTAGTTCTCACAACAACCCCATTCTCATCCTTCTTAGGATGAAATACCCAGTTAACCCTGATTGTAGGTAAAATTACACCTCTTGTTTAGGAAAACAAAGGAGGGTAAATGAGCGGTAAGTATCGAGTGATGATTTAGGAAAATCAAGCACTAATGACCCTTATGTTGTGAAAGTTCGTTTCCCAAAGAGGTATATGTGTGTGAAAAACTTGTTAAATGTTTGTGATTAATGTTTGGTTTAGAAGGGGATAAGAAAAGAAGATGACGAAGACGTAAAAATTACTACTAGATAGTTAAAACGTAAAACCGTACAAACTACAAAAATAAAAATTAATTCTAAAAATTACCAAAAATTCACCAAAAATCAAAATAAATAAACTAAGAGTTTAACAATGATCAAAACTTTTTCAAACCTTTTAAATAATTAAATATTCAATTTTTAAATGCTAATTAAAGCCCTAAAAATCAAATAAATTATCAAAAAGCCCAAATAAAGATTTTTCAATTGGTAAACCACTAAAATGACCTAAAAAGATTAAGAACTATTTTTAGAAATTTTTAAACTAATAAAAACTATTTAAAATGATTTAAAAACTATTAAAAATTAAAATAATTATATAAATTAATCTAAAAGTGATAAAATTATTCTAAAAGTTGCTAAATTCCTATTTTAATGTATTTAACCAAAGAAAAATGTAAAAAGTTGGAAAATGTGAAATTTGAAAAATAATAATAAAATAATATTAAAAATCCGAAAATTATAAAAAATTCTAAAAACTTGCAAACTAGTTTATTTTAACCTAAATAATCAGAAAATCAAAGTGAAATGACCAGAATACCCCTATTGGGCCCTCAAATGGGCCAAAACCAAGAACAGTCAAACCAAATGGGCTTTTGGGCCCAAAAAGTCAAACTTGGCCCAATTGACTTGGAAAAGCCCTATCTGACTCAAAAATTAATTCTAAGAACAAAACTCTAAAGGCCCAAAAGCTGAATGTGAGCTTATCATAGCTTATTAAACACACAGCTTATTCTTACTGGGCTTTTCAGCCCATTAAGCAATAAGCTAATTCCATAAGCTCTAATTTGACACACAACCTTCTTTTGGGATGCTTATGAGATTTGTAAAAAGAAATTTTGAAAAAACTCACTCAATAAGCCATAAATAAGCAAAGTAAAAATTCACTAAAAGACAAAATAGTCGGGTTTGAGATTTAGGACACCTCAGAAGCTCTAGTTTGTTGCAAAAGCTCACAAATAGCTTAACTAAGAACAATCAATCAAGAAAATCACAAAAAGCCAAGTAGAATAAGCTGTATGAGCAAATAAGCTGGCTGAAAAAGCCAAATAAGCTAGTTTTCTAGCAAAAGCTTAACCAAAAGACTTGTAAACTTCCAGATATGATATTAAGCTAAGAAAAATGATTTCTATTACAAAATATAAGTTGTTGCATGTACCAATAAGCAAATCAGATTCAATAAGCTTGGAAACCAAGTTTGACCAAAAGTCAAACGTTGATAAGTTAAAATCAAACGCTGACAGGAACAAAATGGATGTTGACAGACTTAATGAAGTGTATGGACTTGTTTTTCACCATGCTGGTCAAGGTTTGAGTGCAAAACTTGTGAATCAAAGCTTACCAGTTGGGTAAACTTGATGTGTTTTGGCACAAATAAGCCAATAAGCCAGTGGGCTTATAAGCTATCCACAAATAAATCCAAATAGCCAAATAATCTCACAAGCAGCAAACAAATAGGATCCAAGCAGCAAAACAACAATCCTTAAACTAGGAATCAAAATGCAACCCCAAATGAGGTGGTCACTTTGCTGATGCAAATGACCACTTCAGCAAACTTTGATAAGCTATAACAATCACAATAAGCCACCAAATTCAACAACCAGATAACCAATAGATAGCTTATCACCCAAACTATTCCCAAACCTGATTTCAGACCTTAGATCCAAGTAACAAAGAAGTTATTGGATCTGATGTGTTTGACCAATTTCAAAACCACTTTTATCAGATTTTTGCAAAACTTCAAATCTCTTTTCCAAACTTTCAGAGAGTAAACCAATGACTAAAACTTGTATATTAGGACTTTTTTAGACCTCCCAAACCCTAAGAACCAAAGGCACAAGGCCACAACGCCTTATGAACCAGTAATCCCAAACAATCCTTAATCAACCACTTTTCAAACAAACTTGTGATTTCTTCCAGTAACCTATTGATTTTAATGACCAGAAACACTTACTAGGCACCAACCAACACAATCAAACACAAAAATAACCAGCACAAACACAAGAACTCAAAATCCAAGTACTAAATCCAAAACAGACATAAACATGGAATTTTTAGAGGAATCTTAACAAGAGGTTATACCTGCCTTCCACAACATCCTAGGGAGGCCAGCTATGCTCCTTGGACCTTTTTCAACAACTAGAACAAGACCAAGGTACTTCAAAGGAGATGATCAAAGCCTGCTGATGTTCAAAGTAGAACAAGGCTTTGATTATGGTATGTCTTCAACACAAACAGCAAACAAACTCAACCAAGGGCTTAGAACTCTTCCCAGGCTTGGTGTCAAGAAGCTTGAAGGAGCTCAAGGCTTATGGCTAAGGGTTAGTACACAAATAAAACCAAAATCAGAAACAAGGACTTCAAGGTCTTTGAACCTTAAAAACCTTATGAACCAAGACGTGCCTTAACCATAAGATTAAGGAAGGTCTTAACAATCAAATGGAACTCAGATTTAGGCTATTCTAACACCAACTTTTAATCAAATCAAAAAGAGAATTCAAAATTTTCAGAAATTCAAATTTTATTAAACTTAAAAAGGAATTACAAAGATTCATAGCCTAAAACTGGAACAAAGGGACTCTCACATGTTGCGGTCTCCTTTTATAGGCAAATTCCAGGCTAAACTATTCACAAACCCTAGAAGTGAATTCTCTAAAATGCCCCTAAGTTCTTCTAGACGTTTTCTGTATTTGAGCTGTCCAAGTTGATCAAGGCTGTTCATTTTAGCTTTGGAATGAAGCAAGGATCCTAGGCTGTTGATTTGGACACGTCAGATTACTTGGAAAGTAAGTTGCATTCTCATTGGTTAAACGGGAATTAGGGGTGGTGTCCATTGTGAGTGGGAGTGAGGGTTTTGAGGTTGGGATGGTTTTCTGCATGTGTGAATCACACATGTGCAAAGGTAATTGCAATTTATCTTAAGTTTAAGTGGTGTAAATTCTGGGTGGGTAAAAGGTGAATAGTAATACTTTTGATCCGAAATTGGGGGAAGTTGTGGTGTTTGGCGCAATTTCCATGTTTGAATGTTTCAGTGTACACATTTGGCCCTTGTTCTTCTCCTTTTCTTTCATTTGTGTTTTAAAACGTGTCAGCGCCCATTTCTTTGTAACAACTTTCAAGACTTGACAATTTTGGCACAAAACTTTGGAAAAAGGTTTCAAAGGGTTATTTTTGCCATTTTGAGATATTTCAAGGGCTGATCTTGGACATTCTTGATCTTCAAAGGTCTTCAATGTATCTTTGGCTTGATGAGGGACCATAATTGACAATTTGGAATTGTTGAGGGACTAATCTTGCCATTTCTTCAAAGTTGAAGGACCTTTTGTGTAATTTTGACAAACTTAAGGGACCAAACTTGTAATTATTAATATACAAGGGTTTTAAGTGTCATTTCTTCAATAAATGAGGATCAATCTTGTATGTCTTCAATTCTTCAAGGGTATTTTTTAAAATTTCATGAATTGGGGCCCGGTTCTTTGTACGGCTTTGTTTCCCGTGTCCGTTTTTCCTTGTATCTTGTGATCTTTTGTCTTTTTCACGATATCCATACCTAAAATACACAAGTAAACAAACACAAGCATATATATGGTATATTATGACATTTTAATGCATTTAAAGCCCGAAAAGAACGATGAGATCATGTATAAATGTCATCTCATCACTCCCCCATACTAAGCCATTGCCGTGCCCTCACGCAATGCTAGAATAAAGTATCTAAGCGTCACCAAAGTTCAATTTTATTAACCTTTATTGAAGAGTAAAAGATTTGCAACATACTACGAAGATGTGTAAAGACATAATGTATGATTTTCATCACAAAAAGTGACTTTTAGGGTCAAAGAATAGAAACAAGTAAATGTCCCTTAGAGTAAACTTCGTCATCCTTGATTGTCATACATTCCATGCTAAGTGCAAAAATGAGATCATTGTTGGTACAAGTCACAATGCTAACACTTCTCATACGTCCAAATTGTGTAATACTTTTTCTCCCCGCAATCCTAGTTATTATAAAAGGAAATGGGTTAGTAGCATTTTTATCTATTTGTCATGGATCACAAGTGATTCATATTGACTTATTTGAGTAGTTATTAGTCCGAAAGCAAAGTAGCATGATTTAACTGATAGTTAGCCGAAGGACAAAATCTTTTAAAACGGCTTCTCGTGTATCTCCTTAAGTTCATATCTTGGCATAACTCGTTTCACGATTTGAGACCTTTCTCGGACCGATATTTGGCATGTACTTCATACTTCAAATCTTGGGAAGACGTTCTTGAAAATATGGTCTTCTCTTCATATATTTGGAATTTCTTCACTTGACGTTTTTAGAGGTTCTTCATATTAGGACCACGACTTCATCATTTTTCTTCAATCTTTACTTTGGATTTTGATATACAACGATCCACCTCCTTTTCGGACTTGGATATATTTATCCTCATACCTTGTTAGGGTCTTTTTGGATAGACTTTCTCCATGATCTTTAGGGGAGTAATTTCTTTTCGTCGTGTGTCTCGATCCTTCATATTGATTTATGAATAATGATACTTCACATCATCTTGGATCTTTAGCAAAAATAGAGCTCCTCATGCCTTGTTAGGGCCTTTTTGGATGATCGCCAATCTTCGCGTCCCGCTTCAATAAGGTATGCCTTGGCTATGAACTCTATTCAACCCCGAGCAATTTTTAAACGATCTTGCCCTAGAAGCTAAGTAACCTTTCAAATCGTACGACCTTACTTATTGCAATTATGATTTATTTCTAATGCATTGATCTTATGGGAAGAAAAAGCCACAATTAAAAACATATGAATTTTTGAAAGAACATTTTCATGTTCTATGTTTAGCATGATCACTTGTCTAACTCTATCATCTCTCGTTCTTCACTATATAAAGACCTCTAATTAAAGAGACTCGTGAATACTTAGCCATGCAAGTCAAAATTAAGCCAAATTTGGATTAGCTTTCATTAAGACTATATCAAATCAAAGTTTTGGGTTTTCAAGCCACCTATAGGATCTTGCACTTTCTTGGACTTTTTCAAGTTTAGAGAATGCGTTTTATAGTTCCTGATGTATGTAAATTCACACTTGTTTAGGAAAACAAGGTAAAAGCGGTAAGTATTAAGTGTACGTTTAGGAAAAAGTAAACACTTATGACCCTTAATGGGAATCGTTCTCTCGAGGAGGCACTTGTGTTGTGTAATGAATGATTGATTAATGTTTTTGGTTATTAACAAGAAGAAAGGAGAAGAGAAAATGACGAAGACGAAAAAATAGAGAAATAGGCAAAAACACTACTAGAAAGTTAAGACGTAGAAACGTAAAAACGACAAAATTTAAAATTTTAACCTAAAAATTCCTAAAAATTACTAAAAATCCACAATAAAATTCTAAGAGTTTATGAAAAATCCAAACTTGCCAAAACCTTTTAATTAATTTAATAATGACTTTTTAATGCTAATTAAAGCCCTAAAAATCACTTTTAATTATTAAAAAGCCCTAAACAAGATTTAACAGTTTGTAAACCTCAAAAATGACCTAATTAAGCTAAAAACTATTTTTAAAAATTTTAAAACCAAATTAAACTATTTTTAAACTCCTAAAAACTATTAAAATCTATTAAATCTTAAATTAATTCTAAAAATTAATTGAAAAACCTAAAAATTAATTGGAAAGTGAAAAAGTTCCTATTTTAATGTTTATAACCTAGGAAAAATGAAAAAAAGTTAAAAATAAAACTTTGAATTTTATGAATAAAATAATATTAAAATATTGTAAAAAATAAAAAGTTCAAAAATAAATTCTAAAAAATTCTCAAAAATCCTAAATATTCTAACTAAGAAGAAAAAGCAAATTAAAGTTCCTAAAACCTTTTAATTAATTTTATATTAATTTTTAAAGTTTAAATGAAAACCTAAAATCAAATAAAATTAAAAATTAAAGTTTTTGAAAACTTTATGATATGTAAACCTCAAAAATCTAAATTAAAACCTAAAAAATATTTTTTTGTATTTTTTAATTACTGTTTACTATTTTTTAATTACTTTCTAAATTTAAAACTAAAAATAATCCTAATAATTAATTAAATAATGGGAAAAATAAAACTTTAAAACAGAAAAGTCTAAAAACTATATTAAGTCCTAGGAAAAATGAAATAAGCCAAAGATGCTTAATAAATAAGCTAAAAATACTCAAATAAGCTACGGCTTATTAATATAAGCCAAAACCAAAATGTCCTTAAGTATTAAATGTTATGAGTTCATAACATAAAAACTCATCTGGATCACTGGTAGAACCCCTCACTCCTGAGCTGCAGGTCGGGGGTTCGAGTCCAGGCAGGGTGTAGTTTTTGATTTTTATTTTCCTTTTTTTTTTTAAAACTTAAACAGTAACACTACTTAACTTGTAAAAACAAATCCAAAACCACTTTTAACTAGAGTTAAGCTTGAATCAAGCCAAAACGTGCTCAGCTTTCCTTTGTTGACTGATGAACAAGTGAAATTTTATACTTGTGCAAATTGGAAACCAAGAGGAGCTTGGTGTGAGTATTTGGTGGTGTTTGTTATGGAACAATGGGCACCCTTGTGCTCTTTGGAGCACAAGGAGTCAACAAAAGCACAAAACAGCCAAACACTTAGCCAAGATTCACACAAAACAAGCACACAAGGGTAATCAATGTTTCTGATGACTTGGCCTAGGTCTGATGATATTTTTGCCAATCTATATGCACACCAATGAGTTTCAAAGTCTAAGATTTTGCACACAATAGCACCAATTATCATGCAAACAAACTACAATCCTATAACAGCCTAGCTTTAAACAGATTACAACATTCAAGCTTCAAATTTCAACAAATAAGCAAAAAAAAAATGTACATGCAGTTTTTAGCTAACTAGTTCACTTTTTTAACATTCAACTTGCTTCAAAACTTGTTCCAATCCAAACTAAAACTATCATGCAACCTAACTCAACCCTATTGACCACTACTAACACGTTTTATAACCAACAATCCTTCAAAAACTCTCACTAACATGCATATCCAAACACCCCTTAAAAAATTGAAAACGTTTTTAACAAACTCATTCACTTCTAAACAACTCTAAACTAATTTAAAAGACTTCTATCATGCATATCATTCTAAATGAACACAAATCCAACAGATTAATCAACCACTAGCACCTAAGCATACAAATTCACATAAATTTCACTTTTCTGAAAATTTCAAAAAGGAAAAGAGATTTTTTTTACCTAAGAGCCCTACATCCAGGGCTCTTTGTGACAGCTTTGTCACCTCCCTATAGACCCGGGTCTATGCAGAACTTAATCAACAGCAACTTACAAAACAAACCTGCAAAATGAAAAGGAAAATACAAGAAAAATAGCAACTTTCTGATTTTTCTTAAAACTTCCTTAAAAATATTTGAAACAATGAACCAAATAACTTTAACCACGTTTTGGAAACAACTTATAAATCACAAATCATGGGATGTCATTCCACTTTCACTTCATGACAACCTATGATTTCTTAAATATATAAAATTCTTTCAAAACCTTTTTGAAAACCTTTTGAAAATCAAACACTCAAGGTGTTATACAATAAAGATGGAACTCAGCTTAAGCTTTTAACACAACACACAACTTTTAAAAAACATAAAAAGGAATTACACTTATTAACACAAACACCAAACTTTTATTTTCTTAAAAAGGGATTACAAGTGCAAAAGCTTAAAAACTGGAACAAGAATATGAGTGACATGCCACCCATATTTATACTACCTATCAGAACAATCTAGAATATAAAACTAATGCAAAACCCTAGTTGCTTGAATTCCTGAAATGCCCTTGAAGATTTGACTGATTTTTGGGTCAAAAACGTCCCATGTGACTTGACAGCTTTGCTTGTGATGCTTGAATGAATCAAAGTCGTCCATTTGAGCTTGGGGACCAAGGGGAGTATCCTACACGTTCACTTGGTCGGTTTTGGGGTTTGGGGGAAAGTGACTTGTGCAGGGGAGGTCTGGGGAGGGGTCCACAGGACATGTGAGTGTGTTTGTGATGTGGGTTTAGGTTAGAGTAAAGTGATTTAAGGATCTGGACAAATTAAGCCAAAAACCCCTTGATTTGGGTGTGATTGGATCTGGGGTGGGTTAGGGTTTAAGGAGTGATTAGGCCAGGTTTTAATCCAAAAAGGGTAATTTATTTTTTTAAATAAAGTGTTAGGAGGGAAAGAAAAGGGTTTGACTGGGGTGTTGACTTGGTTTAACTTAAAAAGACGGGTGTGGGTAATGGGCTGGGTGGATAATGGGTAGGGTATTTGTTTATTTGGGTGGGTTTAGTGACGTGGCACAATGTGACTGGTGGTGGGGGTTTGGTGGTTTGGCAAACTTGGCCCCCAGGCTTCTCTATTTTGTCCACTTTGTAAATAAATCCCATCAGTGCTTATTTTACACATGACAACTTTACACAAGTTGTCATTTTTGGCACTAAAACTTTCAAAAACTTTTCCAAGGGTTTCATTTGTATATTCTTCAAATTTCAGGGACTGGTCTTGTAATATCTTCAAACAATAAGGACCATTCTTGTACAATTGACATTTGGAGGGTCAATTGTGACAAGTTCTTCAAAGATGAGGGGCCATTCTTGCCAATTCTTCAAACTTCAAGGGTCTTTTTGCAAAATTCCAACTTGGGCCCGGTTCATTGTGCGGCTCCGTTTCCCGTGTTCGTTTTTGAATGATTCTTGTGATCTTTTGCCAATTCCTCAGTATCCGTACCTAAAAATACACAAGTAACAAACACGAGCATATATTTGGCATATTATATGATATTTTATGCATTTTAAGGCCGTTTTGGACGATGAGACCATGTATAAAAGCAGTCTCATCACTCCCCCATACTAAACCATTGCCGTACCCTCACGCAATGCTAGAATAAAGTATCGTAACACCTCCAAAATTCAATTTTATTCACTTTTATTCAAATGATAAACTAACTACACTAGACTATTACTACTACTTGTGTTATAGACATAATGTATGATTCTCATCGCAAAATGAGACGTTTAGGTTCATAGAATAAGAACACGTGAATGCTTCGTTAGAAATAATTTCGTCGTCCTCGATTTTCACTCCAATTCCATGCCAAGCGTGCAACGAGATCATTGTCATTATAAGTTAGAAATGCTAACACTACTCATATGCCCTAATCACGTACTTATTCTCCCATTATTCCTAAGTTGTATCTCTTAGATTTTATTATGTCTTAATGATCACGAGGATACATCATTGACTTATGCGTTAATAGAGATTTAGGTCTAAAAATAGAGTCCTAACGGTGTAACCAAGACCATCAAATCAATAACCCCTCCTAATAGACAACGATGTTAAAAAATTAAGTTGACAAGAAGAATCGATAAACACGGTTTTATAACGGTTTTGAACATGAGACTTATTACCAAGACTTTTATACGCCCCCTAACGGAAGGGCCTTATTATCTTTGGTTTACCTCCATCTTTTATTCAACTTCGCCATGAAGCTTTTATTATGACTTCGGTCTTGCCTTGCCTTTTATTATCCGCCTCATCGGTGGTTTTATTAGCCAAAGACGTATATCCTCACGCTAAAGCGAATTTTGGATCTTTAAAGCTTCGAAGATTAAGGCTTGATTCACTTTCAATTTTTGCATAGATTTTAGGCCTTGTGGGGCTTCAAATTGTTTGCTAGATTTAGGTGAGCACTTGAAATCTTATTATTAGGTGAAGCTTTCGATTATTGGGGTGCCAATACTTCAAAACCGTGACGCTGGCGATACCTTAATGTCTTCCCAATTTAATTACACAGAAGCTACTAGAAAAGACTAGAAACCCAACAATCCTAACTAAACCGCTAAGTCAATATTTATTAAGCAAAAAATATTTACATGCGAAGGGAGAATAAGCAAACAACGAGAACACATGAGTTTTTGAAAGAATACGAGTACTCTACGTTTAGCATAGTAACTTATAATTAACTCTATCATTTCTCGTCCTCATTTAAGAGACTTAGCCTAATGTAAGTTAAGGAATCAAAGCTAAGTGCTCAACACGCACGGTCGAGTCAAAAATTACTCTTATTCTCGCCATCGGAAAATCTACATTCGTGTCTTCAAACACTTATAAAACATGAGAAAAATTTTAAAATTTGGCCATTTTTTTTTGCCTTATTTTGCAACAAAAACGATAACAAAACGATAAACTTTGGAAAGCGTGAAGGTTTGGCAAGGCAAGTATCTATTCACCCCCCCATACTAAAGTTAAACATTGTCCTCAATGTTTCGAGTCTAGGGGTGCAAACACCCCCATACTAGAGACGTAGTCGAATGCCTAATCTAGCATGGAAAGGGTGTAACCAATAAGTAATAGCCGTTTATGAAGTGTGCTATAAACCTAAGGTTAGAACATAAAAGGATATATCATATGGATATTGGGAAAGGCCTCCAAAACAAACGATCGAGTGCTCCCATAAAACGAACACGAGAGGCTCCAATCGTGAAGATCATGATCTAAAAAACCACAATGCACAAACAACCACGGAACAAAGGTTGGAAGGGCACAAATCCCCTCACATTAAACTAATTAGAAAGCAATAATATGTACATGGATAAGCATGGGTCTCCCCCACGAGGCACCTTGTTTTTGATAACCGAGTCAAAAGCTCGACTCGAATCCCCAAAAATGTGATCATTTAGGGATAATCATGGTTTGGTCAATTTTTGGTGGGGCTTACATGATAAACAAGGCCCAAAAGCACGTGGAGTACTTTAAAAACCCGATAAACGTATACCGGGGTCAAAGATAGCGTCTTTGTTTTCGGATGAAAGACGAAACAACGCTTCTTCAACACAAACCCCAATGGGGTAGAAGAAAATAGTAGAGAAGAAATAGAAGGGTGGGACAATGGGTAAGTCAAAACATTGAGCCACTCGAGGTAGACTCGCACCAATCAAATGAAAAGATTTTCCATTTATTGCATCGGTGGAAGACCGAGATTTCCCTATATAAGCAATTCCAGGATCAAATATCTCGTCCTCGGTGGAGAAAGGGGAGGGAACATAAGGGGCTTCCCCCACACTAAGTCCACACAAAGCATCGTCAAAAGGAGAAGACGAGCTTGTAGTACTCAATAAACGCGGTGATGACGGAGTTAGAATTGTAGAAAAATCTTTTAAATTAGATTCAAAATCTTTTCCTTTTGCATCTTTTACACTCTCCTTGTGAAAACCCGATTTAATTATGTCAAAAATATTTGGTGTATCTAAAACAATGTTAGTCACACTAAAAATTCTCACATTTTGAAATCTTTTTGGTTTAGGTGGTGGCAAGTTTTCAAATCTTTTGTCAACAAAGAAAACCTCCCCATCGGGATCAACGTATTCATCATCCGAAGATTCACTCGAGATTGGAATCATAGGCTTAACACTCTTAACCTCCACCGGCGGAGGGGACGGAACTTCATTTTTCTCAACAACTCCTAAAACTCTAAATTCTTTTGCAAATGTTTTTGATGGGATTGACATTGTACAAAGATGTGATAGAATAAACATGAGAAAGAGTGGAGTTTTGGGTTGCATTAATGACGAGTTCTTCCTCATTGAAACGAAGAGTGATTTTTCTTGCATGCACATCGATAAGTGCTCTCGAGGTATCCAAAAAAGATCGACCTAAAATTAACGGAACTTTAGGATCGATGGGAATGTCAACAACAATGAAGTCCACGGGATAATAGAATTTCCCAACTTTCACGAAGACGTCCTCGGCAACTCCACAAGCTAGAATCGTAGAATTATCGGCCATTTCGATTGACATTCTTGAAGGAGTGAGATTTGGAAGATTGAGCGATTTAAAAATCTCAAGAGGCATCAAATTAATACTAGCACCAAGATCGGCCAAGGCGTAGCATTCTTCCATGTCTTGGATAGCACATGGGATTAAAAACTTTCCAGGATCGCCGACCTTTTGAGGTATGCGGCTTAGAAAAAGCGAAGAACAACTAGACGATTTTTGCAATTTCTCTTTGTTATTCAACATACTTTTGAAGTTCGCGACAAATCGAGGCATCATGACTAAGGCGTCGGCAAAACTTATATTAAAATGCAAGTCACGAAACATTTTCATAAAGAGTTCAAATTGATAATTATTTCGTTCTTGTGCCTTTTCCTTGTTTCGTCTTGATGGGTAGGGTAAAGGTGGTGTGGGTTGGGGCAAATTAGGCATAGGCATCGGCCTTGGAATCTCGGGTTCCATGATTGGTATTGGTTCAACCGTAGGTGTGGTTTGAGCGGTACTTCGTGGGATTGGAATTTGCTCCTTTTCAACCACAACCTCGGGTTCTTTCTCTTTTTCCTTCTCCATAGAAGTACTTGGACGAGAAATGGGTTCTTTGAAAGTTTTACCACTTCGTGTAGTAATAACCTTCAATTCTCCTTTCGGGTTCACGATGGTATCACTAGGAAGACCACCCGAAGAAGAGGGCTTACACATGATAGCTTCAAACATTTTAGCCATACGGTCTTCAAACTTAGATTGCCTAGCATCCGCTTTTAACAATTCTTGCTTAATCTCATGTTGTCCTAATTCCATCTTTTATTGATTTTGTTGAAGACGTTGGACATTTCCTTCCATTTTGTTAGCATGAGTTTTAAGTTCATTAGCAAGTTCATTTTTAAGCTCGGTTTTCAATTCGGACCTTAAGCTAATCATCTCACGTTGCATGTTATCAAACTTAGCATCATTAGCCTTAGCATAATCTAAAAATTCTCCTTGCAAATTTTTAGTGTGAGCATTTTGAAAACCTTGAGTAGGAGTTTGAAAATCACGGTTTTGGTTTTGGTTTGAAATTTGCCCATTACCACTTTGATAATTACCCTTGTTATAATTCCTTTGATTTCCTTGGTAATTTCCACCTTGATTGTTGTTTCGATAGTTATTAGCATTTTGATTTTGTGGAGCTTGATTTTGGCGGGAACCTTGACCGAGTTTGTTATAAGTTCCCGTGGCTACATAAGCATTCGAAGTGTTACCATCCGCGGTAATGCACTCGGAAAAATCATGAGCTCCACCACATGAAATACAACTCTTAGCAATCGCTTTAACCGAAGCGGAATTTGAAGCTTCTTGAGCTTTCCAATGAGACATAAGAGTCGAAAACCTATCGAAAAACCGATTCTCCTCATTAGCTTCATCTTGCAAGGCATTAATGGAACGAGATGATGACGAGCCCAAATTGGCAACACTCGGTGTGTTACGAGGGCTATAGACCTTAGACCTATTTTCTATGATTTTCAAAGCTTCATTGGTCGTTTTGCACAAAAAATTACCACCCGCGGCGGCATTTAAATAATCTCGTTCATGATCATTAAGCCCATTATAAAAAGTGTCAATTTGATGCAATTCGGAAAAATCATGGTGTGGACATTCATGTAACATTTCTTTAAACCTTTCCCAAGCCATTGAAAAACTTTCATTAGGTCTTTGTGTAAAACGTGAAATCTCGTTTTTCAAATGTGTTGTCTTAGATGGTGGAAAAAATTGATTCACAAATTTAGACACGAGATCGGCCCATGTCAAAATCGAATTTGGCGGTTCTTTCTCAAGCCAAATCTTGGCGGGTCCATCTAACGAGTAAGGAAACAACATCATCTTAATGGCATCGTGTGGTACATCCTTAAACTTGCTTGTCACGGTGAGACGATTAAATTGCCTAATGTGATAATGTGGGTTGTCTTTTTCGTGACCGCGAAACTTGTTTGCTTGAAGCATAGACATTAAACCCGTCTTGATCTCAAAGTTCTCCGCAAGGATGGCGGGAATCACAATGGCCTCTCCAAAACCCTCGGTGGTAAGTATTCCCGCCTGTCACGCGGGTGACCCGGGTTCGATCCCCGGCAGCGGCGCCAAAATTGATGTATGTAAATTCACACTTGTTTAGGAAAACAAGGTAAAAGCGGTAAGTATTAAGTGTACGTTTAGGAAAAAGTAAACACTTATGACCCTTAATGGGAATCGTTCTCTCGAGGAGGCACGTGTGTTGTGTAATGAATGATTGATTAATGTTTTTGGTTATTAACAAGAAGAAAGGAGAAGAGAAAATGACGAAGACGAAAAAATAGAGAACTAGGCAAAAACACTAATTGAAAGTTAAGACGTAGAAACGTAAAAACGACAAAATTTAAAATTTTAACCTAAAAATTCCTAAAAATTACTAAAAATCCACAATAAAATTCTAAGAGTTTACAAAAAATCCAAACTTGCCAAAACCTTTTAATTAATTTAATAATGACTTTTTAATGCTAATTAAAGCCCTAAAAATCACTTTTAAATATTAAAAAGCCCTAAACACGATTTAATAGTTTGTAAACCTCAAAAATGACTTAATTAAGCTAAAAACTATTTTTAAAAATTTTAAAACCAAATTAAACTATTTTTAAACTCCTAAAAACTATTAAAATCTATTAAATCTTAAATTAATTCTAAAAATTAATTGAAAAACCTAAAAATTAATTGGAAAGTGAAAAAGTTCCTATTTTAATGTTTATAACCTAGGAAAAATGAAAAAAAGTTAAAAATAAAACTTTGAATTTTATGAATAAAATAATATTAAAATATTGTAAAAAATAAAAAGTTCAAAAATAAATTCTAAAAAATTCTCAAAAATCCTAAATATTCTAACTAAGAAGAAAAAGAAAATTAAAGTTCCTAAAACCTTTTAATTAATTTTATATTAATTTTTAAAGTTTAAATAAAAACCTAAAATCAAATAAAATTAAAAATTAAAGTTTTTGAAAACTTTATGATATGTAAACCTCAAAAATATAAATTAAAACCTAAAAACTATTTTTTTGTATTTTTTAATTACTGTTTACTATTTTTTAATTACTTTCTAAATTTAAAACTAAAAATAATCCTAATAATTAATTAAATAATGGGAAAAATAAAACTTTAAAACAGAAAAGTCTAAAAACTATATTAAGTCCTAGGAAAAATGAAATAAGCCAAAGATGCTTAATAAATAAGCTAAAAATACTCAAATAAGCTACGGCTTATTAATATAAGCCAAAACCAAAATGTCCTTAAGTATTAAATGTTATGAGTTCATAACATAAAAACTCATCTGGATCACTGGTAGAACCCCTCACTCCTGAGCTGCAGGTCGGGGGTTCGAGTCCAGGCAGGGTGTAGTTTTTGATTTTTATTTTCCTTTTTTTTTCTTTTAAAACTTAAACAGTAACACTACTTAACTTGTAAACACAAATCCAAAACCACTTTTAACTAGAGTTAAGCTTGAATCAAGCCAAAACGTGCTCAACTTTCCTTTGTTGACTGATGAACAAGTGAAATTTTATACTTGTGCAAATTGGAAACCAAGAGGAGCTTGGTGTGAGTATTTGGTGGTGTTTGTTATGGAACAATGGGCACCCTTGTGCTCTTTGGAGCACAAGGAGTCAACAAAAGCACAAAACAGCCAAACACTTAGCCAAGATTCACACAAAACAAGCACACAACGGTAATCAATGTTTCTGATGACTTGGCCTAGGTCTGATGATATTTTTGCCAATCTATATGCACACCAATGAGTTTCAAAGTCTAAGATTTTGCACACAATAGCACCAATTATCATGCAAACAAACTACAATCCTATAACAGCCTAGCTTTAAACAGATTACAACATTCAAGCTTCAAATTTCAACAAATAAGCAAAAAAAAAAAAATGTACATGCAGTTTTTAGCTAACTAGTTCACTTTTTTAACATTCAACTTGCTTCAAAATTTGTTCCAATCCAAACTAAAACTATCATGCAACCTAACTCAACCCTATTGACCACTACTAACACGTTTTATAACCAACAATCCTTCAAAAACTCTCACTAACATGCATATCCAAACACCCCTTAAAAAATTGAAAACGTTTTTTAACAAACTCATTCACTTCTAAACAACTCCAAACTAATTTAAAAGACTTCTATCATGCATATCATTCTAAATGAACACAAATCCAACAGATTAATCAACCACTAGCACCTAAGCATACAAATTCACATAAATTTCACTTTTCTGAAAATTTCAAAAAGGAAAAGAGATTTTTTTTACCTAAGAGCCCTACATCCAGGGCTCTTTGTGACAGCTTTGTCACCTCCCTATAGACCCGGGTCTATGCAGAACTTAATCAACAGCAACTCACAAAACAAACCTGCAAAATGAAAAGGAAAATACAAGAAAAATAACAACTTTCTGATTTTTCTTAAAACTTCCTTAAAAATCTTTGAAACAATGAACCAAATAACTTTAACCACGTTTTGGAAACAACTTATAAATCACAAATCATGGGATGTCATTCCACTTTCACTTCATGACAACCTATGATTTCTTAAATTTATAAAATTCTTTCAAAACCTTTTTGAAAACCTTTTGAAAATCAAACACTCAAGGTGTTATACAATAAAGATGGAACTCAGCTTAAGCTTTTAACACAACACACAACTTTTAAAAAACATAAAAAGGAATTACACTGATTAACACAAACACCAAACTTTTATTTTCTTAAAAAGGGATTACAAGTGCAAAAGCTTAAAAACTGGAACAAGAATATGAGTGACATGCCACCCATATTTATACTACCTATCAGAACAATCTAGAATATAAAACTAATGCAAAACCCTAGTTGCTTGAATTCCTGAAATGCCCTTGAAGATTTGACTGATTTTTGGGTCAAAAACGTCCCATGTAACTTGACAGCTTTGCTTGTGATGCTTGAATGAATCAAAGTCGTCCATTTGAGCTTGGGGACCAAGGGGAGTATCCTACACGTTCACTTGGTCGGTTTTGGGGTTTGGGGGAAAGTGACTTGTGCAGGGGAGGTCTGGGGAGGGGTCCACAGGACATGTGAGTGTGTTTTGTGATGTGGGTTTAGGTTAGAGTAAAGTGAATTAAGGATCTGGACAAATTAAGCCAAAAACCCCTTGATTTGGGTGTGATTGGATCTGGGGTGGGTTAGGGTTTAAGGAGTGATTAGGCCAGGTTTTAATCCAAAAAGGGTAATTTATTTTTTTAAATAAAGTGTTAGGAGGGAAAGAAAAGGGTTTGACTGGGGTGTTGACTTGGTTTAACTTAAAAAGACGGGTGTGGGTAATGGGCTGGGTGGATAATGGGTAGGGTATTTGTTTATTTGGGTGGGTTTAGTGACGTGGCACAATGTGACTGGTGGTGGGGGTTTGGTGGTTTGGCAAACTTGGCCCCCAGGCTTCTCTATTTTGTCCACTTTGTAAATAAATCCCATCAGTGCTTATTTTACACATGACAACTTTGCACAAGTTGTCATTTTTGGCACTAAAACTTTCAAAAACTTTTCCAAGGGTTTCATTTGTATATTCTTCAAGTTTCAGGGACTGGTCTTGTAATATCTTCAAACAATAAGGACCATTCTTGTACAATTGACATTTGGAGGGTCAATTGTGACAAGTTCTTCAAAGATGAGGGGCCATTCTTGCCAATTCTTCAAACTTCAAGGGTCTTTTTGCAAAATTCCAACTTGGGCCCGGTTCATTGTGCGGCTCCGTTTCCCGTGTTCGTTTTTGAATGATTCTTGTGATCTTTTGCCAATTCCTCAATATCCGTACCTAAAAATACACAAGTAACAAACACGAGCATATATTTGGCATATTATATGATATTTTATGCATTTTAAGGCCGTTTTGGACGATGAGACCATGTATAAAAGCAGTCTCATCAGTTCCCTTGATAAGTTACTTTCTAGGATCAATTATAGGAACTTGCAAAAAGTTCTTGTTCTTAACCCGTATGAATTAAGACTTTCGCGTTTTAAAGCTCCCTATATAAAAGTCTAGCAAAACTTGAATTGAGCGGGTTAAGGAATGTAAATGGCTCTAAATACCCATCAAGTCAAAAATTAACTCTTATTATACCCAACGAAAAATATACATTTGTGTCTTAAAAACACTTACGAAAACTAAGAAAATTTTTAAAATTTGGCCATTTTTAGCCTTATTAGCAACAAAACATTGAAAATTGGAAAGCGTGAGGGCGTAGCAAAGCAAGTACCTATTCACCACCCATACTAAAAGTAAACATTGTCCTCAATGTTTCGAGTCTAAAGGTGGAGCACCCCCATACTAGAGACGAAGAGTCGAATGCTTAGGATATAGCTTAGAAAGGGTGATCAACAATATATCTAAAGCCGTTTATTAAGTATGCTAAAAGATAATTGTTAGAACAATAAAGGATATGTCATGGATTCGTGAAAAACTTCTTCAAGCAAACGATGGAGGCTCACGTAAACGAACACGAGAGTCTTCAATCGTAGATGATGATGATGATCTAGATAACACAATCATAAACAACCACGAGACAACGAGTAGAAAGGGTACAAGTCCCCTTATTAGTGAATTGTAAGCCTAAAGGATAAGCATAGGATTTCCCCCACGAGGCACCTCGTTTTTGATTACCGAGTCATGAGCTCGACTCGATCCCCTCAATGCTAATTATCATTGGGGAAGGTGACTTGGTCGAGGGTAACCATTGAAGGAATTTCCCCACCAAAGTAGTGCTTAAGCCTATGTCCATTCACCTTGAAATTAGGACCATCATCTTGAGCTAGCTCGATGGTCCCGTAAGGAAATACTTGTGTAATGGTGAACGGACCCGACCAACGAGATTTCAATTTCCCGGAAAATATCTTAAGTCGAGAGTTAAAAAGCAACACTTGATCACCAACGTTAAAAACCCGGTTTTTAATCTTTGAATCATGAAACTTTTTAGTCTTTTCTTTAAAATATAATGAATTTTCATAAGCATTATCTCTTAATTCATCCAATTCATTCAATTATATTTTCCGGTGATCTCCTGCGGTCTTCAAGTCAAAGTTTGCATGCTTAAGGGTCCAATATGCCTTGTGCTCCAACTCAATGGGCAAATGGCAATTTTTCCCATAGACTAACTTATAAGGAGTGCAACCAATAGGTGTCTTATAAGCGGTCCTAAAGGCCCATAAAGCGTCATCAAGTTTGTCGGACCATGAAGCACGGTTTTCTCCAATTGACCTCTCTAAAATCCTCTTCAAAGCTCGGTTCGAAACCTCGACTTGCCCACTCGTTTGCGGGTGATAAGCCGTAGAAAGACGATGAGTAACTACATATTTCTTTAGAACCTTTTCGAATTGGTCATTACAAAAATGGGTTCCACGATCGCTTATAATAGCACGAGGGGTTCCGAACCGAGAGAATAGTTGTTTCAAAAACTTCACTACCACACGAACATCATTAGTAGGCAAAGCCTTAGCTTCCACCCACTTAGAAAGGTAGTCCACCGCGACGAGGATATATTTGTTGCCATGAGACGATGGGAACGGCCCCATAAAGTCTATTCCCCATATGTGGAAAATCTCACACACTTGAATTATGTTTTCTGGCATTTCATCACGTTGAGACGATTTTCCTTGACGTTGGCACGAATCACACTACTTCACAAGTGCGTGTGCATCACGATAGATAGAAGGCCAAAAGAAACCGGCATCTAACACTTTCTTAGCCGTGAGATTAGCACCGTGGTGACCACCCGTGGGTCCCTCGTGACAAGCTCTAAGGATATTAGAAGCTTCGACACCAAACACACAACGTCGAACGAGTTGATCCGCACAAACTCGAAAGAGATAAGGGTCGTCCCAAAAATAGAACTTGACGTCACGAAAGAATTTTCGTTTTTGTTGTGTCGTCATACCCTTGATTATGAAATTGCCCGCATGGTAATTTGCAATGTCAGCAAACCATGGGGTGGTGTCTTTAGAATTCACTACACCGAGAGTCTCGAGAGGAAATGTTTCGGTGATTTACTTGTTCTCGAAAACATCTTTGTGAGGATCTTCTAGACGAGAGAGATGATCGGCCGCTAGATTCTCGGCTCCTTTTTTGTCAAGCACGGTGACATCAAATTTTTGGAGGAGGAGCATCCAACGAAGCAATCTCGGCTTAGCATCTTGCTTAGCTAAGAGATACTTGATAGCCGAATGGTCGGTATACACGATGCTTTTAGTCAAGACGAGATAAGGTCGGAACTTCTCAAAAGCATAGACCACGACAAGGAATTCCTTTTCCGTTGTGGTGTACTTTAATTGAGCCTCGGTCATTGTCTTACTAGCGTAGTGGATAGGACGGAAATGCTTGTCATAATGTTGCCCTAAGACGGCCCCAATAGCATAATCACTTGCATCGCACATGATTTCAAAGGGTAATTCCCAATTAGGAGCAACAAGAATGGGAGCTTCGGTAAGTTTCCTTTTGAGAGTTTCGAAAGCTCTAACACAATCCTCATTGAAGTTAAAAGGAGCATCCTTCTCGAGAAGGTGTGTCATAGGTCGAGAGATTTTCGAAAAGTCCTTGATGAAACGACGATAAAAGCCCGTGTGGCCTAGGAAACTCCTAACTCCCTTAACGGTTTTGGGATGAGGTAACTTGGCGATGACGTCTACCTTATCTTTATCGACCTCAATCCCCGCCTTCGACACCTTATGTCCTAAGACGATTCCTTGTTTACACATAAAATGACATTTTTCCCAATTAAGCACAAGATTGATTTCTTCACAACGTTTTAACATTTGCTCGAGATTAGATAAACATGACGTGAACGAATTGCCAAACACCGAGAAGTCATCCATAAACACTTCCATCGACTTCTCGATCATATCGTGAAAAATCGCCATCATACACCGTTGAAATGTACCCGGTGCATTACAAAGTCCGAAAGGCATCCTACGATAAGCGAACGTTCCATAAGGACACGTAAAAGTAGTCTTCTCTTGATCACGAGGGTCGATAGGGATTTGAAAGTAACCGGAAAAACCATCTAAAAAGCAATAGAATTCATTTCCCGCAAGTCGCTCCAACATTTGATCCATGAAGGGCAAAGGAAAGTGGTCTTTACGAGTGGCGTCATTTAAATTTCGGTAGTCAATGCACACCCTCCAACCGGTCACAACACGAGTGGGAATTAACTCGTTGTTTTCATTAGGCACAACGGTCATTCCTCCCTTTTTAGGGACACAATGGATTGGGCTCACCCATGGGCTATCGGATATAGGATAAATCATTCCCGAGTCAAGGAGTTTAAGTACCTCCTTTTTAATGACATCGTGAATTTTGGGATTCACCCTTCTTTGACTTTGAATTGCGGGTTTGTAGTCCTCCTCCATTAAAATCTTGTGAGTACAAAATTTTTGGTCAATACCCTTAATGTCGGATATTTTCCACGCAATTGACCCTTTATGAGCCTTAAGAACTTTCAAGAGCTCGGTTTTTTCATCATTAGCAAGACCTCTTGCAATAATAACCGGCAACTTGTCATCACCTTCCAAGAATGCATATTCAAGGTGAGAAGGAAGATCTTTCAATTCAAGGATAGGTGGTTCCTCGATTGAAGATTTTGGTTCAACACTCATAACTTCCATCGGCGAAAGAAATGGTGGAATAGAAGTATCATCACTAACCAACACCTCATCTTCATTGTCGATTTCATTTGAAGTGAGATCGCCTCCTTGGAATGGAGTGAGATTTGGTGTGGAATTAGCAAGAATCGGATCCAAAATAGTGGGATTTCCACTTGACGAGCTATCGGAAAAACCTAACACTTCTTGTGAAAACTCATCGCAAACCACATCAATGATGTCAATGTGATTGATGGTAGCGATTGCATAAACATGAGAAGGTTTCGAGTTTTGAGTAGCGTTTATAACAAGTTCCTCTTCGTTGAATCTCAAAGCGATCTCGAAGTGTCTAAAAATGAACGACCTAAAATTAGAGGAACTTGAGGATCCGCGGGGATGTCAACTACTATAAAATCAACGGGATAGTAGAACTTCCCCACTTTCACGAAAACATCTTCGGCTACTCCACATGCTAAAATCGTAGAATGATCGGCCATCTCGATAGACATGTTCGAAGGAATAAGAGCCGGAAGCGAAAGCGATTTCCAAATGGAAAATGGCATCAAATTAATGCTCGCACCAAGATCGGCCAAGGCGAGGCATTCTTTCATATCTTGTATGTCACAAGGAATGAGGAACTTTCCGGGATCACCAACTTTTTCCGGTATGCGGTTAAGATAAACCGAAGAACAATTAGCAAGCTTTGAAAGCTTTTCCTTATCGCTCATCATACTTTTAAAAGTGGAAGCGAAACGAGGCATATACAACAGCGCGTCGGCTAAACTCACATCAAAATGCACTTGTTGAAACATTTTTATAAAAAGCTCGATTTGTTGTTTGTTACGTTCTTTCAATTTCTCTTTCTTTCGTCTCGAAGGGTAGGGTAAAGGTGGTGTGGGTTGGTCATTAGGCAATGGCCTTGGAAACTCGGGTTCCACAATTGGTATTGGTTCAACCGTAGGTGTGGTTTGAGCGGTACTTTGTGGGATTGTAATGTGCTCCTTTTCGACCATCACCTCGGGTTCTTTCTCGATTTCCTTCTCCTTAGAAGTACTTGGACGAGAGATTGGTTCCTTGAAAGTTTTACCACTTCGTGTAGTAATAACCTTCATTTCTCCCTTCGGGTTTGCAATGGTATCACTAGGAAGACCACCCGAGGAAGAGGGTTTACACATGATTGCTTCAAACATCTTAGCCATTCGGTCCTCAAATTTTGATTGCCTAGCATCCGCTTTTAATAACTCTTGCTTAATCTCATGTTGTCCTAATTCCATCTTTTGTTGATTTTGTTGAAGACGTTGGACATTTCCTTCTATTTTGTTTGCATGAGTTTTAAGTTCATTATCAAGTTCATTTTTTAGCTCGTTTTTCAAATCGGATCTTAAGATAATCATCTCACGTTGCATGTTATCAAATTTAGCATCATTTTCTCTCTCATAATCCAAAAATTCTCCTTGAAGATTTTTAGTGTGAGCATTTTGAAAACCTTGTGTAGTGTTTTGAAAATCACGGTTTTGATTTTGATTAGTGACTTGTCCATTCCCATTTTGATAATTCCCCTTGTTGTAGTTACGTGAATTGCCTTGGTAATTACCACCTTGGTTGTTGTTTCGATAATTATTAGCATTTTGATTTGGTGGAGCTTGATTTGGGCGGGAACCTTGACCGTTTTGGTTGTAAGTTCCCGTTGCTACATAAGCACTCGAAGTGTTACCATCCGCGGTAATGCACTCGGAAAGATCATGAGCTCCACCACAAGACAAACAACTCTTAGCAACCGCTTTAACCGAAGCGGAATTTGAAGCTTCTTGAGCTTTCCAATGGGACATAAGATTAGCAAATCTATCAAAAAACCGATTTTCCTCATTAGCTTCATCATGTAAGGCATTAATGCTACGAGACGATGATGATGAAGACGAACCCAAATTGGCAACACTCGGTGTGTTACGAGGGCTATAAACCTTAGATCTATTCTCGATGATTTGTAAAGCCTCATTTGTCGTCTTGCACCAAAAATTACCACCCGCGGCGACATTCAAATAATCTCGTTCATGATCATTAAGCCCATTATAAAAAGTATCAATTTGATGCAATTCCGTAAAATCATGGTGTGGACATTCATGTAACATTTCTTTAAATCGTTCCCATGCCATTGAAAAAATTTCATTATTTCTTTGCACAAATCGTGAAATCTCATTTTTCAAATGTGTTGTTTTAGATGGTGGAAAAAACTTGTTCACAAACTTAGAAACGAGATCGGCCCATGTCAAAATCGAATTTTGCGGTTCTTTCTCGAGCCAAATTTTTGCGGGTCCATCTAACGAGTATGGAAACAACATCATCTTAATGGCGTCATGTGGAACATCCTTAAACTTGCTTGTAGCGGTGAGACGGTTAAAATTCCTTATGTGATAGTGCGGGTTGTCTTTCTCATGACCTCTAAACTTATTTGCTTGCAACATCCACATTAAACCCGTCTTAATTTCAAAATTCTCCGCAAGGATGGCGGGAATCACAATAGCTTCTCCAAAACCCTCGGTGGGTGCTTGTAGCAACTCCATCATAGTACGATTAGCCATGACGTCTTCTTGTTCTACAATAGGTTCAACAATTGGAGGTTGTTCTTCAATCAACGTCTCTTGATTGGCTTAGGTTTGAAGACGTTTACGAGCTCGTTTTGCTTGATTACGAGTGATCATAAACTTCACGAAGAATGGGAGGTGAGCAAAGAAGATTCTTTTTGGGTGTTTTGTGAATTTTCAATTTTTTTGTGTTTTTGATTGTATTTAATTTTTTTGGATTTTGGTGTATCTTCGTAGACAACAATCTACAAAATCTCTCCTCGAATCAAACTCTTGATTAAAGAAGCCTCAAAGGAATGAAAACGATCACGTGGAGTGAACGTCTTTGAATGACTTTAGAACTTTGGTGAAAACCAAATTGTTCAAGAGGGTTTAATCACAAAGAAACCAAGAAAATATATTATACGTAATAATACTTTGGGCGGCAAAACCCTCGATTAGCCTTCAATCTCAAAATACTCACAAGCAAGCGGGGAAAAGAGGCGGCGCGAAGCACTTAAGAGCCTTTTTCCTTAGGGTATATTTTATAATACCCGCCTTATACCCAGCTTATAGTTTGTATTCTTCAAAATCGAGCTTCACGAAAGTATTTATCTATTTTTGCCTTTTTCTTATTGTTTGAGATTCGAATACAATAACTGAGTGATGAAATCCCAATTAAGGTTGTGTTTTCACACTTTTGGAGATATTGTTTATTTGTTGTGATACTTAATACAATATAGTAATAATATTTTTACAAGAAAAACCAAGAAAACCGATAATACTTATTAGTAGAGTTCTACTAATACAAATACTATTTATGGTTAATATTAAAAACAACAATGCAAATTAATCACGACACACCTCCCCGGCAGCGGCGCCAAAAAATGATTGTAGGTAAAATACACCTCTTGTTTAGGAAAACAAAGGAGGGTAAATGAGCGGTAAGTATCGAGTGATGATTTAGGAAAATCAAGCACTAATGACCCTTATGGTGTGCAAGTTCGTTTCCCAAGGAGGTATATGTGTGTGAAAAACTTGTTAAATGTTTGTGATTAATGTTTGGTTTAGAAGGGGATAAGAAAAGAAGATGACGAAGACGTAAAAATTACTACTAGAAAGTTAAAACGTAAAACTGTACAAACTAAAAAAATAAAAATTAATTCTAAAACTTACCAAAAATTCACCAAAAATCAAAATAAATAAACTAAGAGTTTACCAATGATCAAAACTTTTTCAAACCTTTTAAATAATTAAATATTCAATTTTTAAATGCTAATTAAAGCCCTAAAAATCAAATAAATTATCAAAAAGCCCAAATAAAGATTTTTCAATTGGTAAACCACTAAAATGACCTAAAAAGATTAAAAACCATTTTTAGAAATTTTTAAACTAATAAAAATATTTAAAATGATTTTAAAACTATTAAAACTTAAAATAATTATAAAAATTAATCTAAAAGTGATAAAATTATTCTAAAAGTTGCTAAATTCCTATTTTAATGTATTTAACCTAAGAAAAATGTAAAAAGTTGGAAAATGTGAAATTTGAAAAATAATAATAAAATAATATTAAAAATCCGAAAATTATAAAAAATTCTAAAAACTTGCAAACTAGTTTATTTTAACCTAAATAATCAGAAAATCAAAGTGAAATGACCAGAATACCCCTATTGGGCCCTCAAATGGGCCAAAACCAAGAACAGTCAAACCAAATGGGCTTTTGGGCCCAAAAAGTCAAACTTGGCCCAATTGACTTGGAAAAGCCCTATCTAACTCAAAATTTAATTCTAAGAACAAAACTATAAAGGCCCAAAAGCTGAATGTGAGCTTATCACAGCTTATTAAACACACAGCTTATTCTTACTGGGCTTTTCAGCCCATTAAGCAATAAGCTAATTCCATAAGCTCTAATTTGACACACAACCTTCTTTTGGGATGCTTATGAGATTTGTAAAAAGAAATTTTGAAAAAGCTCACTCAATAAGCCAGAAATAAGCAAAGTAAAAATTCACTAAAAGACAAAATAGTCGGGTTTGAGATTTAGGACACCTCAGAAGCTCTAGTTTGTTGCAAAAGCTCACAAATAGCTTAACTAAGAATAATCAATCAAGAAAATCACAAAAAGCCAAGTAGAATAAGTTGTATGAGCAAATAAGCTGGCTGAAAAAGCCAAATAAGCTAGTTTTCTAGCAAAAGCTTAACCAAAAGACTTGTAAACTTCCAGATATGATATTAAGCTAAGAAAAATTATTTCTATTACAAAAGATAAGTTGTTGCATGTACCAATAAGCAAATCAGATTCAATAAGCTTGGAAACCAAGTTTGACCAAAAGTCAAACGTTGATAAGTTAAAATCAAACGCTGATAGGAACAAAATGGACGTTGACAGACTTAATGAAGTGTATGGACTTGTTTTTCACCCTGCTGGTCAAGGTTTGAGTGCAAACCTTGTGAATCAAAGCTTACCAGTTGGGTAAACTTGATGTGTTTTGGCACAAATAAGCCAATAAGCCAGTGGGCTTATAAGCTATCCACAAATAAATCCAAATAGCCAAATAATCTCACAAGCAGCAAACAAATAGGATCCAAGCAGCAAACAACAATCCTTAAACTAGGAATCAAAATGCAACCCCAAATGAGGTGGTCACTTTGTTGATGCAAATGACCACTTCAGCAAACTTTGATAAGCTATAACAATCACAATAAGCCACCAAATTCAACAACCAGATAACCAATAGATAGCTTATCACCCAAACTATTCCCAAACCTAATTTCAGACCTTAGATCCAAGTAACAAAGAAGTTATTAGATCTGATGTGTTTTACCAATTTCAAAACCACTTTTATCAGATTTTTGCAAAACTTTAAATCTCTTTTCCAAACTTTCAGAGAGTAAACCAATGACTAAAACTTGTATATTAGGACTTGTTTAGACCTCCCAAACCCTAAGAACCAAAGGCACAAGGCCACAACGCCTTATGAACCAGTAATCCCAAACAACCCTTAATCAACCACTTTTCAAACAAACTTGTGATTTCTTCCAATAACCTAGTGATTTTAATGACCAGAAACACTTACTAGGCACCAACCAACACAATCAAACACAAAAATAACCATCACAAACACAAGAACTCAAAATCCAAGTACCAAATCCAAAATAGACATAAACATGGAATTTTTAGAGGAATCTTAACAAGAGGTTATACCTGCCTTCCACAACATCCTAGGAAGGCCAGCTATGCTCCTTGGACCTTGTTCAACAACTAGAACAAGACCAAGGTACTTCAAAGGAGATGATCAAAGCCTGCTGATGTTCAAAGTAGAACAAGGCTTTGATTATGATATGTCTTCAACACAAACAACAAACAAACTCAACCAAGGGCTTAGAACTCTTCCCAGGCTTGGTGTCAACAAGCTTGAAGGAGCTCAAGGCTTATGGCTAAGGGTTAGTACACAATAAAACCAAAATCAGAAACAGGGACTTCAAGGTCTTTGAACCTTAAAAACCTTATGAACTAAGACGTGCCTTAACCACAAGATTAAGGAAGGTCTTAACAATCAAATGGAACTCAGATTTAGGCTATTCTAACACCAACTTTTAATCAAATCAAAAAGAGAATTCAAAATTTTCAGAAATTCAAATTTTATTAAACTTAAAAAGGAATTACAAAGATTGATAGCCTAAAACTGGAACAAAGGGACTCTCACATGTTGAGGTCTCCTTTTATAGGCAAATGGCAGGCTACACTATTCACAAACCCTAGAAGTGAATTCTCTAAAATGCCCCTAAGTTCTTCTAGACGTTTTCTGCATTTGAGCTGTCCAAGTTGATCAAGGCTGTTCATTTTAGCTTTGGAATGAAGCAAGGATCCTAGGCTGTTGATTTGGACACGTCAGATTACTTGGAGAGTAAGTTGCATTCTCATTGGTTAAACGGGAATTGGGGGTGGGGTCCATTGTGAGTGGGAGTGAGGGTTTTGAGGTTGGGATGGTTTTCTGCATGTGTGAATCACACATGTGCAAAGGTAATTGCAATTTATCCTAAGTTTAAGTGGTGTAAATTCTGGGTGGGTAAAAGGTGAATAGTAATACTTTTGATCCGAAATTGGGGGAAGTTGTGGTGTTTGGCGCAATTTCCATGTTTGAATGTTTCAGTGTACACATTTGGCCCTTGTTCTTCTCCTTTTCTTTCATTTGTGTTTTAAAACGTGTCAGCGCCCATTTCCTTTGTAACAACTTTCAAGACTTGACAATTTTGGCACAAAACTTTGGAAAAAGGTTTCAAAGGGTTATTTTTGCCATTTTGAGATATTTCAAGGGCTGATCTTGGACATTCTTGATCTTCAAAGGTCTTCAATGTATCTTTGGCTTGATGAGGGACCATAATTGACAATTTGGAATTGTTGAGGGACTAATCTTGCCATTTCTTCAAAGTTGAAGGACCTTTTGTGTAATTTTGACAAACTTAAGGGACCAAACTTGTAATTATTAATATACAAGGGTTTTAAGTGTCATTTCTTTAATAAATGAGGATCAATCTTGTATGTCTTCAAGTCTTCAAGGGTATTTTTTGAATTCTTCATGACTTAGGGCCCGGTTCTTTGTACGGCTTCGTTTCTCGTGTCCGTTTTTCCTTTTATCTTGTGATCTTTTGTCTTTTTTCACGATATCCATACCTAAAATACACAAGTAAACAAACACAAGCATATATATGGTATATTATGACATTTTAATGCATTTAAAGCCCGAAAAGAACGATGAGATCATGTATAAATGTCATCTCATCAAACCCCAATAGGTTTTGTAATGACCTTTGAAATGTAATTAAATATGTTGCAGGTCATTGAAATCCCATTATAAGTAGGGTGTTGATCTTTCTTGGGTCTCCATGTTAAGCTTGAAGAAGCTTTGGACCCCTTATGTCACACCCCACCATGGCAGAACATGGGGCGCGACGTATGGATATCATCACAACATGGCGTGTCTATAGAGATAACTATATGAAATAAGAAATGTCGTAAAAATGGTGACACGAAGGTCATGACAATATCTCAACAATGCAGGAGTCTAGGTAAGTAGGTAACAGTCCTACCTCTTACCCAAGACAATCAAATATCACAAACAAAACAAACATATAGGTGCCAACAATATCACTTATTAAAAGAACAATCAAATAAAACTAAGAAGGAAACGGGGATTCTCCTTCTATATGCAATCCTATGCTTCTCCCATCCTAGCCACTTATTTTCTCATGCTTAACCATAGTATCACCTGAAAGAGAC
Organism: Glebionis coronaria; assembly: GCA_025667525.1. Lineage (NCBI taxonomy): Eukaryota > Viridiplantae > Streptophyta > Magnoliopsida > Asterales > Asteraceae > Glebionis > Glebionis coronaria. The sequence goes on along the minus strand of CM046875.1, from coordinate 251,411,141 downwards.
ACTAAAACACGTCAACATAAAGTTGGTGAGAGTCATAGGTTTAGACTCCAACGCTAAATCAGTTACAAGCTGTGAATAACAATCATCAACAAAAGAACATATGGACAATGTGTTACAATTATGTATTAACAACTATCAATCAAGACCAATCATACCAAACCAATCCAAGGCTCCTACCTTGCCAAACAACATCATGGTACCTTAGATGATCACCCTATGTACCTATCCCAAGGCCACTACCTTGGCAAACCACAAGGCCACTACCTTGTCAAACCACAAGGCCACTACCTTGTCAAACCACAATAACTGAGACGGCACGTGTCCCCCGATCCAAATCATACACAATCAAAAAATCACATAGCAGTTAATCACATAATGTACACACAAGTCCATCACAAACCATAAAAACATTCACAACATCAATTTAGAAATAACTCAACACAGTGTCTCTTCCATCCCATCTGGAAGTCAAAATCAATATTAAACATGGGACTATGAAACTCACCTGATAGCTCCTTCACACGTCCTTGCACTAGCAACAAGCTAACAAACCAAAAACACGAAATCAATAAACGAACCAATCACTAAGATGGCTCATTAACCTATGATGGACATCTAGCATATTCTCACATATATACCTCATTAATAAGCTCTAATTACCCCAATACCCTTCCTTAACAAGTCCTTAACTTGGTTAAGTTTAATAACTAACCCGTTCGTATTTTACCCAAAACAGTCCCAGTTTTAGGTCTCAAAACTTTAGGTCAAACGCCCACTTAAACCTACCCATGGTTTATGTAAAAGGAATATTCATACCCTTACATATGTTGGCTAACACCTCCCACTTGCCCTAACCTTAAAGCTACTGTTAAGGCCCCGATATATATATATCTACTTTTGTCATTCCAGATTTCCTGATTTTAAACGTACTAAAAGTTTGTTACCATTAAGGGGTCTTACCCTAAACCACCACCTTAGCCCAAGTGCAGATATTAACTAAAATATATAAACCGTCTCTCACGTTCGTGAGAAGATCCCAATGCAACCCTAAGTGCCCCAAACAACCCAAAACTTAAAAAGAAAACAGGCTGAATTCAAAACTGTTTTGACCTCCGACTGTTGTAACCTGTTTTTGACCCACTTCCCGACCTCCAATTTAGTTCTCGTTTCTTGAATTGGAAAACCACTTCAAATATCTTTCCAGGGGTACTTGGATCGTAAAATAAGAGTTTATAGAACTCCCGATATGATCAAAACAATTGACTCAAAATCTGCCCAGTTTTTAAAAAACGGGTTTAAACAAATTGAACTAGTTAATTACCCATAACCCCATCTAATACAAGCCCTAGATTATATGATTATCATATTATGATTATAAAATCATTAATTTACTGATTTTATATAAACCCTAACCCTAATCCATCATAAGAATGATTAAGAAATCATTAAAACAATTAAATTAAAAAGGGATTAAAGACTTTACCTTCGATTTATGAAAACCCAAAAAAAAAATATGAAGAACCCCAATTTTTGTGAAACCCACGAATTTAATTTATCTCCAGGGGATAGATAATGAATTTTGGTTGTGTACAAAATAATATATTGGGTATGGGTGAATCCTAGTCCAACCCAAAGCCCACTTTCCTTTTTTTTTTCTTTTTTTTCCTTTTTTTTCTCTTCTAAACCGACCCAAACACCCCTAATTTCGTTTTTTCCTTTATTTTTTTTCTTTTTATTGTTAATTAATACCTTATTAATATTACCTTAATTTACCTTAATTTATTACAGCTCCTAAAGCTTCCAAAACCCCAAAACCGTAAAACTAGTCAATTTTACGCGTTTTATCGTAAAAGACGTAAAATATACACTTTTAAAAAAAATCTCAAATTTTTAAATAAACTTTATAACTATGTCCTAAATGACTTAAAACCATCCCGAAAAATATTCATATGGCTAATTACCTTATCCGAGACCTCTAAATGCTAAACCGTAAATCCTAAAAAAAATACACTATTACTATAATACTTATACGTATACGTAACCACCAAAATATCACCATTTCATTTCATAGTCACTAATTGTGATCTCATGAACATGAACTAACCGTTTCTCGATTTACTTATGAGTACTCTATACTCATAAACGATAATCACACCAACCTCGTTCACACAAAGTAAACACGTAAGCACAAAAATCAAGTAGTCACACATAAAATAACCTAAAAGTAAGACCAATTGACGAACCTCAAAACCACGGTTGTCACATCACTCCCTCCTAATAGAAATCTCGTCCCGAGATTTACTCCTTAGGATCAACAGACAAACAACAAATCACACGAGGATACTTGTTCTAAATGAACTCCCCTCATTTCCACGTGAACTTTAGTTCAAGTTTCAAGATACCACATGTACAAACCAAAAATAATTAAACCCATTGCCAAACTCTTGACCTCACAGTCAATAAATCTCGCAAATGACTCTTCGATAAAATAAAGACTCTTATTAGCACAAAACCCGAATAACCGGACATGAAAATATGCATCCTCAAACAACATTTACCAATCCCAATACATGAAATGTATCATGTATACAACTCATTTCCCCCAGGTAATTCTATGCTCATAAGCTAATGGTCCGATCTTTCCAAAGATCTTATATGGACCTACAAAACTCTACAGCAACTCTTCTATTTTACCAAAACATACCACTCGTTACTATGGGTGAAACTTCATACATAACTCTGTCACTAACTCTAGTGGTTTCCTCCTTTATTCCCTACATCCTCATTAATAGGGAACATGCCCCTCTCACCGGTGACTCTCTCCTTGTAGGAGACTTCTTGCTGATGTAACACGTTCTCCAACTATCTCCAAACCTCACGCCAATGCTCTAGGCGTCTTTCTCAATTACCCCTATAATATACTCATACCAACCATTAGTCTATCAACGGTATACTACGCTTGCTTTCCATCGTTTCTTCCCTTGCCATAATTCTTCATAAGGCATTCCATACATATTAGGCTAACTTTTACACAAAACTTCCTATCCCATCGCATCTGTACGCAATCCTTACAATTTCTCGACTATGCGACTTCTCATCCCTCTTGAAATATGTGATGAATTAGGCAGTCTATCGACTATCACCCTACTCTCATCGTACTTATTCCTCCACCCAATTATGCATCCCTTTCACCAACTTCGTCCTTACATCGCCCTGTCTAAGCTACTCCTATCTATGTAGGAAGTATAGTCTACGTCCCTTTTCTCCATATGATTATCCAAGCCACGCAACATACGTGTTGACGCGTTCTCTGCTTTAGACAACTCAACTCGTGCAACCTACATCCTTCATCCAAACCACCCTATTACGTCATCCATATAGTTCAAGTTCGTCTCAGCTTCACTTCATTCTTCTTATTCCATGTCTCATCAACCATGCTTGCCTTTCCCAGATGGTACTTGGCCTTGCAATTTTCTTTCATCACTTAACTCCACCCATCACCTTTGCCAAATGTTCAATCAAGATGACTGAATATGTGTTGGAGACGTTATGATCCGTATAGATCACTCTACACGTCTTGTACACCAAATGCCTCTAGCATTCTAGGCAGATATAACAGTCTAGCTCCACTAACTAAGTCTATCCAGTTCTTCCAAATCTTCAGTTCCTGCAACGTATAAGCGATCGCCTTTCTTTGTCGTCCTCGTACGCGTCCAAATCCCTGCTCCACGTATTGTCATGCTTCGCGAATTCATCTAGTCCTTCCGATAATGCCAAGATCTGCTCATCATCCAATCCACCTCTTCAGCCTCCAAAATGCTTCCTCGTCCTTCTTCACTTCGCCCCTTGCTGGTTCCACGATATGCCATCATCTCTGACTACTAGTCCTGGCCAACTAAATCCTGAAACTCACACTTGAAAATCTCACGTTTCATTCCCTTTACTAACAACTCCAAAACCAACAAATAATTCGCCTCATCCTCCTTCTAAGATTTGAGTAGATCAAGATGTCGTCGATGCTCCCGATGACAACTCGTTTATATATGTTCATGCACACTCGGTTCATTGACTCCATGAAAACCGCTAGTGCTTTGGCGAAGCCAAATGCATAACCATAACCCAAAGCGTTCATACAACATCCTTAGCAATTTCAACTATGTCCTCCTCACACCCTCTCTTAGCGGCAATACGAATAAATTCCTTGCAATTTCTAACAGCTCTTGTTCTTAATTCACTCCATCAACGATTTGCCTTGGAAGACACTAACTACAACTCCTCTCACTTTTCCTACTTGCTCTATTCATGGTTCTACCTCAACGCTCCTAAACCATACAAAACCAAAACTACATCCTGAATACACCAGATACGATCGACGAATTAAACCCACGGATAACTAACGACATTTCACGTGCACCAATTAAAACAAATCAAAAACCACGAGACTCCAAAGAAAACTCAAACCCAAAACATGTATCAATTCCAAATTACACATGACAACGAAAAATAATCCAAGAAACACCCAATGGTAACCAAACATATTACGCCCTGCGACATATTATTTAAACCGTGCAAAAGATCGACTTTTCCAAAAGAATTTATATCTTCTATTTTTTATTATTACCTCCCACATCTATGTGACTCAAACAATCTACAAATAACCTTCTAGACGATCTCAAAACTCTACTCAAAGACTAGGTATCCCGTGCATCCAAAATCATAAAAAAAAACTACTATTCAAACTCAACCTTTAACCCGACACTTGTATAATAATTTCGGCCAAGATACTGACCTCCCATGACTATACATTCTGAATATTTGAAAAGTACGTTCCGAGTACATAATTTTTGGCTTTTGAATCACCCAAAAAGCTTTAAAAACGAACAAGTTACGACCAAAACAATTTTATGCTAGTTGTTTTAAAAACTAAAGAATAGACTTAGTGATCAATGCAATCTTTTTCAAGGTAAGATATAATTGTATGTGAAATATTCATAAACTCCTTTTAACCTTGTATTAATAACTATAAATGACATGAATGGTTAAATCCAATTATATAAACTATGTAAGTAGAAAGAAATTTTACTTTGCTTTATTTTAAAGAAAGTCTTTTAGAATTTGAAATAAATAAGTGTTGATAAAAAAAACTTATGTTACATCTTGTTTCAAACATGACTCCAACACCTTACCCTTATTTTACAGAATACGACCAACTATCTACCTCTATAGTAGATTTCCAAGTCCCCCCCTTTTTCCATATACCAACCAAAAGAAATGTAAGAATCAACCCAAAAGATTTCATTATCCCAAAAGAAATTTCCATTTATTTCAACGGACTTAAAACCCAGAACAACATTTTAAAACGTACACGTGAAATACGAACTCAAAGAATACGCTACAAGACACAATTCAAAAAAATTCGAAACGTTGTTGAAACTCCATCAACTCCAGCACCATAAAACACGAACAAACACAAGGTACGTTCAAGTTATAATAACTAGTGAACGACCATATACCATAACTTAACACATAGTAGTATATATACATTCGCATATATATACCTATTAAACCACCCAAAACATACTCGTTACTATACATATCAGATCAACCAATCGCGTCATACACTCGTTTTTCCATACGAGTAATCACCTTCTCACCGTGCCAAAACAAGGCAATAAGCCCACCTCGAAAATCAAACCATATCGTGTGACCCCATAATCACACAACACAACTATAACCCAAAACATATAACACAAAAGAACAATAGCCATATCATAGGCAGCCATTACATAAACCCATATATTATACGTATACCCAAATTCTACATCTCATCATATACAAGCATGTACTAACCCTCTTTCATGCAATCATACTTGAGAACCCATTGAAGTTGTGGTACTTGTATAACTATGTTGGCCACCATACTTATACAATTACCCTTTCCCCAATGCACTCCCTCCTATGATGACACTTATAAGAATCAATACAACATATAACACATAAACCCATATACTCACATAAGCTCATAACCACATAACCAATAAGGTCCAAAACTCCAACTATAAAAATAACATAATAAAACTCTTGGAATACCGAAATCCACAGTCTAGCTAAAACAGCCTAGACTAAATCCAAAACAAAAATATAATCAGTTATAAGTCATGTCGCCCGTAAGAGTGGAAAACAGCTTAAAACCCTTCCTATCCACCTACTCCTAGTAACTCGAACCACCACACGATTCTTAGGGAACATGACTTAAACATCAAAAGAAAAATAACATACCTCAGGTATGTAGAATAACTCGATAAAAGATAGAAACTACCTTGTACTAAATTATGTACTATAATGTACCATTTAAGCAAAATACAACAGTGACTAGCGTGGACGATTATGGTTCAACCCGCACTAGTCACAAACCCGAAAAGAAAATAACATGTGACTAAGTATGAACATACTACGGTTCAATTCATACTAGTCAAAACATCGTAATAAATAACATCCAAACACATCAATTAATATAAAATGCACACATACTCCTATGACGCCTATATGTAGGGACCCTTAAGCTATAGACTAGGCTACGCGACTAGGCAACCTAATTCTCTATAACCATTGTCTCTGATACCATTCTGTCACACCCCACCATGGCGGAACATGGGGCGCGACATATGGATATCATCACAACATGGCGTGTCTATAGAGATAACTATATGAAATAAGAAATGTCGTAAAAATGGTGACACGAAGGTCATGACAATATCTCAACAATGCAGGAGTCTAGGTAAGTAGGTAACAGTCCTACCTCTTACCCAAGACAATCAAATATCACAAACAAAACAAACATATAGGTGCCAACAATATCACTTATTAAAAGAACAATCAAATAAAACTAAGAAGGAAACGGGGATTCTCCTTCTATATACAATCCTATGCTTCTCCCATCCTAGCCACTTATTTTCTCATGCTTAACCATAGTATCACCTGAAAGAGACACTAAAACACGTCAACATAAAGTTGGTGAGAGTCATAGGTTTAGACTCCAACGCTAAATCAGTTACAAGCTGTGAATAACAATCATCAACAAAAGAACATATGGACAATGTGTTACAATTATGTATTAACAACTATCAATCAAGACCAATCATACCAAACCAATCCAAGGCTCCTACCTTGCCAAACAACATCATGGTACCTTAGATGATCACCCTATGTACCTATCCCAAGGCCACTACCTTGGCAAACCACAAGGCCACTACCTTGTCAAACCACAAGGTCACTACCTTGTCAAACCACAATAACTGAGACGGCACGTATCCCCCGATCCAAATCATACACAATCAAAAATCACATAGCAGTTAATCACATAATGTACACACAAGTCCATCACAAACCATAAAAACATTCACAGCAACAATTTAGAAATAACTCAACACAGTGTCTCTTTCATCCCATCTGGAAGTCAAAATCAATATTAAACATGGGACTATGAAACTCACCTGATAGCTCCTTCACACGTCCTTGCACTAGCAACAAGCTAACAAACCAAAAACACGAAATCAATAAACGAACCAATCACTAAGATGGCTCATTAACCTATGATGGACATCTATCATATTCTCACATATATACCTCATTAATAAGCTCTAATTACCCCAATACCCTTCCTTAATAAGTCCTTAACTTGGTTAAGTTTAATAACTAACCCGTTCGTATTTTACCCAAAACAGTCCCAGTTTTAGGTCTCAAAACTTTAGGTTAAACGCCCACTTAAACCTACCCATGGTTTCTGTAAAAGGAATATTCATACCCTTACATATGTTGGGTAACACCCCCCACTTGCCCTAACCTTAAAGCTACTGTTAAGGCCCCGATATATATATATATATCTACTTTTGTCATTCCAGATTTCCTGATTTTAAACGTACTAAAAGTTTGTTACCATTAAGGGGTCTTACCCTAAACCAACACCTTAGCCCAAGTGCAGATATTAACTACAATATATAAACCGTCTCTCACGTTCGTGAGAAGATCCCAATGCAACCCTAAGTGCCCCAAACAACCCAAAACTTAAAAAGAAAACAGGCTGAATTCAAAACTGTTTTGACCTCCGACTGTTGTAACCTGTTTTTGACCCACTTCCTGACCTCCAATTTAGTTCTCGTTTCTTGCATTGGAAAGCCACTTCAAATATCTTTCCAGGGGTACTTGGATCGTAAAATAAGAGTTTATAGAACTCCCGATATGATCAAAACAATTGACTCAAAATCTGCCCAGTTTTTAAAAAACGGGTTTAAACAAATTGAACTAATTAATTACCCATAACCCCATCTAATACAAGCCCTAGATTATATGATCATCATATTATGATTATAACATCATTAATTTACTGATTTATATAAACCCTAACCCTAATCCATCATAAGAATGATTAAGAAATCATTAAAACAATTAAATTAAAAAGGGATTAAAGACTTTACCTTCGATATATGAAAACACCAAAAAAAATATGAAGAACCCTAATTTTTGTGAAACCCACGAATTTAATTTGTCTCCAGGGGATAGATAATGAATTTTGGTTGTGTACAAAATAATATATAGGGTATGGGTGAATCCTAGTCCAACCCAACGCGTACTTTCCTTTTTTTTTCCTTTTTTTCCTTTTTTTTCTCTTCTAAGCCAACCCAAACACCCTTAATTTCGTTTTTTCCTTTATTTTTTTTCTTTTTATTGTTAATTAATACCTTATTAATATTACCTTAATTTACCTTAATTTATTACAGCTCCTAAAGCTTCCAAAACCCCAAAACCGTAAAACTAGTCAATTTTACGCGTTTTATCGTAAAAGACGTAAAATATACACTTTTAAAAAAAATCTCAAATTTTTAAATAAACTTTATAACTATGTCCTAAATGACTTAAAACCATCCCGAAAAATATTCATATGGCTAATTACCTTATCCAAGACCTCTAAATGCTAAACCGTAAATCCTAAAAAAAATACACTATTACTATAATACTTATACGTATACGTAACCAACAAAATATCACCATTTCATTTCATAGTCACTAATTGTGATCTCATGAACATGAATTAACCGTTTCTCGATTTACTTATGAGTACTCTATACTCATAAACGATAATCACACCAACCTCGTTCACACAAAGTAAACACGTAAGCACAAAAATCAAGTAGTCACACATAAAATAACCTAAAAGTAAGACCAATTGACGAACCTCAAAACCACGGTTGTCACACCTTACCCTGTGGTTGCAAATATTTAGGTCTGGTCACGTTTCTGTCAACGTTGGAATTGGTCTTGTCAACGCTGAGATTACCCTTGTCAGCGTTGAACCTAGGGTTTGCTACAGAAACCCATTGCCTATTAGACCAGGTGTTTGTCTTTTGAAATGGTCTTTATCCATGAGTGTTAGACCCTCTAGTAAAGAATGGGGCAGGTCTAATCACTTGTGGACTTTGCTGCACACAAGGTTTGGGTCTGACAACGTTTGACTTTCTAACAACGTTGACTTTGTTCCTGTCAGCGCTGAAATTGTTCTTGTCAGCGCTGGCTTTGGGAGCGTTGACACACTTGTATGCCAAGTGTGAAAAGCTACCACAAGTGTAACAAGCTTTTCTAGACATAACTTTAGGTCTAGAAGAGAAGAATCCTGTTCCATTATTGCTAACTTGGCTCTTGGGTGACCTAGTATTCCTATACATCTCTGCATATTTAATGCTAGGTTTTCTATCAGTGTTTGAGCCTAGGTCAACAGCTTTACCAGTGATTGGGTTTGTAACCTTAATTGGAGTTGACTCATTGGGATTTTCACATAGCAAGCCACCCTTAACAAACAAAGTAGGGTTAGCTTTCTTCCATTCATTCAGGTCAGTCAACTTTTGTTGATACTCTTCAACTGGAGTGACAACTCTTGGTGGAGGAATGAATTCCTCCTCTTGGAATTCTGGCAAACTAGTCCAAGATAAGTCCTTTTGCTGGACACCATAGAAGTCACCAGCTGGTGGTGGAACCAGAGAGTAATCATTCATCCCAATCCCAGTCATGTCCTTAGAATCTCTTTGTTTACTTACACATTCTCCTAGGTTTTGTGTGGCCTTATCAAATCTTTGAATTTTAAGGCTAACATTATCTGTATTCTATTTATTTTATCTTTTAAGTCAAATTCCATTTTCTTGTATTCAGAAACGGTTTTCTCAGTTTGAGTGAGAGCTACTTGGTAATTAGACAGTTTGAACTTTTCAGTACTCACATCACTTAATAATCTTAACACCTCTTTGTTAAGTTTCTCAGTGTTTAACCTACAACCTTTACTACAAAAAGCATCATTGTATACCTCATTATCAGATGAAGAGGAGGAGTGTGCCATAAGAGTATATTCAACATGCTCTTCTTTTTCAACCTCAGCAACCAAAGCTTTATCCTCTTCAACATTCTTAGCCAGAAAGCTCCAATCCCATCCCATACCATCAATTCCTTGAACTGCAACCATGGCTTTGGAATCCTGAGCTTTAACAACTTGACTTGAGGGTTTACCAGCATCAGATATTCTAGGAGATCTGCATTCCCTCATGAAGTGCCCCATACGATGACAGTTGTAGCATTCAACTTTGGATTTATCAAATCCAGCTGTGTCTTTTGCATTGAAGGTCATCTTCTTCTTAAACCTTCTGTTCCACCTATTTGCTCTTATACTAGCAAGAGCCATGTTCCACTTAATGTCCATCTCTTCCAAGTGCTCATCACTTATCTGCTCAAGGTCCTCATATGTAATCACTGAACCATTGGGCAAAAAAGCAATATAAGCACACACAGTATCCAAATCCAAACCAGCAGGTTTAACTCTTGGGGAGTCACTCTTGAATGTGTCAGCGTTTGAATAGGAGACGTTGACAGGACTTGTTCCAGCGCTGACATATGATGATCCAGTAACTGGATGCATGTAAGAGTCCTTCTGATTGAATTGACCTTCACTATGAGAGAAGAAGGCCATGTTACTGGTGGTAGACTTGCTTCCATGCTCTAAAAGAGTTTCATCTTCCAACAGCCTTTGTTTGTTGTAGATGTCATCAAACGTGGAACTTTTGTAGGTATTATTGGCAAGAATTGATCTTGCCTCAATCTTCCATGCCTCACCAAGACTTTTAAGAAAGGTAGCATTAATGTCAACATCACCAAGTTGTGTCCCCATGAAGGACAACTTGCTTGTAATGTCAAGCAATCTGCTTCTCACACTACTCAGTTTCTCATTGGGTTGAGCCTTGAAGACAGCATAATCATGCATGAGTTGCTTTTTCTTCTCTTCCTTAGTGTCTGCATTGCCACCATATGCAACTTCAAGAGCTTCCCAAAGGTTTTTAGCAGATTCATAGCCTCTATATTTATGCTGGTTCTCTTGTCCCCAAGAGACTTTCAGAATATTTAGGGCTTTCATGTCGACCCTTTTCTTTGCTATGTCATCAGCAGACACAGCTCTACCATCTCCAGGTTTTTCTTTCTTATCTTCTTCAGAACATCCAGCAACAGCTGATCTTTGAGTAATAGCATCAGCAATCTTTTGGGCTTTATCAAATGTGTTTCCATATTCAATGATCTCCCAGAGTGTGTAGTCATAGATCCCAAGATATTGCTCAAAGTTGAATTTACACAAATCAAAGTTGGTGGCATCAAGCATGGGAATCTTGATGTTTGGTAAAGATGAGGATGAGGAGGTTATTGCTTCAGACATGATGTTGTTAGGGTTTTTGAGAAAATTAGGGTTTTGGTGATTTTTAGGGTTCTTGTGTTCTTTAAGATCAAAAGTTCTTCAACAAGCTCTGATACCACTTGTTGATCCCAAACTTAGATCGATTTAGCTTTATGTATACGAGATTAGATCAAGTAATACACTTAGAGAAACCTTTGTATATGCTTATGATAATCTAAGTGTTATGCGGAATTAACACTTAAACAAGAACAGAGAATGATATAAACAAACTTTCACTTTGATTAATGATATCAAACTTGCTTACAATGAAAGTAGTTTACGAATGAAAACTTGTATGAAACATTAACCTAAAGGTCTTCTTTTATAGACATAAGAAGCCTTGTACAATAATCTACGTATCAGGTATTCTAGGTAAAGATAAATATAGAAAATACATTGTTGTTCCTATCTTTACTAGAAGTAATCTAGAATACAATAAACGCGTAGAGTATATCTTCCCATCAGTGCTTGTCTTCAATGTATCAACGCTTGACTTTATATTGTCAACGCTTGAGCTGTCAGCGCTTGTTTTGCTCTTGTCAACGCTTGTTTTACTCTTGTCATCGCTCAAGTGATCTGGCCTTAATTTATTCCCAACACGGTTAATATAAACAAGCGCTTTTTGGGAGGCAACGCGATTATCTATCTTTCCCTGTTTTCACCATAAGTGTAGGGGGAGCCCCGTTGGTGTTTCTTGTTTTCTTTCTTATCATGTGCAGGGATTAGAGCTTCAAAGACACACTCTTGATGACTTTTGACGACCCGTGATTCCGTGTTCCCGTCTTCCCGGTTCTATCCTAAACTCTTTTGATTCTCTATTTTATATTTTTCAATATTAAAATAGGAATCTCGTTAGTTGTCTTTTCCTTAGCAAGATTTAAATAACGTGCACAATGTCCTAAGTGTAGGGGAGTTTACTCCCACATGCTTAAACATTGAGGACAATGTTTATATCAAGTGTAGGGGGACTTCTATCGAAGTTAAGTGGCCTTTTCCTTGCATTTGTCCTCATTTTAACCGAAAAATCAAATTTTCGACATTTTTCAAAATTTTTGATCTATTTTGGCCTATTAGTTTTTACCTTTGTATAGTTATTTTCTTTCTTTGCTAGAATAAATTTTTAATAAAGTGGTTTTAATTTTCAACGTTGTGAATCTTTTGACTCAACCCGAGTTTACTTATCTAAGTTTACTCTAGCTAGTATCCTTAACGTGTTTAAGTCAAGTTTTTCTAGGCTTCTATATAGGGAGCTTTAAAACGCGAAAGTCTTAACTCTCACAGGTTAAGAACAAGAACTTTTCGCAAGTTCATATGATTGATCCTAGAGAGTCGTTTATCAAGGGAACTTTAAAATGCGATTTCTAAACTTGAAAAAGTCTAAGAGTTTGCAAGATCCTATAGATGACTCGAAAACCCAAAACTTTGATTTAATAGGCTAAGCATCCACGAGTCTCATTCCTTGAGATTTTAAATTGTGGAGAACGAGAGATGATAGAGTCAATTATAAGTTTGGTATTCTTTCATGAATTTATGTGAGTTAATTATAAGCCTATTCTCCCATTGCTTGTTAATAAATTTAATTGCAATAAATAAGGTTGTACGATTTAAAAAGTTACTTAGCTTCTTGCACAAGATCGTTTAAAAGTTGCTCGGTATTAATTAGAGTTCATAGCCAGGGCATAACTTATTGAAGCAGGATGCGAAGATTGGCGAGTCCGAAAAGGCCCTAACAAGGCATGTGTAAAACCCGTAAAAATAAGGTCATAATTTAATTCTATTTTTCAATTATTTTGAAGTATTTTATAACGTTAAATATTATTATGTTTAACGATTTAAGTTGAATCGATATTAAATATTATATTTTAATATTTTGACGAGTAACGAGGACAACTAGTGATCGCGATACCGACGGATGCCTAAAATTTTATATTTTATTATCGATCGTTTCGATATTTAATATTTTCGACGATATCGTTTTAATTATGTATCGAGTCGTTGTATTATTATTTTTCGTGTGCGTTTAAATTTTTTTTAGTATTTTTACGAAACCCGAGTCTCGTAAATATTTCAAAATTTACAATTTACATTTTCTACCCTTTTAAACTATTTTATTCCCTTTTGGACCAAACTATCACCTATTGGCAAAACTAACCCATGCATCATTATATAAAAAGTTTATATTTTTTTTTTTACCACTAACTTTCACATAATATTTTTAATCAAAAAAATTTTTCTCTCCCTTCTTTTTCTTCATCCAAACCGTACCCCCCTCCCCACCTAAACCCATTTGATTTCAAAAATTTAGCTTGAATCAAGCTAAAACAATTAAAGACCACATCTTAGATTTTCAAGGGCTTTCTAATGGTATAATTTTTATGCACATGCAAGAACATTTTTTTTTTTTGATATGATCCATGCTTGTTTGATCTATTTTGTTGTATGGGTATGTTGTTAGTGGTGTTAATATTATTATATTACATAGTGGAGTTTTGTTAGTTGAATTTTAATTTTTGGGTTTTTGATTTTGATGATGATACAAGTGTTAGGATAGGTTTAGGGTGATATTAGGATGTTAGAATGATGATAAAAGTTGTTGGAATTGATCAAAAACTTGATTTTGTAAGAGATTTTTATAGTCAATTTTGGGCAGTAGGTTTAAGGCCATTTTCGGGGGTCTAAAGTCTGAGTATAGATTAATATGATGGGATAATGTTGTAGGGAATTTCGAGAGCTTCGATTTCATATAAAGTAGGCCTTCCAACTCATTACGAGTCAAAAGTTACACTAGTTTGATTTTCGTGTACCGGGAGACGAGTGTCGACACAATCCGAAAATTGTTGTCGATATTTGGATCGTATCTCGGGGACTATAAAATGAGTTTCAAAATGAGTCAAGGGCTGTTCTCAGGCCCCAATTTTAGTATTTTGAGTCTATTTTTAGAATCAAATGGCGGTTTTACAAATGGAGTTGTTTAGGATGGTCAAAATGGTTTCGTAAGACAAGGTCGCAAAACTGTCCGAATTTTGTAAGTCAAAGATGAGTCGGGCAGGGAACTTTAAAAGTAAAATCTTTTGATGGGCTCTTGGGAGGACTTTATACATATAGTAAGTAAGTTCTCTGAGTAGTATCATGAAGTTTTGATGTGTCTAAGTATGGAAAAACGGCTTGGACATTCGGTATGTTCCGGCAGATTTTTATTAAAGGCATAGAACAATAAAATGAATATATAGGAGAGTGTAATAGTATCACTTGTATCGTTTTCTCTCGAGTTTGTCGTGATTTTGTGAGTCGAGTTTTATATTCTTATGTATGATTTATTTCTCGAGTCTATTATTAATGAACGCACCTCATTTGATAGGTTGCGGTTCTCGTGTTTGAAAGGCATCATCTATCGTCGGCGATCGTCTCATTACCACTATCGGCTAAGGTGAGTCTATAGCCTCGTTTGCGCAATTACATGATTTTAAAAACCCGCGAGGGGGAATACATGTTTTATAAACTTAGAACACAAGGTTTTTATGGTATGCTTTGTCCCTCTATGAATGGACCCGTGGTTGCCTTTAAATTGCATTAAGTGATTGCCATTGTTAAAGCCTCAATTATGGACCGTTAATTAACCTATGATGGGTTAACCGCTAGTACGATTAATAGATCTATGGGGGAAGCCGCCCCGGTTCAGTTTGTGTGGACTTGTCACAGAAGCTTAGGCCCGACCTCCACACTGTTTGGACATATTGTATTGAGAAGTCAGGTATACGGCAATGTACCAATAATCTGGGGGTAACGACAATTAATAAATCTCCTGTCTTATCAGACGTCTAAAGGGAGTGTCTAAGGGCTCGGTTCCATGAGCTTATTGCAATTTATGCTATATACAATTATTATTGTTGATGCAAATTATTAGATGCTTATAAGCATGCCACAAACTTATAATCTTTGCTTGTGTTCAAATTGATTACATAAACCTATAGATTCACTCGGCATTTTTGCTGATTGTTTTACTCACATGTATTTCAGGTAATCAAGAAGTGGAAGCTTGGAGGTCACGAGAATGAAGTTGTGCACTGCTATATTGTTCAAACTCTTTGATTTATTTATCGTTCCATTTTTTAAAACAAACTAATATTTTGTTTTGACTTATCTTTTGGTAACGATTACTTGGGACTACGCTACTCTGAAAAATGTTTTAGGAACGATAAATTTGAAACGTCTCTTTTCGAGTCGTTCTTTATAAATTATGTGTTATTGTATCATTGTTTAGCACCCAAAGATGTATTCCGCTGCGTGTAAATTTGGGGGTGTTAAAGATTGGTACCAGAGCCATGAGTTATAGAGAACTAGGTCTTTATTTTAAAAACCTAAACTATAACTGTCAGTTTTTATTTTTCAAAGAGTCGGTGCACCGGACTTCGCGTGACTTCAGGTTCAAGCTACTTCTGAGATTACAATTTTAGTATACGTTATTACGTATACCTTATTGCCAAGTATTTATAAATAAATACTATGATCCACTTATGGATATATATTTATATCTAGGATCTTTTTATCGATATATATTTATGTCGTTAAACTTTTCGATAAAAGTTTATCATTTATTAATGATTAACTTAAATAAATACATTGAATTTTCAAGATCTTTTTGTATTTATTTTTGAAGTATTTAAATTGCTTTTATTGCAAATTTTATATTATGACCTTACATACCTTCATCTGCGCACGTTACTTTTATTGCTTAACCCTTTGAGATATCTATATAGATATCTAAATCGTCTTCCGACTGTTTGTGTTTAGACGTCTTGAAACGTAATTTCGAGTCCATTGTGTAGCTCAATGTGTCTTTGGAATAGACTAACCACTATCGTGTGAGTCACACATTTTGAAACATTTCTTAGAGTCGTGTTGAATAATATCATGTTTTTTTTCATAATATTTTGTTGATTTTTATTATCGTTTTATACGACATGCGAAGATTTAATTCGTTGACATTTATATGTATCGACACCGGAGTGTATTGTTCGCTTATATCTCGGTAACGTCATCGTCATTTTATAAATCATCGTCTAGACTATGGCGCTAGAATCGGAATACGATTTTACTTCTATAAAATTGTATCATTTGTTTTTCATTAACCTTCGTGCTCCCGGAATGCAACCCGTGAATGTTCCATTCTTTTCTTGTTATGTTTTGTGCTTTTGGGCAATCGTGGCACCAAGGAGATTTGCCTACATTGCATTTTGAAATCTAATTTTCGAACGTCTTTCACCGTTTTGCTTCCTAAATTTCGTGTTGAATACCTTGAAGCATCTTATGTCATTTCATTATACTATATTTTTATTTGATGCTCATTATGAGATTTATTTTTCGTTGTTGTAAAATCCACAAGACATGTGTGTATATATATATATTTTGAGTGGTCAGGAAGTGTCGAAAAATATATTTAATGGAGAAATTGTAGGGACAGTATAAACAGGTCAAAACTTAAAAGTAAAACATGTGTTTTTAAAATAAAACAGTCAAACCTGCACAGAACTTGCAGGGGTATTTTGGTCATTTTACATTGGTTTTCAGGTCTCGGGTAAAACTAGAAAGTCGTCTGAAACGTCGTTTTGCATCAAAATGCTTTAGACTCAGAGTCTTGGAGATGTCGTTTATCGGGTCAATTAATCGGCTCATATTTAAAAGTTAAATCTGATAGAAAATTCAGAACATGAGTTTTATATGTTTCTAAGCAGTTTTAAGTTCATTTGAGATCGTAAAATTTTAACAAATATTATTTTACAACTAACGAATACTAGTTGCATGTGAAAATATTTAAAAATAAAAACAGTACAGGATTAGCAATTACCGGATTAATGGTGTAATTTAAAAACGAATAACATACTTTCTTAAAAGCATGTTGTGTCGAGTATCTTACATAGAATACACATGTGGATTGTTTTATTCTTTTCATATATATGACTCATTTGTCATTCGATGTTATTTTATTTTTGTTTTCTTCTAACATTCCACTAACTTGGGTTGAGTTTTGAAGTTTTGCCTTCACATTCGTCGTCGACATTCTCACCACGTATCTCATGGCGTTTCCGTCTAACCTTATAACCTTTTGAAACCTTAGCGACTTGTAACCATTTCATTGATTGTTTTATGAACTACTATTTGCCACTTTTGCAAACCTTTGGCTACCTTATACGTTGTCATCTTGATGTCACATTATTAATAAATCTGATATTGTTTTACGATTAATTTCACCAATTGTTTTTACTTTGGTCTTATTAAATACTTTTCGTAACATTAAAAGTTGCTTATTGATTATCTCACAAATTACTTGTATCCTATAAATTTATAAACTATTTTAAAATTCCATTTTACAAATGGCATGGTTTATATATAAACATAAGAAACGTAATACTCTTCGACGAAACTGAGCACTGCATTGCTAGCCCTAAATTATACATGGCCTGATCACCTATGTCTAATTTAGAAGGAGCCATGCTAGGCTGAATAGTAGTCAACTTAAAAATCTTGATAATAATCAACTTTTTACTTGTAATTATGATAAATATAAATAAAATGAAATAAAATTGAAAGAAGTTTTGAAAACCTTTATATTTTATGCAAGTAGCATAATTTCTATGCATCCGCATATGTTTTCTACCTTTTGTTAAACGAATTACGTGATTATAAGTACGTTTTTACTCGATGATTGTTTTTCCACTTGTTACTTCATTTTGTCTTATAACTGATTTCTTTTGACTGCTCGCCTAATTATTCACTGTTGATAAATGACATGAAAGTCTTGATTTTTTTATCTTTCCTTCTCGTCCAATGTTCTTTATGCGATTTTATAGATCTTTGGAATGTCTCCGCACGTGAATAATGAATTATCATTAGAGTGATTTCCGTATATCCGGGATGACGTCCGTCACTCTCGTTTGTCTCGAAATCCACTCTTGTGAACCGTTCCTTGACTTTTCTCTTTAAACGCTAACATCGTTCATTTGATTTGTTTTAATTACAAATGATTATTATTTTGTATGGATCTTATTTCCGATCGTGTAACGACCACCGCTAAATTAACGAGCTGATATTGGTGAACCACCGACCGCACTAACAAAATTGACAACTTGTTTAACCTATTATTTCTTATCGTCTTACCATCTACGCCTTTATTTTATTATTCTCTTTAAGAATTCATACGACATTTGCTTCGTTTTCTTTCGTACCGCTGATTTCGTACTAGTTGTTGACCATTATTTCCATTCGTATTCATTTGTTATCTTGTCACATTTCGAAACCCGAATATATCCCATGTTATTTTGAAAAAAAAAAAAAAAACACCTTTATATATTTCTACAAAGTATTATAAAATTTTTATGGAACTTGTCTACATTTTCTAATGATTTTTAATTATCGAAATAACCATCACAAGTAAAAGGTCAAATTTATACATCATATTTTGTATAAACTAAAACTAATGTTTAAAATGAAATCATGTTCTATCTATTGAAGTAATTGATTTATCATACTTTACATTTAATATAATGAAATTACCAGTTTAATTTATATTCCTAATAATGATTTAATTTAGAAATTATATTTTCTAATTGTAACCATCAATACGAGTTTAATTAATAAATTCATGTCAATCTTTCAAGTTTCTTAAAACAACCAAAATGAATTATGAAGCTATTTAACTTCTATCTTTAATATATCATCTTTATCAAGAAAGTACCTCAATTGAGTCTTAAGGTAATACCAAATCCGGGACGGATAATTGTGACAAACGTTATTTTAATGTTAATATTTAATTTATTCTTCGCTCTCATTTTCCTAGTATTGCGAATTATTATGTTTTACGGTTACGTGATTCGAGATCCCTCGTCGATCGTCAACCTTAAATCATTTTACCACATCTTGTCCGTTATTGCGTTTATTGAATTCATTTTTTTTTATCTCGTTCTGTTTCTCGTATTGAATATCACTATTTTATTCCGAGTTTGAAATGAATCTCGGGAAGCAGTGTATAAGAAGAAACGATAAGTGTCACCAGAATTTAGGCGTGTATTTGTGGAATGATTGAGGACCGAATCTCTTAATGAATGGAGTTAATAAATTCGTTACGACCTCGAGGAGTATGTTGAAACCGACGCCGCAAGTGGAAAGACTCTTGAGATCAAGTGGTTATTATCAAGGGTTCGTTCAAGGTTTTCTCGATGATTAACAGTGGAGATCTATACTCGATATTTATGTTCGACCTTTTCTTTTTATGTACTTATATGGTGTGTGAACTAGTCAATTGATCGTAAGTTGTGAGAACTTGAGACGACATCATCCGATGACGTCCGATCATGTAGAACACATATTATGTAATATCCTTTTGACTTTCAACGACAATGTTTATTAAGACTTTAATGTGCGTTGGCGAAAGTGAGATGATGTATTTGTATTATCTTTTGAGTAGGGACCCGCGTGTGAGCACCCTCCGATGACGAAAATGTTTTTCTTGTTAGTTCTTTTTATGTTTGTCCCTGGCTATCCGGCCGATGGATATCCTTTAAATTGCAACCTTTCTTTTTAACTGGACTTACCCGAAAATCCTGTCATCTATTCTTGTTATCGAATGAGCTTCGTGTGATTCATAAAATTTTCATGTGTCGAGCTGACGGGTGACTTGTGGATAAGGATTTATTTATTCCTTTTTGGTGAGATACAACTTGACGACAAGTTGCGTTTTGTAAAAGAACCAGTGGAGATCGTGGATCGAGATTCACGTGGGAACGTAAGGACTTCTTATTAAAGAATGCCGTCATCCTTCCGGGTAGTGAACAACTCGTGTATGAGGCGAGTTGAGCGCCGGGACGTCGCTCCCTTAAGGTGGTGAGGATGTAAAACCCGTAAAAATAAGGTCATAATTTAATTCTATTTTTCAATTATTTTGAAGTATTTTATAACGTTAAATATTATTATGTTTAACGATTTAAGTTGAATCGATATTAAATATTATATTTTAATATTTTGACGAGTAACGAGGACAACTAGTGATCGCGATACCGACGGATGCCTAAAATTTTATATTTTATTATCGATCGTTTCGATATTTAATATTTTCGACGATATCGTTTTAATTATGTATCGAGTCGTTGTATTATTATTTTTCGTGTGCGTTTAAATTTTTTTTAGTATTTTTACGAAACCCGAGTCTCGTAAATATTTCAAAATTTACAATTTACATTTTCTACCCTTTTAAACTATTTTATTCCCTTTTGGACCAAACTATCACCTATTGGCAAAACTAACCCATGCATCATTATATAAAAAGTTTATATTTTTTTTTTTACCACTAACTTTCACATAATATTTTTAATCAAAAAAATTTTTCTCTCCCTTCTTTTTCTTCATCCAAACCGTACCCCCCTCCCCACCTAAACCCATTTGATTTCAAAAATTTAGCTTGAATCAAGCTAAAACAATTAAAGACCACATCTTAGATTTTCAAGGGCTTTCTAATGGTATAATTTTTATGCACATGCAAGAACATTTATTTTTTTTTGATATGATCCATGCTTGTTTGATCTATTTTGTTGTATGGGTATGTTGTTAGTGGTGTTAATATTATTATATTACATAGTGGAGGTTTGTTAGTTGAATTTTAATTTTTGGGTTTTTGATTTTGATGATGATACAAGTGTTAGGATAGGTTTAGGGTGATATTAGGATGTTAGAATGATGATAAAAGTTGTTGGAATTGATCAAAAACTTGATTTTGTAAGAGATTTTTATAGTCAATTTTGGGCAGTAGGTTTAAGGCCATTTTCGGGGGTCTAAAGTCTGAGTATAGATTAATATGATGGGATAATGTTGTAGGGAATTTCGAGAGCTTCGATTTCATATAAAGTAGGCCTTCCAACTCATTACGAGTCAAAAGTTACACTAGTTTGATTTTCGTGTACCGGGAGACGAGTGTCGACACAATCCGAAAATTGTTGTCGATATTTGGATCGTATCTCGGGGACTATAAAATGAGTTTCAAAATGAGTCAAGGGCTGTTCTCAGGCCCCAATTTTAGTATTTTGAGTCTATTTTTAGAATCAAATGGCGGTTTTACAAATGGAGTTGTTTAGGATGGTCAAAATGGTTTCGTAAGACAAGGTCGCAAAACTGTCCGAATTTTGTAAGTCAAAGATGAGTCGGGCAGGGAACTTTAAAAGTAAAATCTTTTGATGGGCTCTTGGGAGGACTTTATACATATAGTAAGTAAGTTCTCTGAGTAGTATCATGAAGTTTTGATGTGTCTAAGTATGGAAAAACGGCTTGGACATTCGGTATGTTCCGGCAGATTTTTATTAAAGGCATAGAACAATAAAATGAATATATAGGAGAGTGTAATAGTATCACTTGTATCGTTTTCTCTCGAGTTTGTCGTGATTTTGTGAGTCGAGTTTTATATTCTTATGTATGATTTATTTCTCGAGTCTATTATTAATGAACGCACCTCATTTGATAGGTTGCGGTTCTCGTGTTTGAAAGGCATCATCTATCGTCGGCGATCGTCTCATTACCACTATCGGCTAAGGTGAGTCTATAGCCTCGTTTGCGCAATTACATGATTTTAAAAACCCGCGAGGGGGAATACATGTTTTATAAACTTAGAACACAAGGTTTTTATGGTATGCTTTGTCCCTCTATGAATGGACCCGTGGTTGCCTTTAAATTGCATTAAGTGATTGCCATTGTTAAAGCCTCAATTATGGACCGTTAATTAACCTATGATGGGTTAACCGCTAGTACGATTAATAGATCTATGGGGGAAGCCGCCCCGGTTCAGTTTGTGTGGACTTGTCACAGAAGCTTAGGCCCGACCTCCACACTGTTTGGACATATTGTATTGAGAAGTCAGGTATACGGCAATGTACCAATAATCTGGGGGTAACGACAATTAATAAATCTCCTGTCTTATCAGACGTCTAAAGGGAGTGTCTAAGGGCTCGGTTCCATGAGCTTATTGCAATTTATGCTATATACAATTATTATTGTTGATGCAAATTATTAGATGCTTATAAGCATGCCACAAACTTATAATCTTTGCTTGTGTTCAAATTGATTACATAAACCTATAGATTCACTCGGCATTTTTGCTGATTGTTTTACTCACATGTATTTCAGGTAATCAAGAAGTGGAAGCTTGGAGGTCACGAGAATGAAGTTGTGCACTGCTATATTGTTCAAACTCTTTGATTTATTTATCGTTCCATTTTTTAAAACAAACTAATATTTTGTTTTGACTTATCTTTTGGTAACGATTACTTGGGACTACGCTACTCTGAAAAATGTTTTAGGAACGATAAATTTGAAACGTCTCTTTTCGAGTCGTTCTTTATAAATTATGTGTTATTGTATCATTGTTTAGCACCCAAAGATGTATTCCGCTGCGTGTAAATTTGGGGGTGTTAAAGCATGAGGGCTACATTTTTTTGCTAAAGATCCCAAGTGATGTGAAGAATCATTTATCAAAAATCAATATGAAGGATCGAGACACACGACGAAAAGCAAATACTCCCCTAAAAATCATGGAGAAGTCTATCCAAAAAGGCCCTAACAAGGTATGAGGATAAATAGATCCAAGTCCTAAAAGGAGACGGATCGTTGTATATCAAAGTCCAATATAAAGATTGGAGAAAAATGAAGAAGTCGTGGTCCAAATATGAAGAATCTCTCAAAACTTAAAGTGAAGAAATTCATATTATGAAGAGAAGACCATAATTTCAAGAACGTCTCTCAAGATTTGAAGTATGAAGTCGCTGCCAAATATCGGTCCGAGAAAGGTCTCAAATCGTGAAGCAAGTTATGCCAAGATATGAACTTTATGAGGTCCCGAGAAGTAGTTTTAAAAGATTTTTTCCTTTAGCTAACTATTGATTAAATCGTCCCACTTTATTTTCAGCCTTAATAACTATCGAAATAAGTCAACAATGCATCCTCGTGATCATTCAAGACAACAATAAAATATAAGAGATACACCTAGGAATAAGGGAGTCTAAGTAAATAATTGGCCCACATGAGTTCGTGTTAGTTTGCTAACTTATAATAACAATGATCTCGTTTTTAAGCTTGGTTTGGAGAATGTGAAAACTTGAGGATGATGATCATTCATGACATTTCCAAAACCCTAAGGTATGTCTTTGATTTCTTTACGTTTTGTTATTTTCTATCTCTTTAATAAAGGCCAAGGTGGATTAATTGTGATGAAAAGTGTAATCTTGCTTTGTGATTAATACATTGCATGAAGACATTGCAATGGTCAAGTGTAGGGGATTTGATAGGTGTGAAAACACCCATCCTTTTACCACTTATTTACAATAATAACCAAGCCAAAACGGGTATTTTGTGTCGTAAATGTCGGAATTATGCGTGGTTTGTGTTTTTGTTGTGATTTTGGATCAAAATGTGAAAAAGGGAGGAAAACACGGGCTTTAATGGGCTTTTATCGAAGAAAAAGACAAAAGACGAAGTCAAGAGATCAAGAGTGCAAAAAGAACGGAAGTCCAAGGCCTATTCTGAAGATTTATCGAAGAAAAAGTCTAAAGACGGAAGTTTAATAAAGCCGAAGAACTCAAGTCTAATTTATGATGAAATTACAAGACGAGTTCAATTAATCCCGAGACAGAGTCGATAAAGTTGAAGATCTCAAAAGACGAAAAGACGAGACAAGAAAGAAAGAAAGGAGGAAGCTTCCAACCTTCCTCCCATCCTTCTCCCTATAAATAGTTTCCATAGGATTTCATTTCATTTTGTTGGCTAATAGTGACAATTAGTTCTTCCACCATTTTAATTATTTGCACTTTAAATTCATATCATTTACTTAATTGTCTTGCACTTTTAATACCTTTAATTTCAAGTAAGTTTTCTTTTATTGTTATAGAATCTTTACTTTTCTTGTTAATCTCTTATCTTCCTTTCTTGTTTAATCTTTAATCTTTATGCTTATTGTTTATGTTCATGTTCTTGAAGTTTTTATTGATTTAATCAAGTGGGTTTTGATTATTGTGGTGTTTATTCTTACTTTTATTGATTTGAATTGATAGATTATCTTTAGTTGATTATTTGTGATTAGTCTTGTTTAATCTTTTGGTTGATTTTGGTTAGATTGGTTTAGATTCGTAGCTTTTATCTCCTTCCTTGTTCTTCGCATAGTTTGTTTTTCCCAGATTCCGGATCAGTAAGTTTATTCCGAACCAAGCAATCATTCCAGATCAAGTGAATATTCCAGATCAGTGATATATTCCGAATAAAACATTATTCCGGACGAAGCCAAATATTCCGGATAAACCAAATATTCCGGATGAAGGAGTGAAAGTTTATTCCGAATGAACTGATTTTTATTCCGAATGAATTGTTTATTCTGGATGAAGGATTTGAGTTTATTATTCCGAATAAGTGGATTATTCTGGATCAGTGATATATTCCGAATAAAGGTTTTATTCCGAGTCAGCACTTTTCTTGATTATTCCGGATGAATGGATCTTTCCGAATGAACCAAACATTCCGGATGAAGGTATATTCCGAGTGAATCCTTTATTCTGGATGAGCTATTATTTCGAACGAGGGTTTATTCCGGATGAACACAACATTCCGGATGAGCTCCTTATTCCGAACCAACTAGTATATTCCGAATGAAGGTTTGTTTAAATATTCCGGATGAGCCATTTGTTCCGCATGAGGTAAATATTCCGAGTGAAGAAGAATTATTCCGAACGAAGGTGACATTCCGAACGAGTGATTATTCCGAACGAAGGTTTATTCCGAATGAGCTGTTTTTAATTTTAAGTTTATGTTTTTAAATTCTTAAGCTTTACTTTTCCCGCCTTTTTACTTAGTCGTACTTTAAGATTTCTTGCCTTACATTTAGTTTAAGCTTGCCTTTAGTTTAAGTTTAAGTTTGCCTTTAGGATAGTTTTAAGTTCGCGATATTTACTTTAATTGCTTTTAATTTCTCGTCATTTAATTTTAATCATTTTCAGCTTTATTAACTTTACCTTTATTTTAAAGTTTTGCACATTTCCTTTTACTAAAACGACACAAACATTTGTTTTCACCAAAAGACAGCCGAGTCGCACATTAATCCATTTTTTAATTCGAAGAGACTGGAACAACGAAACTTTAACTTTTATACTGGCCAAAAGCCTTGTATTACTGAGTATCCCATGTCCACAGAAGTTTTAGAAAAGATGAAGACAACACAGCTGGAGATTGACTATTCTAGTGATGTGGCCAAAGATTTGATTAGGCATGTTTATTACCAATATGATAAGATTTGTAAGAATCCTCCTAGTTCTTAGTTTTTATTCAAAAACTTGATTGCTAGAATAGATATCAAGTTTAGGGGAGGATTGTTGGGAAAAAAATGTAGCCAGTATACTTGGACGCTGACAAGAGGAATTGGGACGTTGATAAGAAGAAAACAAGCGTTGACAAAACAAGCGTTGACAGGAAGATGTCAAGCGTTGATAGGATGAAGTCAAGCACTGATAGAAGACTTAGTCTACACGTATTATGTTTCTAGTTTGTTTCTAGTAAAGATATGATCAACAATGTATTTTCTATATTTATCTTTACCTATAATATCTGATACGTAGACTCTTGTACAAGGCTTCTTAGTCTATAAAAGAAGACCTTTAGGTTTTGTTTCAATATAAGTTTTCATACGTTTAACACTTTCATTGTACACAAGTTTGTTCTAATCAATCAAGTGAAAGTTTGGTTTACATTGTTTGTGTGTTCTTGTTTGAGTATTAATTCCGCATAATACTTAAATTTTTTTATACACAACAAAGTTTCTCTAAGTGTTTAACTTGATTTAATCTCGTTTACACAAGCTAAATCGATCTAAGTTTGAGATCAACATAAATGATGATGAAGTAGGGTTATTTGGGACAAGACCAGAGCTAATGTTTCTGGGTCCCATTTCATGAAGTGCGGGTTCAGAGCTGCTTTGCTCAGAAGCCATTGCTGTCAGCTCATCAAAATCAACATTCATAGTTTCGAGGATCTTACGAGATCTACGGTTGTAGATTCGGTATGCCTTCTTTGTGGGTGCATAACCAATGAAAATACCGATATCAACCTTGTGTTGAAGTTTTCCCAAATTGTCACCATCATTATTTGGATAGCAGAAAGAACCAAATACATGAAGATATGATAAATCTGGTACTTTTCCATGTAGAAGCTAATAAGGTGTTTTACCATGGCGTTTACGAAGTAGTGACCAGTTGTGGGTGAAAACTGCTGTAGATACTACTTCTGCCCATACAAACAATGGAGCCTTTGTGTAAATTAACATCGTTCGAGCAGCTTCCATAAGTGTGCGATTTCGCCTTTCAACGACATCGTTTTGTTGTGGAGTGCGAGCAACAGATGTATCATGAGATATGCCAACTTATTAATAATAATCACGCAAAATTTGATTCACAAATTCGGTTCCATTATCTGTACGAATGATTCGGACAGTAGTGTTGAGACGAACTTGAATCATCTTGAGAAATCCGATGATGAATTTAGGTGCCTCATTTTTAGTTGTAAGAAATTTCACCCATGTAAACCGAGAGTAATCATCGACAATGACGAGGATGTACCTTTTACCACTAAGACTTTCCACACGCATTGGCCCACAAAGATCCATATGCAACAAATAAAGTTTCTCTTGGTTGGTGTCTTCGGTCTTGGGTTTGTATGATTTCTTAGTGCTTTTCCCCATTGTACACGCGGAACACAAATGATCCTTGTGAAATGTAAGTTTAGGAAGACCACGAACAAGTTCATTTTTCGCCAAATGATTAATAGCGTCAAAGTTAAGATGAGATAATCGTCGATGCCATAACCATGACTTAGTCTTCGATGATTTAGAGAGAAGACATATGGGAGAAGCGGCCATCATATCTTGTAGAGACAAAGTGTACAAATTATTTCCTCGAGTACCTTTCAATAAATCAACCCCTTCCAAATTAATAATGAAGCAGGTATGCTCTCGAAAAGCAACATCTAGGTTTGCATCACAAAATTGTCCCACAGAAAATAAGTTGTGACCGAGACCTTCCACGTAATACACTCTTGAAATTATAACATTCCCAATATGATATTCACTGTAACCCATTATCTTTGCATTATGATCATTTCCAAATCGAACAGTACCAAGAAACTTGCTGACGAAATTTCTGAGCTGAGAGCGATCTCCGGTCATATGTTTAGAGCAACCAGAGTCCAAATACCAGAGAACAATTTGGACCACCTGTTTTCAACAACAACAGTAGACAATGCCTTGGAAACTATTGGTTCCGGAGTGTTAGCAAATACAAATATGAAATTATCATAATTGCTAACATTTGTGTGACCCTTAGATTTCCTGCGTTTTCTAATGTGAGTTTTATCACTAACAGGTTTTGTTGTTCCAAGTTTATGAGGTTTTGGATTATTAGCGGGCACTACAGTGGGAGTAGACCTATTTAAAGGGCACTTTGTTCCTACAGTAGTGTCGGTGTTCCTAGTTAAAGTACACGCTTGTGTTTTGGTAGCCTTGGTACTCCTAATTAAAGGGAACACTTTCTTCGCTTTAGTGGGATTGATCCTAGTTAAAGGGCACATATTTCCTACTATAGTGAAAGTTCTACCAGTGGGGCGCCACATCCAACCAACTTGGGTTAACACTTTCCCAGTCGGTTTCCATTCTAATCTATTTTTTCGGGCATTCATCTCATTAACATGGTCAATAAGGCAAGAATCATGATGACTAGAAAACATACATTCATTGCAATTCCAACATTTCAAATTAGAATTCATAGTAGGCTTAGAACGCTGCACAACCGCAGAGCCTTTAGGTTTAGCTACATGATTCTTTTTGTTCCAAACAGAAATAAAATTCCTAGGGTGGGCTTCTACTTTCTTCTTCTCTTGACTACTAGATGGGGGCAAGATCCTATCATTCTTCTTGTTTCTTTTAAGCTTAGATCTTTGAGCCTTAGTAGTGGTGATTACTCCTATAGAATGCAACACGGGAATATTAGAAGCTGGTTTTGATTTTGCCTTATCTTTAGTGACTAATGTTTGAGATGGTTTAATCCTAGGGACCTTATTAAATGGTGTGACAGCTATAAGGTTCCTTTTGATTGCACTAGAGGACGATGCTGAGACAGTGGCTGCGTTATCCACAACATTCTTACCTTTTAGAGTACGAAGTGTTTCCTTTAACTCAGCCAAGGCCATATTTTTATCACAAATTTGTTCCCTCAAATCAGATATTTTCACCGACTTTCGATTCAATTGTTCAATCAAAGATTTATTCTGTGCAGTGGTATTAGCACATGCGAGCTTTACTGAATCGAAGAGTTGTGTATTTTTCTGTTTTAAGTTATCAACTTTGGACAAAATCTTGGAAACTTGATTATTTAGATCAAGTTTAATATTCTCAACAGCCTCAAGTACGTTACACAGTTAAGCTTCTTAGATTTCTCTATGTCTATCGGCAAAGATTTAGCAACTTTGTCACTTGGCTGACGCTGTTTTGATTATAAGTTCAATCGAAAATTGTTTTCAAAATTTTCTTCATCTATATTAACACCTTCGAATGAAGTTTCAAAGATCTCTTGAATAAATTGTTGCTTGCATTCAAGCGAAATACAATGTTCTTGGATATCATCAAAATTTTTTAAAAGCGAAGTATAAGAATCTTGAAGCTTTAAAATTCAGCGTCAGGTTTGTGACAAGTACTATCTACCACATTATCCACAAATTCAACATTATGCACAATAGAATCATTATCAACACTTTTATTCACACAGACGGAAACTATATCATGAGACATCACTTGCTTCAGAAGCTGATCATTTTGGCGTGAAACTCGTTCTATTTCAAGTAACCTGTTTTCATAAGCATCATCCATTTCATTGAAAACACGTCTAACTTCTTCTATTTCCAGAAGCAAATCTTGATCAAGATTACTAAGAAAAGCTATAACATTCTTTACAAACGGAACAATTTCGTCTCGAAACGCAACTCTAGTGTGCTTAAAATTCCATTCACCTTCCGTTATGGCCGAAGCCGTCGTACGTTCCAAAATGACCTTGTCAAAATCGGCTAAGTGTTGGTGTACCACATTTAAGTTAACGGACGCCTTACTTACCGGTGGTATTAACTTCGTTAAATCCGTTTTGACAAGTGTAGGAGACGTACTAGGAGGGTTTTCATTTGACAAACTTTGGGGCACAAGAACTGTCATTTTAGCTAATTCCTTTTGTATGCGAATACGTGTCTTTTTAGAAAATTGATCTTTATTATGCTTATCATAATCAATCTTATGGAATTTTGAAAGCATTTTAGAATGAGTTTCTTCCGCAAGTGACTGTGTCTCCTCAGTACTATGAACAAAAGTTGCTTCTTTCGATTTGCCAATTAGGGTCATATCATAAAGACACGAAATATATTCCTGAGCTTGTTTTTCATAACCGGGATTAGGTGGTAAATCTTGAAGACGCTTAAGTTCGAGTTCTTTAAACGATTTAGTTAAAAGATGAACCTTTTCTGTGGAAGCGTATTGTTTTAAAGCTGTTGTTCTTTGAATTTAAGAAGTTTGGTAGCATTAATTTCCGATTCAAACTTTTTAGACTCGAGCGTTTCGAAATCCATTTTAAGTTTCTAAAAATCATTGACAACCGACTCTTTTGCTTTTGATTCATTGGAAAGATTAGCTTTCAATGATTCTATTTCTTTCAAGTGTTCAATATTTTCAAAACGAAATTGGTCAAATTTAGAACATGTTATTTTCTCTGCTTGAGGGACCATTTCAAAAGCTTTGACCTTTTCTTTATGCAACGCAAGCTCCGCAGTTAGGGTGGAATTCGTATCTACGAGTTGTCTGAGAGCCATATGCATTTGATCAATAATATGTTTAGGCACCATGACCAAATCATGTTGAGCATAAGATTCCATACCCGTCGTAGCATTTGGTTGAGGTTCACTCAAATGTGTAGGATTGAGTACCACATCATTTGAGTTACTAGTTCCCGAATGCTGTTCGAGGTTGTCATTTTCATGCCCAACTTGATGTGGGTTATCA
Source organism: Glebionis coronaria (assembly GCA_025667525.1). Lineage (NCBI taxonomy): Eukaryota > Viridiplantae > Streptophyta > Magnoliopsida > Asterales > Asteraceae > Glebionis > Glebionis coronaria. Next base: position 251,380,278 of record CM046875.1, on the reverse strand, counting down.
TCATTACCAAGATTGGTTGTGGTGGGTACCTCACTGACGACATCAGAACCATAGTAAGAAAGATTAGCAACGAGAGCAACTGAGGCTGAGTGATGTCATCACAATCCGAATCATATGCATCAAGATCGTCCGCTTGATATGCTGCATTAGAAGTAGAAACGACTGCAATGCCTTCATTATCTGCTGCCCCTGGGTCTGCAAGATATGCTAACACTTTTGAATCCAGAATCTTTCCCTTAGACTGAGCATCAACCAAATACATCTTCTCACGAAACCATGTTGCATCCCTTCTTCTTTTTGGCTAAGTGCATTCCCTAGCCATATGACCTTGTCCTCGACAATTGTAGCAAGTCACAACCTTTTAAGGACTAATAGGGCTTCCATTTCCATTAGCTTGAGAATTCACAGTTTGAGCATTCACATTCCTTGTAGGAGGTCCATATGAAGTTTGACTTCCCTGAATAGGTTGCACCGTCACTTGACCATCTTGAACAGTGGCTTGTTGTCGAGGATTTGAAGAGGTGCGGAGCTGATTGTTTGTTGGTGGAAATCCTCTAGTTGAAACAAGTTTTGACAAGTAGGCAGTGAGATGGTTTAGAACATCAGCTGGCGTATCATTTGGAGTAAAGACCGGTGCTTGGATTGGTGGAAGTTCATTAGAGTAGAAGGCTTGTGTTGGTTGTGCTTCAATTGGAAAATATCCTTGCTGAGGAGTATAACCCATTGGAGAAGTGTTGGCTTGTGATGGTGATGTCTGATGTGGTGGTTGCTGTGGAAAAGATTGTTGATGAACACTTTGTTGAAATGCTTGTTGTGGCATCATTAGTGGTTGATAAGATGGTTGCTGTGGTTGTTGATAGGTGTGTGGTGGTGGCTGCTGCAAGTATGATGGTTGTTGATAAGTATAAGCCATGTTTTGTTGAGAAGCATACATGGTAAATGGATCATGAACTTGAGGTGTAGACAACCGAGCCTCGATCACATGGCATTCGTGTTGTTGAAGAAAAGCTTGAAGTTGATCCACATTGGTGTTATGCAAGTCCTTGGCCAATTTAACATCCGTCACATACTTTTTCCATTCTAAAGGAAGAGTGTTCAAATACTTGGTGTTCAATTGAAATGTAGGAATTGCCATGCCATAGATATTGAGCTCATTCAACAATAGGGTAAATCTCAGGTAGTAATCATTGAGAGTCTCCCCTGGGACATAGGCAAACTTATCAAAAAGTATCATAAAGCTTACACTCTCGTTCTTGTTTAGTTAACGAAGTGCCTTGCATTAGAACACGAATTCTATCCCATAACTCTTTGGAAACTTTATGTTTACTGACGAGTTTGTAGACATCTGGAGGAAGGGCTTGGAGAATGATATTTGTAGCTTGTTTATCACACTTGTCTTGTATCTTAGCATCTCCAGTTAGTTCACCCATTGTGCGAGGATGAGTAACAACACCTTCCGTCACAGTACCATATACCAATGGTCCATTGAGCACCGATGTCCAAATTAGATGTCCATTTTCTTTGTTCAACATATAGAGTTCCATTCGGGAAGCCCAATCCTCATACATAGTCTTCACCAACATTGGTGGACGATTATCCGTACCCGAGAGGATGGACTTATCCGTAAGAGATGTGTACTCCATTTCTATAAGTTAAGATTTACAAAGTTGATCGATCAATGAGAGAAAGTAAATGCATTTGTTTTGTTGTGTTAAAGCCGAGAAATAATGTTGAAATCCCCTAAATTATGTTCTCGATAAAACAAAAATTCCAAGTCAAAATTGCACACGAGTTAAAAATTTTCAAAAACACGTTTTTGAAAAAATCTTGGAAATCTTGTCACTTTATCGGAATGCACAAAACAAGTTCTGTTGCAATGTTAATGTTTAAACCATTGGAATACTCATCGCAATACCCATCACAATATTTCCCATCGCAATGACACTTGTATCACAATGACCTTTGTATCGAAATATGTCCACTGTCAAAATATGAGGACTGTCGCAATGGTACTCGTATCAGAATGAGACAAGTATCACAATGTGACACCTATCGGAATATGAGGACTATCACAATATGGCAAATGAAATTTTGACAGAGTAACGTTTCAATAAGCCTTAATTCCGTCGCAATCCACGATCGCAATGAACGATCGCAATGTACGTCGGAATAAGGGGTATCGCAATACCTGGTGATCGCAAAGTATAACCCTTCCAACTTTGCGATGGAGTATTTTTCCACTTTTCTCGGATAGTACACAAGAAATTCGAGATTTTAAGCCTAAAAACAAATCAAACACCCAAAAATTTTGTGTTTTTAACCAAAGTAACAATACCAAATCACTACCACAAGTATGAAGATGATTTATATCAAGATTAAACCATAAAAACACAAAAAAAAATTTGGTACGAATGAATAAGGATCAACATAGGCGTATTAATCAAGAACACAAACACAAAAACCAAACAATCATCCCATGGCTTTTGATACCATTTGTAAGATGTTGTAAATCTTGTTTATGTTTAAAGAGAGAAAGAGATAGAGAGATGGTGAGATCACACACAATTTTAGAGAGGGAAAGTGAAAGAAAACACTTTTCTTACTATGTGAAAAATAAGGTGAACCACACCCTCTCCAACTAAGGAGAGGGTTTATATACCCAAGCCTTGTGATGGGCTTGGGCTTACATGTTTGGGCCGTCCATACAAACCATGGACTAGGCCTTTCATTGTTTACTTAATGTAGAATAACTAAACTACGAGCCACTACTTAATATATTGTCAGAGTGACCGAATCTTCCTAAATACGAAAAACGTATTTCCAACATATCTTGAAGTGAAATTGTGTATAGATCAGTAACCCGTGTACCGGTAAGTAAGTCATTCCTATCATAATCACGAACAAAACATGTCTTCTTTCTGAAAGCAACCTCCAAATCTGCATCACAGAATTGACCAACCGAGAAAAGATTATGATTGATCCCTTCGATGTAGTACCCTTTTGATCGTGATATTCCCCTTAACCAAATCTCCATATCCTAGGATCGGTGCAAATTTATCATTTCCGAATCAGATCGTACCCAGGAACTTCTCCACGAAGTTAATTAGAAGCTTGAGATTCCCCGTCACGTGCTTCGTGCATCCGGAGTCCAGTATGAAGAGAATTATTTGTATTACATGTAGAGGAGTTAGAAAACGATGGAACATTTGCTAATTTGGATACCATAGTAGTTGTGATTGTAGAATCATTGGTGTGCTTAGCAACATTTAAAGGCATACTAACACTCGTGGTCACATTTTATGCCCTAACTTTAGGCATCCATTTATATCCCGGAGGACATTGATTAGCAAACCACCATTTCCATTTATATCCCGGAGGACATTGATTAGCAAACCACCATTTCCAAGACTTGCTAGCAGACTCATATAATTCCGTAATTCTGCTTCTAGGGTTCTTAGTGGTGGAGTCTGATGCATTACTTTTCTTAGTGGGATTGCACCAGAATGGTTCACTTTGCATTTGGGTTTACTAGCACTAATAGGCATCGCAACTTGCTTCTTAGTTCTAGTATCTACGCCTTTGACGTTATTCATAGCACACATAGAATGATTAGCATTAGCACATTTTCCACATTTGACACAAACAAATTTAACATTCAAAGCATTCAAATCGTTCAAAGCATTCAAATTGTCATTACACACGATTACATACTTTTTATTCTTAAAAACATTCAAATTCCTAGGGTGTTCTTCTACTTCCTTCATCTTCCCTTGACTCTTGTGTTTCCAGACCTTATCATTCACTTGAGTGCTCTTAAGCCGAGTCTGACTAACACTAGCAGTGGAGACTACTCCTGTAGTATAAGACATACGAATATTAGTGTTTCAAGAAGTCTGAGGCGAGTGACTAACTTTGTTTGTGGGTTTAGTGGTCATTCTATACATCCTTGGTTTAATCACATTATTGTGCTTAACGCTTGGTGCTACAATATTCCTTATGGGTTGAGTATGTGATAACCTTTCCTTTCCATCCATCTTGGGGGCAAACACAGGTTATGCAAACGAAGAATTTGAGAAGCATATGGTTTTCCCAAGATAGAGGATCTATTCACTTTAGAGGCATTGGGTTGTCTAACAACAGGTTTCTTAACGTTAGGTTCCACAACTTTCCCACCCATCTTAGCAACGAGTTTCTTCAACTCTGCTATTGCTATGTCTTTTTCTTGTAACTAAGCTTTCAAATCTGAAATATCAAGACTTTTTTCATTTAGTAATCGACATAACTCAGATAATTATACTTCTAAAGGTGTATCATTTGAAAAGCTGCCAACTTTCTTTTGCAAAGCAAGTTCAAGTGAGTGACAATGTTTTTCAAGATAATCATATCTATGTTGAAGTAACAGAAACTCTTTTTGGTCAACTTTATTCGAAAGATCAGTTTCAAGACGTTCACACTCTTTAACTTGATCAAGATATTTGCATGCAACATCAGAATATTCATCAATATCAGCACAAGATGTAACATAAACACACATAATATCCTTTGAGAGACATTCGTGTAAGAGTATATCATATGCTGTAGAAAACTCGTCTCTTTCAGGTTGATGGTCGTTCACTTATTGTTCAAGAGATTCCACATACTTCAAATCATCAAACATTTATTGCTTAATTAATGTTTCAAATTCCAAAATATGTTTTTACGCTCTTTCCGCAAGCGGAATCAAAATACTTTTCACAAGCACAGTTATATCATGAGGAATTTCTTTGTCTCCTTTCGAAAGTTCCCGCTTTTTCCAGTCATCATCAACAACCTTTTTGAAATTTTCAATGTTACTCTTGAGAATACTAAGTGCTTGCTTACTCTTGCTTACAGAAGCTTTATATGGTAAGTACTCAATAAATTTTGAAACATTAGTTTTCTTAGTGGCAAAAGCTTGTCTCCATTTAATTCTTATTTGTTCACATTCGAAAAATATTTGCTCACGAGTCTTCTGTGTTTGCGGTTTGAAAAGACCATAAAGACTGTTTTCATAAGCATAATTATATGGTTTAACAAATTCTTTATTAACTTTTGGTCTACTCTCTTCTTCCAAATCGTTTGTCTCTTCACTATCAGGCCTAACAACAAGGAAATCAAGATCGGCCCTTTGGGACTCATCAAGGTAAAAGTGCTGATTCTCATATTGAGCTTGCTCAAGGTACTTAGGATTTGCAAAACTAGGTCTATCCTTGAAAAACGAACGAGGTGCCAACATTCTCATGGTTTGAATTGATTGATTAGTTTTGTAAACAATTTTCTTGTAAAATTCAATTTGAGTTTCAAGTTCCACCATTTTGTCGATGTCATTCGTTTGTTTAGTTTTGAAATCCTTTTCCATATTTTCAACCACAACTTTCTTTTCATTAACAAGTTTAGTTTTATTCTCTAGAAGAAAACCATTTACTTGAGTTAGCTCATTGACTTTAGTGGTAGCAAGATACGTTTTGTGACATTCAGTACTCAAAGAGGTGTTATAATTACGTTTCTCTTGTTCTAGAAGCTTAAGAGTTTCGTTATATTTTGTTGAAAATCGTCCTTTTTTACACTAATTAAACACCCTTTGTACCCCTCAATCTCATTGGTCTTTTGAAGAAGTTGAGCTCTGTAGCTATCAATAGTCTCACTAGATTTAAATAGAGCAGCTTTGCATTCTTCAAAATTTTGAGTGAGCGTAGTGTTTGCTTTCTTTACTCTTTCTAGTTTCTTTGACATCTTTTTGTAAGGAAGCAATTAAGTTAGCAAGCGCAATACGCTCCTCGTCATCATCATACTCATTTGCATGTTGATCGTTCTCAGACTCATTATTGCACATGTCTGATGAATCGGGTGTGGTATTGCTATCAACCGTTTCCATCATACATGTGTCATTAATGGCTTTGGGTAGCTCACAATGCTCATGAGTATTACCAAACACATTATATTCCTCTTCAGTGTGTCCCTTATCGATTGGATCAGTATCAAAGATAGGACCGTTGTCATCTTTAGTGACATTGAGAACTTCTTCAACCTTTTCCATGTACGAGTAATGTGCTTCAAGTTCTTGTTTGGAGGCTTAATCATTAGTATCATCAAGCATTGCTCCTTCCTCAGCCGACAATTTAACCCCACCTTCCATCTTCTTGCATAGAAGCATCTTATAGCCAGAGTCCCTAACCTGTTTCGGCTTCCTACATTCCTTTGCCATATGCCCATAGCCTTGACAATTAAAGCAATGAATCCCACTTTTCTGAACCACTTGATTATTAACAATTTCCCTATTCCCAACAGCAGAAGCAATCCTCTGAGTATCATACTTAGCATTTTGTCGATCATACCGTGAAGAACCCTCAACATGTGTTGGATTAAGTCGATCATACCTAGAAGGAATTTCATCACGTTAACGTGTGTCATACCTTCGAGGACTCTCAAGATATTGGTTCCTTGTATTTGATGATGTGCGAAGATTGTTGTTGGTGGGTTTGAAGATTTTCTTGTATGTCTTCATAATGAAAGCAATTTTTTGCTTCATCTCCCTATCCTTCTGAGCTAGTTCTTCATCACAGTCCTCTTTAGATGATGGCTTAGATGATGGTGATGGTGCTCTTGGTTCTTTGTCTCGTGATCTTGTGGGAACTGAATACTTAGATGAAGTAGAGTATCTTGATGAAGAGGATGTGGTGAAGTATCTTGGTGATGAGGATGTAGTGGAGTATGACTTTGGAGCACGAGAGCGATGATCTTGGACGTGTTGAGTGGTAGACACCAAAGCAAGTTGATTAGCAGTCTTTGCTATCCTTTCACCTCGAAGTTCATTCGCCTCATTTTGGAATTGTTTCAAAATATCAAATAGCATGTGATAGTTGACCTTGTATAACTTACTCTGTTGTTTCACCAAAGTTACAAACCGTGTCCACTTTGGTTGAAGTTGCTGTAGAAATTGCACATTGACTTGCATGGTGGAGACTTGCAAATTGTTTCTTGTCATGTCATTCATCATCTTGTAGAACCTTGAGTAATATAAATCAATTGATTCCTATCACACCCCACCATGGCGGAATATGGGGCGCGACGTATGGATATCATCACAACAATAGCGTGTCTATAGAGATAACTAAATGAAATAGAAATATCATAAATGGCGACACAATGTCATGAAGATATCTCAAACAATGCAGGCATCTAGGTAAGTAGGTAACAGGTCTACATCTTACCAAAGACATACAATTAACAAATAACAAACATATAGGTGTCTACAAAGAATCACTTATTCAAACATAAATAAAGACTAAGAGGAAAGGGGGTTCCTCCAAATGAAATCCTAAGCCTTCCAGCTAGCCACTCTTATTCTCACGCTTAACTACATTCTCACCTAAAAGAGACACTAAAACACGTCAATATAAAGTTGGTGAGAGTCATAGGTTTAGACTCCAACGCCAAATCAGTTATAAGCTGTGAATAACAACCATTAACAAAAGAACATATGGACAATGTGTTACGATTATGTATTAACAACTAGCATTCAAGATTAACCAATCACCATAAATCCAAGGCTCCAAGCCTTACCAATAACCACAATTTCCAATGCTCCAAGCCTTACCAATAAACATGGTCCCATAGGTCCCATACACCTATGAACCAATCCCAAGGCCCCGCCTTGTCAACATCCCCTTGGTACCAAGTCAAACCACAATAACTGAGACGGTACGTGTCCCCCGATCCAAATCATAAACACAATCAAGAATCACATAGCAGTTAATCACATAAGTGTACACACAAGTCCATCACAAACCATAAAAACATTCACAACATTCTTTACAAAACCATACAGTGTCTCTTCCATCCCATATGGAAATCAAATCATAAAAAGACATGGGACTATGAAACTCACCTGAACAAACTTCTCCAAGTATTCGCGCTCTAGCAAAAATCTAAACACACAAACGTATACAATCAAGACATGAACCACATACCAAAATGAATCATCAATATATGATGGATATATAACCTTATCCTACAACTTAACCCCATTTATATGCCATATAAATCTCATTACATCCCTCTATAAAGCCCTTAACTTAGTTTATTTCATAACTTGCCCCGTTAACATTTAACCCAAAACAGTCCCGTTTTTCATACTTCAAACTATTGGTCGAACAACCCCTTAACCAAAATAACATGCCTTGTAAAAAGAACCCTATGCCCTTACATGTGTTAGCTAACTCTCCCCTTTGGCCGCAACCTTAAAGCTACTGTTAAGGCCTCCATATATATATATATATATATATATATATATATATATATATATATATATATATATATATATATATATATATATATATATATATATATATATATATATATATATATATATATATATATATATATATATATATATATATATATATATATATATATATATATATATATATATATATATACTTTTACCTATCCAGAGTTTATTGATTTTGAACATATAAAAAGTTTGTTATGATCAGAGGGTCTTACCCTAACCCATTTGTTTATCCCTCCTCCAGATCTTTTATTTAATATATAATATAAGTCTCATATTTGTTTTAAGGTCCAATTATACTCCTAAGTACCCTAACCATCTTAAAACATTAATTTAAATCCGACTGATTTCAAAACTGCTTTGACCTCCGACTGTTGTAACCTGTTTTTAACCCACTTTCCGACCTCCAATTTAGTTCTCGTTTCTTGTATTTGAAAGCCAACTCAATTACCTTTCCAGGGACATAAGATTCTAAAATTAAAAGTTTGCATAACTCTATATATGATCAAAACAATGGACCAAAAATTCTGCCCTCTTTTTAAAAACGAATTTAAACATGATTAAACCCTTTAATCATCATTAAACCTCATAATAACCTATTTAATTGAATATTAAGAACCCTAATATTATTAATTACAGAAATCATCATTCCTAGTATGAAACCCTAATCAAAAATCAAAAATCCTAAACCCTAATCCACCATACTAGGTTAGATACGTAAATTTAACGTTAATCGAGCTAGTTTAATTACATACCTTTAACCCTTATGCAATATTTCGGTTTTGATCTTCCCCCATGGATGTTTCAACTGATATTAGGTATATTGTAGGGTTATGGGTCAGTTTTATGGGTCTAGGGGTGTTTATATAGGATTTGGTAACCTCCTTAACAAGTTTGATCCCAAAAGGGACTCTACTTGGGCCTTTCCTACCCGTTTCCTTCCTTTAGTCGACCATAACAACCCATCCACTACCAACCCCCTTAAATTTGGGTTATTTACACTCTCCCCTTCTATTTTATGTCTACCTATACTTCCATACACTTCTGGGTCGAAACCGGACACCCTTTCGCTAATTTTTCGACTTACTACGTAATTTTCGATCTTAACTTTATTTTCAAAACTTTCCTAAAATAGAAAACTCCTATAATACATAGAATATAGATAATATATATCTAATGTACATATATCACGTATGATACATACACAAAATCCTACGAAAACGATAATTCAACTTTCACGAAATTTTTGCGTGATCTCATTTCATTTCACTTCATTTCATTTCATTTCACTTCATTTCATTTCATTTCATTTCATTTCACTTCATAGTCACTATAATGTGAGCTTATGATTCATGAAATAACCATTCATCGATTTACTTAAGAGCACTTCGTACTCATAAACGATGTCCAAACCATCCTCATTCACACCAAATAAACACGTAAACACATAAAACACATAGTCACACATAACACCCTAAAAATACGACTAAGTGACGAACCTCAAAACCACGGTTGTCACATTACTCCCTCCTAATAGAAATCTCGTCCCGAGATTTACTCCTTAGGATCAAACTCACAATCAATAAATCACATGAGGATACTTGTTCTAATTGAACTCCTCTCATTTCCACGTGAACTTTAGTTCATGACTCAATTTACTAGATATATTAACCAACAATATTTAAATTCATTACCAAAATCTTGACTTCACAGCCCATAAATCTCACAAATGATTCTTTGACAAATCGAAGACTCTTATTAACACTAATCCCGAATAACCGTACATGCAAATATGCATTCTTAAACCACATTTCCCAAATCTTAATACATGAAATATATCATGTACACCACCCAATTCCCCAGGTAATTCTATACCCATAAGCTATTGGTCCAATCTTTCCAAAGATCATAAATGAACATACAAAACTCGACATCAACTTTTCTCTTTTACCAATACATGACGCCCGTTACTATGGGTGAAACTTCCTACATAACTTTATCACTAAGCTGTAGTGGTTTCCTCCTTTTTAACATATCATCTCTTGTTTCTCTCGTCCTTTCCACAAACACCATTATTATATTAGCAACCTCTTTCACCAATTCTAGTCCGCAATAGGGGAAACTCACCCTATCCTTCCATATAGTGCCTCAAATGGCATTCATCGACTTCTAGTATGATAACTATCATTATATGAAAACTCAAACATTGCTAACGAGTTTCACACCTTGTAAAACCCGTAAAAATAAGGTCATAATTTAATTCTATTTTCAATTCTTTTGAAGTATTTTATAACGTTAAATATTATTATGTTTAACGGTTTAAGTTGAAACCGATATTAAATATTATATTTTAATATTTTGACGAGCAACGAGGACTCCTAGTGATCGCGATACCGACGGATGCCAAAAATTTTATATCGTATAATATTTTGAAACTTATTTTTGTGTTGGTTGATGAACTCACAATTTACGGATTTAAATTTGGGCTTACGTGCATAATTTAGCGTCCTTTACGACTAAACCGGAAACCTTAGGATTACGTATTTACGTTTTTGAACTCCGTTTTTGATGAGACAATTTTTATTGGATTCGTTTTGTGACGTTGATTCATAATTTATAAAAACGTTTTTCGTGAAACGACCCGAGGGCACGCAAATCAAGAAAACTAGAATCGAGGAATACCCGTAAACTAGTGAGATGGGACAAAATACATTGTCCCACCCCACTAGCTAGCATAGGATGGCACAACATGACACCACAACCATATGTGGCATCATGTTAGCTACAAACTTACAAGTGTAAGTAAGCTTACAACTTAAGCTTACATCTTTCCACTTGCTAACAAAAACCATTAACCACTTCTCATTTCCATCTTTCCATACATGCAAACTACTTCAAATCCTCTCAAAACCTCCCACCCTTGCCATCCATATTCAAGCTACAAACACCCCTTTTGATCTTTTCTAGCCATGAAATACATGTTAACTAGCTCTATCATGGAGTTATCTTGAAGCCTTGATCATTTGGTGGCCATATTAACAACATTGGAGGTGATTTGCTTGTGTCCTAGGGCTGATTTCTCAACTATTGTTCTTGGTGTTTGATGATCTTGGAGTTATTTGTGGTGTTCATCAAGTTCTTGTCTTCCAAAAACAAGAAATACACTTGGTTGGTAAAGAAGATCATCCTCTCCATTTCTCTTGTTATTTTTGTAAAGAAAAAATGTATTTTCTTCATTATTGTATATGTATATGATGTATATATGATGATAAAAATGTTGTGTGGGGATCAAGTGTTGATAAATATGCTTAAAAATGTTAATAACCATGAGAAATAAGGCTAAAATCATGGTTATTTAGTTGGCTGTATAAAAACAGTATATAACTAAAACTTGAACTGATAAACTTGCATGGTATGATCCATTTACAGTAAGTACAAGATGTTATACACATGTGAGAGTTGGCCATGCAATGGAATCAATATAATGAGTGAGATATGATCAAAACAAGTTGGGTGTTCTAATCTGAATAAGCAGTTTTGTAGGAACTGTTAAGGCAAGATAAACTTAAAATGAGCAGTAGCTATAACTAAGTTAAATGTAGCACATAATATGAAGAACATGTCATCCAAAAATGAGCTTCTAATCATTATAGAACTCTAGATATGATAAAAATGGTGAACATGAAGATAAAAATCATATTTTGAGAATTAATGTTTATTATTATTATATAAGCACTCAAATTTTATTGTATAAAATGTAAAATAAAAACCCACTAACTTATGAAACTTATTTATATAAATATGTAAAAGGTTAAATAAATGGATAAATTATATAAATGGTAGTGGAATAATACTTATAAGTAATAAAAACTATAAACTTGATTTTTACGACTTTTTCGGCTATTACCGTAAAATTAACGTTTTTCGCCAATTAAAACTTAGACGATCAAACCCGTCTAATGTAATGTTTTTAAAAGTCATATACGGATATATAAGTAACTAACACAAGTAAAAACCGATAAAACCCGAACTATAGGACATACGGACATTAACGAGCTAACTAAGCATATTGGACTAATAATTGGACTAAACAAGTTAAACACTTATAAAAAGAACTTATTGGGCTTTAACCCATTTGGGCCCAACATGGAAAGTATAGATACTGATAATATAGGTATAAAATGGATTACAACAAGTTAAATAACTTATACTAAGCTTATTGGACTTAAAATAGGTAAGTAGGTAAAACTAGTAAACTAGTAAAAAGTTACCAAAACGTAAACACTAAAATGAGTAAACAAGGATATATAAACCCACTTGATCATCATCATATGTACAAAATCATCATATGTATATTGTTATTTTTATAAAAGTCATTGGACAAGAGTCTAAGACCGATTATTATTTATATAGGTTTCCGTGATCGAAGCACGCCCGTAGCCGATAATCCGCCTTTCATTATCAACGTGAGTCTATAGCCTCGCTTTATACTAGTTATTAAATGATTTTAAACCCGCGAGGGGGAATACATGTTTTTATAAACTTAGAACACAAGATTTTTATGGTATGCTTTGTCCCTCTATAAATGGACCCGTGGTTGCCTTTAAATTGCATTAAGTGATGCCTTTGTTAAAACCTCAATTATGGACCATTAATTAACCTATGATGGGTTAACCGCTAGTAAAATTAATAGATCTATGGGGGAAGCCGCCCCGGTTCAGTTTTTGTGGACTTGTCATAGAAGCTTAGGCCCGACCTCTACACTGTTTGAGCATATTGTATTGAGAAGTCAGGTATACGGCAATGTACCAATAATCTGGAGGTAACCGACAATTAATAAATCTCTCGTCTTATTAGACTGATATGGGAGTGTCTAAGGGCTCGGTTCCATGAGCTTATTGCAATTTATGCTATATACAATTATTTTGTTGATGCGAATTACTATTTGATGCTTATAAGCATGCCACAAACTTATAATCTTTGCTTGTGTTCAAATTGATTTCATAAACATATAGATTCACTCGGCATTTTTGCTGATTGTTTTACTCACATGTATTTCAGGTAATCAAGAAGTGAAAGCTTGGAGGTCACGGGGAATGAAGTTGTGCACTGCTTTTGTTGTTCAAACTCTTTGATTTATTTATCGTTCCATTTTTAAAACAAACTAATATGTTGTTTTAACTTATCTTTTGGTAACAATTACTTGGGACTACGCTACTCTGACAAATGTTTTAGGAACGATAAATCTAAAACGTCTCTTTTCGAGTCGTTCTTTATAAATTATGTGTTGTTGTATCATTGTTTAGCACCCAAAGATGTATTCCGCTGCGTGGAAATTTGGGGGTGTTAGAGATTGGTACCAGAGCCATGAGTTATAGAGAACTAGGTCTTTATTTTAAAAACCTAAACTATAACTGTCGGTTTTATTTTTCAAAGAGTCGGTGCACATGATTTCACGTGACTTCAGGTTCAAGCTACTTCTGGGATTACAACTTTAGTATACATTATTATGTATGCCTTATTGCTAAGTATTTCAAAATAAATACTATAATCCTTTATCGATATATATATTGATATCGTTAAACTTTTCGATAAGAGTTATCATTTATTAATGATTAACTTAAATAAATACAATGAATTTCATGATCTTTCTGTATTTATTTTTGAGGTATTTAAATTGGTTTTATTGCAAAAGTTTTATATTATCACCTTACATACCTTCACCTACGCGTGTTACTTTTATTGCTTAACTCTTTAAGATATCTATATAGATATTCAAATCGTCTTCCGGCTATTTGTGCTTGGACGTCTTTTAAAGTAATCTCCAGACCATTGTGTACCTCAATGTGTCCTTGGATTAGACTAACCGCTATCGTGTGAGTCATACATTTTGAAACATTTCTTAAAATAGTGTTGAATAATACCATGGTTTTTCATAATATTTTGTTGATTTTTATTATCGTTTTACACGACATGCGAAGATTTAATTCGTTGACATTTATATGTATCGACTCCGAAGTGTATTGTTCACTTATATCTCGGTAACGTCATCGTTATTTTATAAATCATCGTCTAGATTATGGCACTAGAATTGGAATACGATTTTACTTATATAAAATTGTATCATTTGTTTTTCATTAACCTTCTCGCTCCCGGAGTGTAGCATGTTAATGTTCCATTCTTTTCTTGTTATGTTTTGTGTTTTTGACAATCGTGGCACCAAAGAGATTTGCCTACATTGCATTTTGAAATCTAAATTACGAACGTCTTTCACCGTCTTGCTTCCTAAATTTCGTGTTGAATACCTTGAAGCCTTTTCTGTCATTCATCATGCTATATTTCAATTGATGCTCATTACGAGATTTATTTTTCGTTGTTATAAAATCCACAAGACATGTGTGTATATATGTATATATTTTGAGCCGTTAGGAAGTGTCGAAAAATATATTTAATGGAGGAACTGCAGGGGCAGTATAAACAAGTCACAACTTAAAAGTAAAACCTGCGTTTTTAAAATAAAATAGTCAAACCTGCACAGAACTTGCAGGGGTATTTTGGTCATTTTGTATTGGGTTTCAGGTCTCGGGTAAAACTAGAAAGTCGTCTGAAACGTCGTTTTGCATCAAAATGCTTTAGACTCTGAGTCTTGGAGATGTCGTTTATCGGGTCAATTAATCGGCTCATATTTAAAAGTTAAATTTGATAGAAAATTCAGAACATGAGTTTTAAATGTTTCTAAGCTGTTTTGATTTCATTTGAGATCGTAAAATTTTAACAAATATTATTTTACAACTAACGAATACTAGTTGCATGTGAAAATATTTAAAAATAGAAACAATACAGGATTAGCAATTACCGGATTAATGGTGTAATTTAAAAACGAATAGCATACTTTCTTAAAAGCATGTTGTGTCGAGTATCTTATAAAGAATACACATGTGGATTGTTTTATTCTTTTCATATATATGACTCATTTGTCATTCGATGTTATTTTATTTTTATTTTCTTCTAACCTTCCACTGATTTGGTTGAGTTTTGAAGTTTTGCCTTCACATTCTTCTTCGACATTCTCATCACGTGTCTCATGGCGTTTTCGTCTAAACCTTATAACCCTTTGAAAACTTAACAACTTGTAACCATTTCATTGGTTGTTTTATGAGCTACTATTTGCCACTTTTTGCAAAACTTTGACTACTTTATACGTTGTCATAATGTCATATTATAAATAAATCTGATATTGTTTTACGATTATTTTCACCAATTATTTTTACTTTGGTCTTATAAAATACTTTTCGTAAGATTAAAAGTTGCTTATTAAGTATCTCACAAATTACTTGTATCCTATAAATTTATAGACTATTTTTAAATTCCATTTTACAAATGGCATGGTTTATATATAAACATAAGAAACGTAATACTTTTCGACGAAACTGAGCACTGCATTGCTATTCCTAAATTATACATGGCCTGATCACCTATGTCTAATTTAGATGGAGCCATGCTAGGCTGAATAGTAGTCCACTTAAAAATCTTGATAATAATCAACTTTTTAATTGTATTTATGATAAAGATAAATAAAATGAAATAAAATGAAAAGTAGTTTTAAAAACCTTTATATTTCATGCAAGTAGCGCAATTTCTATGCATCCGCATATGTTTTCTTACCTTTTCTTGAACGAATTACGCGCTTACGAATACGTTTTTACTCGACAATCGTTTTTCCACTTGTTACTTCATTTTGTCTTATAACTGATTTCTTTTGACCGTTCGTCTAATTACTGACTGTTGATAAATGACTTGAAAGTCTCAATGTTTTATCCTTCCTTCTCGTCCAATCTTCTTTATGCGACTGGGTAGATCTTTGGAATGTCTCCGCACGTGAATAAAGAATTATCACTAGAGTGATTTCCGTATATCCGGGATGACGTCCGTCAATCTCGTTTGTCTCGAAATCCACTCTTGTGAACCGTGCTTTGACTTCTCTCTTTAAACACTAACATCGTTCATTTGATTTGTTTTAATTACAAGTGATTATTAGGAATTTTATTTATTAAAATTTTTGTATGTAACTTATTTCCGATCGTGTATCGACCACCGCTAAGTTAACAAACTGATATTGGTGAACCATCGACCGCACTAACCAAATCGACAACTTGTTTAATCTATTATTTCTTATCGTCTTACCATCAACGCCTTTATTTTATTATTCTCTTTAAGAATTTATACGACATTTGCTTCGTCCCCTTTTGTACCATTGATTTCGTACTAATTGTTGACTATTATTTCCATTCGTATTCGTTTGTTATCTTGTCACATTTCGAAACCCGAATGTAACCCATATTTATTTTGGAATGATAAACACCTTTATGTATTCCTACAAAGTATTATAAAATTTTTATGGAACTTGTCTACATTTTCTAATGATTTTCAATTATCGAAATAACCATCACAAGTAAAAGGTCAAATTTATACACCATATTTTGTATAACTAAAACTAATGTTTAAAATAAAATTATGTTCTACCTTTTGAACTAATTGACTTATCATACTTTACTTTTAATGTAATGAAAATTACCGGTTTAATTTATATTCCTAACAATGATTTAATTTGGAAATTATAATTTCTAATTATAACCATAAATATGAGTTTAATTAATAAATTCATGTCATTCTTTCAAAGTTTCTTATGACAACCAAAATAAATTATGAAGCTATTTAACTTCTATTTTTAATATATCATCTTTATCAAGAAAGTACCTCAATTGAATTTTAAGGTAATACCAAAACCGGGATGGATGATTATGACAAACGTTATTTTAATGTTAATATTTAATTCATTCTTCGCTCTCATTTTTCTAGTATTGTGAATTATTATGTTTTACGGTTACGTGATTCGAGATCCCTCGTCGGTCGTCAACCTTAAATCATTTTACCACATCTTGTCCGTTTATGTGTTTATTGAATTTATTTTTATCTCGTTCTGTTCCTCGTACTGAAGATCACTATTTTATTCTGAGTTTAAAATGAATATTGGGAAGCAGTGTATAAGAAGAAACGATAAGTGTCACCAGGATTTATGCGTGTACTAGTGGAATGATTGAGGACCGAATCTCTTAATGAATGGAGTTAATAAATTCGTTGCAACCTCGAGGAGTATGTTGAAGCCGACACCACAAGTGGAAAGACTCTTGTGATCAAGTGGTTATTATCAAGGGTTCGTTCAAGGTTTTCTCGATGATTAACGATGGAAATCTATACTCGATGTTTGTGTTCGACCTTTTCTTTTATGTACTTATATGGTGTGTGATCAAGTCAAATGATCGTAAGTTGTGAGAACTTGAGACGGCATCATCCGATGACGTCCGATCATGTAGAACACATATTATGAAATATCTTTTTGACTTTCAACGACGATGTTTATTGAGACTTTAATGCGCATTGGCGAAAGTGAGGCGAGTTGAGCGCCGGGACGTCGCTCCCTTAAGGTGGTGAGGATGTAAAACCCGTAAAAATAAAGTCATAATTTAATTCTATTTTCAATTATTTTGAAGTATTTTATAACGTTAAATATTATTATGTTTAACGGTTTAAGTTGAAACCGATATTAAATATTATATTTTAATATTTTGACGAGCAACGAGGACTCCTAGTGATCGCGATACCGATGGATGCCAAAAATTTTATATCGTATAATATTTTGAAACTTATTTTTGTGTTGGTTGATGAACTCACAATTTACGGATTTAAATTTGGGCTTACGTGCATAATTTAGCGTCCTTTACGACTAAACCGGAAACCTTAGGATTACGTATTTACGTTTTTGAACTCCGTTTTGGATGAGACAATTTTTATTGGATTCGTTTTGTGACGTTGATTCATAATTTATAAAAACATTTTTCGTGAAACGACCCGAGGGCACGCAAATCGAGAAAACTAGAATCGAGGAATACTCGTAAACTAATGAGATGGGACAAAATACATTGTCCCACCCCACTAGCTAGCATAGGATGGCACAACATGACACCACAACCATATGTGGCATCATGTTAGCTACAAACTTACAAGTGTAAGTAAGCTTACAACTTAAGCTTACAACTTTCCACATGCTAACAAAAACCATTAACCACTTCTCATTTCCATCTTTCCATACATGCAAACTACTTCAAATCCTCTCAAAACTTCCCACCCTTGCCATCCATATTCAAGCTACAAACACCCCTTTTGATCTTTTCTAGCCATGAAATACATGTTAACTAGCTCTATCATGGAGTTATCTTGAAGCCTTGATCATTTGGTGTCCATATTAACAACATTGGAGGTGATTTGCTTGTGTCCTAGGGCTGATTTCTCAACTATTATTCTTGGTGTTTGATGATCTTGGAGTTATTTGTGGTGTTCATCAAGTTCTTGTCTTCCAAAAACAAGAAATACACTTGGTTGGTAAGGAAGATCATCCTCTCCATTTTCTCTTGTTATTTTTGTAAAGAACAAATGTATTTTCTTCATTATTGTATATGTATATGATGTATATATGATGATAAAAATGTTGTGTGGGGATCAAGTGTTGATAAATATGCTTAAAAATGTTAATAACCATGAGAAATAAGGCTAAAATCATGCTTATTTAGTTGGCTGTATAAAAACAGTATATAACTAAAACTTGAAATGATAAACTTTCATGGTATGATCCATTTACAGTAAGTACAAGATGTTATACACATGTGAGAGTTGGCCATGCAATGGATTCAATATAATGAGTGAGATATAATCAAAACAAGTTGGGTGTTCTAATCTGAATAAGCAGTTTTGTAGGAACTGTTAAGGCAAGATAAACTTAAAATGAGCAGTAGCTATAACTAAGTTAAATGTAGCACATAATATGAAGAACATGTCATCCAAAAATGAGCTTCTAATCATTATAGAACTCTAGATATGATAAAAATGGTGAACATGAAGATAAAAATCAGATTTTGAGAATTAATGTTTATTATTATTATATAAGCACTCAAATTTTATTGTATAAAATGTAAAATAAAAACCCATTAACTTATGAAACTTATTTATATAAATATGTAAAAGGTTAAATAAATGGATAAATTATATAAATGGTAGTGGAATATTACTTATAAGTAATAAAAACTATAAACTTGATTTTTACGACTTTTTCGGCTATTACAGTAAAATTAACGTTTTTCGCCAATTAAAACTTAGACGATCAAACCCGTCTAATGTAATGTTTTTAAAAGTCATATACTGATATATAAGTAACTAACACAAGTAAAAACCGATAAAACCCGAACTATAGGACATACGGACATTAACGAGCTAACTAAGCATATTGGACTAATAATTGGACTAAATAAGTTAAACACTTATAAAAAGAACTTATTGGGCTTAACCCATTTGGGCCCAACATGGAAAGTATAGATACTAATAATATAGGTATAAAATGGATTAAAACAAGTTAAAGAACTTATACTAAGCTTATTGGACTTAAAATAGGTAAGTAGGTAAAACTAGTAAACTAGTAAAAAGTTACCAAAACGTAAACACTAAAATGAGTAAACAAGGATATATAAACCCACTTGATCATCATCATATGTACAAAATCATCATATGTATATTGTTATTTTTATAAAAGTCATTGGACAAGAGTCTAAGACCGATTATTATTTATATAGGTTTCCGTGACCGAAGCACGCCCGTAGCCGATAATCCGCCTTTCATTATCAACGTGAGTCTATAGCCTCGCTTTATACTAGTTATTAAATGATTTTAAACCCGCGAATGGAAATACATGTTTTTATAAACTTAAAACACAAGATTTTTATTGTATGCTTTGTCCCTCTATAAATGGACCCGTGGTTGCCTTTAAATTGCATTAAGTGATGCCTTTGTTAAAACCTCAATTATGGACCGTTAATTAACCTATGATGGGTTAACCGCTAGTACAATTAATAGATCTATGGGGGAAGCCGCCCCGGTTAAGTTTTTGTGGACTTGTCATAGAAGCTTAGGCCCGACCTCCACACTGTTTGAGCATATTGTATTGAGAAGTCAGGTATACGGCAATGTACCAATAATCTGGAGGTAACCGATAATTAATAAATCTCTCGTCTTATTAGACTGATATGGGAGTGTCTAAGGTCTCGGTTCCATGAGGTTATTGCAATTTATGCTATATACAATTATTATTGTTGATGCGAATTATTATTTGATGCTTATAAGCATGCCACAAACTTGTAATCTTTGCTTCTGTTCAAATTGATTTCATAAACCTATAGATTCACTCGGCATTTTTGCTGATTGTTTTAATCACATGTATTTCAGGTAATCAAGAAGTGGAAGCTTGGAGGTCACGGGGAATGAAGTTGTGCACTGCTTTTGTTGTTCAAACTCTTTGATTTATTTATCGTTCCATTTTTAAAACAAACTAATATGTTGTTTTAACTTATCTTTTGGTAACGATTACTTGGGACTACGCTACTCTGACAAATGTTTAGGAACGATAAATCTAAAACGTCTCTTTTCGAGTCGTTCTTTATAAATTATGTGTTGTTGTATCATTGTTTAGCACCCAAAGATGTATTCCGCTGCGTGGAAATTTGGGGGTGTTAAACACCTCATGTCCATCCATTTTCAGTTAGGCGGATATACTCATGTCCAATCATGTTCATCAACTCCCTTTAGTCCATACCGCAAACTACTTAAAAATTCCGATTTCCTTACACAAGTGACATATGACGATATTTTACATATTGATTAGTTTATCACAACGAGGCTCTTCCAATCCAAATCAACTTATGATCTATACACATCACCAAAAGGACGGTTATCTCAGCTAGTCTATCAACTGCCATCCAAACCCATGCTACAACAACTTCCATAAAATTTGGATAGATCATTAGTAGCACCTATACACTTCTTTCTCACTTTTCTACATGAAAGATTTTTTTCCCTAATACTCAAAACTTCCTTTATACCTACACAATGTCTTACCTTCAAGGTCATAGTGCTCCTCATCTTGTCTCAGTTAGACCAAGCCCTTCGTCTCTCATGACACATCACATTTATAACTCCTCAACCATTCGATTATCGATACTAAGCCTTCCAATCAAACAGTATAGGTCAGTACAATTTATTTTCCATACTACAACAATATTGGCATGCTTAGTGCCTTAGTCTAATCATTAGGCTATACCAAAGTTTTACCTTCGGTTCCTATCTCGACCTATTTCATTCATGATTCGCATCTATCCATAATTCCTTCTTCTTCCTCGGCTCATGACATACATCACGGTGTTATGCTTCCCGTCTTGCAAGTCATCTATACCTAAAAAATTTTCCAAGTAGCTTCACTTGTTTTTAATCATGATCAGTTCTCCTACTCCCTCCTAATAGGGACAGACTAGAGTTTTATGTGATCCCATGCAGATCACACTCTCATCTCATACCCATATTAGTTTCTATTTGTCTAAACTAAGCCATATTCTAAATTCTTATTCAAATCTCATACTTCTATTTTGATCTTGCACCCAACATGAGGTACTTTCAATCATCATCTTCTAGGAATACTTGGTTCTCTCCTTCCATGGTTCTCCCTAATTCCTACACTATCCTGTCCAACAGAAATTCCATACTTCATTCATCAAATCTTTGGAAATCGCTAGTGCATTAGATAATGCATAACTGTCTCTTCCAAAGATCTTTCATAACACCTTCACAAAACCGACTCTCTAAAACTTCTCCATGAACTTATTCAGCTCAGCTTCACTACTCATCCCTCGATATTGATTGCCATAAAAGTTCTATCCATGTAGTCACTCGACTCCCCTTGTTACTCCACGAGTTCTTAATCTCCCATGTTATGTATTCAATTCATCACTATCCACTAGTTCAACTCTTTGTAACTCCACTCCGGTACTCGATCTGTCCTTCTTCGTCATGAACCATACAGAGATTCCCATCATAGTGCTTGTCACCTCTCCAGCCCTTGAAACTTATGTGACTCCTTCGAAATCTCTTGCTTCCTTCTAGCAGTCGGCACGTAGTCCTTTCAGTTCCTTGATTCACGATGTAGCTCTTCACTCACTCCTTCTCGTCTCTATGATGTTACCTAGGAAAATGATTGTAGGAAAAATTACACCTCTTGTTTAGGAAAACAAAAGAGCGTAAATGAGCGGTAAGTATTGAACAAATGACTTTAGGAAAAATCAAGTGTTAATGACCCAATTAAGTTCGTTTCCCAAGGAGGTATATGTGTGTGACTAAGATGTACAAGATTTGAGATTAATATTTGGTTTAGAAGGGGATTAGAAGAGAAAATGACGAAAACGTAAAAATAAAAATTAACACAAAATCACTATTAGAAAGTTAAGACGTAGAACCTAAAAAAATCACCAAAATTAAAATAAATTCTAAAAATTACCAACAATTCACTAAAATCAAAAATAATAAACTAAGAGTTTACCAATGATCAAAACTTTTTCAAACTTTTTAAATAATTAAATATTCAATTTTTAAATGCTAATTAAAGCCCTAAAAATCAAATAAATTATCAAAAAGCCCAAATAAAGATTTTTCAATTGATAATCCTCTAAAATGACCTAAAATGATTAAAAACTATTTTTAGAGATTTTAAAACTTTTAAAAACTATTTAAAATGATTTGAAATCTATTAAAACTAAAAATAATTATAAAAATTAATCTAAAAGTGATAAAATTATTCTAAAAGTTGCTAAATTCCTATTTTAATGTATTAAACCTAAGAAAAATGTAAAAAGTTGGAAAATGTGAAATTAATATAATAATAATAAAATAATATTAAAAATCCAAAAATTATAAAAAATTCTAAAAACTTGCAAACTAGTTTATTTTAACCTAAATAATCAGAAAATGAAAGTGAAATTACCAAAATACCCCTAATGGGCCCTCAAATGGGCCAAATCCAAATTCAGTCAACACAAATGGGCTTTTGGGCCCAAAAAGTCAAACTTGGCCCAATTGACTTGGAAAAGCCCTATCTGACTTAAAATTTAATTCTAAGAACAAAACTCTAAAGGCCCAAATGCTGAAAATGTGCTTATCACAGCTTATTGAACACAAAGCTTATTCTTATTGGGCTTTTCAGCCCATTAAGCCATAAGCTAATGCCATAAGCTCTAATTTGACACACAACCCTCTTTTAGGATGCCAAAGAGATCTGTCAAAAGAAATTTCCAATAAGCTCACTCAATAAGCCAGAAAATAGAAAAGTAAAAATTCACAAAACGACAAAATAGTCGTTTTTGAGAAATACTGAACCTCAGAAGCTGATTCAACTTGCAAAAGCTTTCAAATGGACTCAATAAGAAATATCAATCAACAAAAATCCAAAAAGCACAAGCAAAATAAGCTGTAGGAGCAAATAAGCTGGCTGAAAAAGCCAAATAAGCTAGTTTTCTAGCAAAAGCTTAACCAAAAGACTTGTAAACTTCCAGACTTGATATTAAGCTGAGAAAAATGAGTTCTATTACAAAAACTAAGTTGTTGCATGTACCAATAAGCAAAACAGATTCAATAAGCTTGAAACCAAGTTTGACCAAAAGTCAAACGCTGATAAGTTGAAATCAAACGCTGACATGAACAAAGTAGGCGTTGACAGACTTAATGAAGTGTAAGGACTTGTTTTTCACCCTGCTGGTCAAGGTTTGAGTGCAAACCTTGTGAATCAAGGCTTACCAGTTGGGTAAACTTGATGTGTTTTGGCACAAATAAGCCAATAAGCCAGTGGGCTTATAAGCTATGATAAAAGCAATCCAAATAGCAAAAACCAATCACAAGCAGCATACAAATAAGATCCAAGCAACAATACAACAATCCTAATGCTAGAAATCACAATGCAACACCAAATGAGGTGGTCACTTTGCTGATGCAAATGACCACTTCAGCAGACTTTGATAAGCTATAAAAACCACAATAAGCCACCAAATTCAACAAGCAGATAACCAATAGATAGCTTATCACCCAAACTATTCCCAAACCAAATTTCAGACCTTAGATCCAACTAACAAAGAAGTTATTGGATCTGATGTGTTTGACCAATTTCAAAACCAATTTTACCAGATTTTTGCAAAACTTAGAATCCCTTTTCCAAACTTTCAGAAAGTAAACCAATGGCTAAAACTTGTGTATTAGGACTTGTTTAGACCACCCAAACCCCAAGAACCAAGGGCACAAGGCCACAAGGCCTTATGAACCAGTAATCCCAAACAACCCTTAATCAACCACTTTTCAAACAAACTTCTGATTTTAACTAATAACCTACTGATTTTAATGATCAAAAACACTTAAACAATAGCAACTAACACAATCAAACTCAAAAATCACCAGCACAAACACCAATACTCAAAATCAAAACACCAAATCAAAATCAGTCATAAACATGAAATTTTGAGTGGAATCTTAACAAGGGATTATACCTGCCTTCCACAACATCCTAGGAAGGCCAGCAATGCTCCTTGGACCTTGTTCAACAACTAGAACAAGACCAAGGTACTTCAATGAAGATGATGCAAACTGCCTTGGTTGATGGTTTAAAGTAGAACCTCAAGGACTTGATGTCTTCAACACAAGCAGCAAACAACTCAACCAAGGGCTCTAATCCCTTCACAAGCTTGGTGTCAACAAGCTTGTAAGAGCTTATAGCAAATGGTCAAGGGTTAGTACACAAAATAACCAAAACAGAACCTAGGATTTCAAGGTTTTCAAACCTTAAAAACCTTATGAAACAAGACGTGCCTTAACCACAAGATTAAGGTAGGCCTTAACAATCAAATGGAACTCAGAATTAGGCTACTCAAACACCAAACTTTTAACTAAATCAAAAAGAGATTTCAAATTTCAGAAATTCAAATTTTATTTAACTTAAAAAGGAATTACAAAGATTGATAGCCTAAAACTGGAACAAAGGGACTCTCACATGTTGAGGTCTCCTTTTATAGGCAAATGCCTGGCTAAACACTATTCATAAACCCTAGAAGTGATTTCTCTAAAATGCCCTTGGTTCTTCTAGACGAATCCTTGGTGTGAGCTGTTTAAATTCATCTTGGACGTTTATTTTAGCTTTGTTATGAAGCAATGATCCTTGGCTGTTGATTTGGACACGTCACATAACTTGGAGAGTAAGTTGTGTTTTCATTGGGTAAGGAGGTTGAGTGTGGGGTCCAGGGATAGTGGGAGTGAGGGTTTTGTGTGTGGGATTCGTTTCTGCATGTGTGAATCACACGTGGCTGTGGGTAATTTTGATTTACCCTTTGTTTTAAGTGATGGTAAAACTGGGTGGATGAAGGTGAATAGTAAGTTGTTTGATCCGTTTTTGTAGGAGTGAATAAGTGTTTGGCGCAAAATGTGTTTGAATGTTTCATTTGCACAAGTTTAGCCCTCCTCTTTCCTTTCTTTTGGCATTTGTGGTTAAAAGTCTGTCAGCGCCCAATTAAGCTTGTAACAACTTTCACCACTTGGCAATTTTGGCACATAACTTTTCAAAAGGGTTTTCAAGGGTTCTTTTTGCCATTTTGAGATATTTCAAGGACCGATTTTGAACATTCTTGATCTTCAAAGGTCTTCATTGTATCTTTGACTTTATGAGGGACCATTATTGGCAATTTTGATTTGTTGAGGGACTATTCTTGCCATTTCTTCAAAGTTGAAGGACCTTTTGTGTAATTTTGACAAACTTAAGGGACCAAACTTGTAATTATGAACATACAAGGGTTTTAAGTGTCATTTCTTCAATAAATGAGGATCAATCTTGTTTGTCTTCAAGTCTCCAAGGGTATTTGTTGAGAATTCCATGATTAAGGCCCGGTTCTTTGTACGGCTTTGTTTCTCGTGTCCGTTTTTCCTTGTAACTTGTGATCTTTTGTCTTTTTCACGATATCCATACCTAAAATACACAATTAAATAAACACAAGCATATATATGGTATTTTTATGACATTTTATGCATTAAAAGCCCAAAAAGATCGATGAGATCATGTATAAATGCCATCTCATCACTCCCCCATACTAAGCCATTGCCGTGCCCTCACGCAATGCTAGAATAAAGTATCTAAGCATCACCAAAGTTCAATTTTATTAACCTTTATTGAAAAGTAAAAAGACTTGCAACATACTATGAAGATGTGTAAAGACATAACGTATCATTTTCATCACAAAAAGTGACTTTTAGGGTCAAAGAATAGAAACAAGTTAATGTCCCTTAGAGTAAACTTTGTCATCCTTGATTGTCGTACATTCCATGCTAAGTGAAAAAACAAGATCATTGTTGGTACAAGTCACAATGCTAACACTACTCATACGTCCAAATTGTGAAATACTTTTTCTTCCCGCAATCCTAGTTATTATAAAGGAAATGGGTTACTAGCATTTTTTATCTATTTGTCATGGATCACAAGTGATTCATATTGACTTATTTGAGTAGTTATTAGTCCGAAAGCAAAGTAGCACGATTTGATCAATAGTTAGCCGAAGGACAAAATCTTTTAAAACGGCTTCTCGTGTATCTCCTTAAGTTCATATCTTGGCATAACTCGTTTCACGATTTGAGACCTTTCTCGGACCGATATTTGGCATGTACTTCATACTTCAAATCTTGGGAAGACGTTCTTGAAATTATGGTCTTCTCTTCTTATATTTGGAATTTCTTCACTTGACGTTTTTGAGAGATTCTTCATATTGGACCACGACTTCATCATTTTTCTTCAATCTTTACTTTGGACTTTGATATACAACGATCCGCCTCCTTTTCGGACTTGGATATATTTATCCTCATACCTTGTTAGGGTCTTTTTGGATAGACTTTCTCCATTCTTTAGGGGAGTAATAGCTTCTCTTCGTGTGTCTCGTTCCTTCATATTGATTTAGGAATAATGATACTTCACATCATCTTTGGATCTTTAGCAAAAATAGGGCTCCTCGTGCCTTGTTAGGGCCTTTTTGGATGATCACCAATCTTCGCGTCCCGCTTCAATAAGTTATGCCTTGGCTATGAACTCTATTCAACCCCGAGCAACTTTTAAACGATCTTGCGCTAGAGGCTAAGTAAGCTTTCAAATCGTACGACCTTACTTATTGCAATTATGATTTATTCCTAATGCATTGATCTTATGGGAAGAAAAAGCCACAATTAAAAACATATGAGTTTTTGAAAGAACATTTTCATGTTCTACGTTTAGCATGATCACTTGTCTAACTCTATCATTTCTCGTTCTTCACTATATAAAGACCTCTAATTAAAGAGACTCGTGAATACTTAGCCATGCAAGTCAAAATTAAGCCAAATTTGGATTAGCTTTCATTAAGACTATATCTAATCAAAGTTTTGGGTTTTCAAGCCACCTATAGGATCTTGCACTTTCTTGGACTTTTTAAAGTTTAGAGAATGCGTTTTAAAGTTCCCTTGATAAGTGACTTTCTAGAATCAATTATAGGAACTTGCGAAAAGTTCTTGTTCTTAACCCGAATGAATTAAGACTTTCGCGTTTTAAAGCTCCCTATATAAAAGTCTAGCAAAACTTGAATTGAGCGAGTTAAGGAATGTAAATGGCTCCAAATGCCCATCAAGTCAAAAATTAACTCTTATTCTACCCAACGGAAAATATACATTCGTGTCTTAAAAACACTTATGAAAATTAAGAAAAATTTTAAAATTTGGCCATTTTTAGCCTTATTAGCAAAACAAAACATTGAAAGTTGGAAAGCGTGAAGGCGTAGCAAAGCAAGTACCTATTCACCCCCCATACTAAAAGTAAACATTGTCCTCAATGTTTCGAGTCTAAAGGTGGAGCACCCCCATACTAGAGACAAAGAGTCGAATGCTTAGGATCTAGCATGGAAAGGGTGATCAACAATATATCTAAAGCCGTTTATTAAGTATGCTAAAAGATAATTGTTAGAACAATAAAGGATATGTCATGGATTCGTGAAAAACTTCTTCAAATGAACGATGGAGGCTCACGTAAACGAACACGAGAGTCTTCAATCGTAGATGATGATCATCTAGATAACACAATCACAAACAACCACGAGACAACGAGTTGAAAGGGTACAAGTCCCCTTATTAGTGAATAGTGAGCATAAAAGATAAGCATGGGATCTCCCCCACGAGGCACCTCATTTTTTATTACCGAGTCATGAGCTCGACTCGATCCCCTCAATGCTAATTATCATTGGGGAAGGTGACTTGGTCGAGGGCAACCAATGAAGGAATTTCCCCACCAAAGTAGTGCTTAAGCCTATGTCCATTCACCTTGAAATTAGGGCCATCATCTTGAGCTAGCTCAATGGTCCCATATGGAAACACTTGTGTAATGGTGAACGGACCCGACCAACGAGATTTCAATTTCCCGGAAAATATCTTAAGACGAGAGTTAAAAAGCAACACTTGATCACCAACGTTAAAAACCCGGTTTTTAATCTTTGAATCATGAAACTTTTTAGTCTTTTCTTTAAAAATTAATGAATTTTCATAAGCGTTATCCCTTAATTCATCCAATTCATTCAATTGTATTTTCCGGTGATCTCCCGTGATCTTCAAGTCAAAATTAGCATGCTTAAGGGCCCAATATGCCTTATGCTCCAACTCAATGGGCAAATGACAATTCTTCCCATAGACTAACTTATAAGGAGTGCAACCGATAGGTGTCTTATAAGCGGTCCTAAAGGCCCATAAAGCGTCATCAAGTTTGTCAGACCATGAAGCACGGTTTTCTCCAATTGACCTTTCTAAAATCCTCTTCAAAGCTCGGTTCGAAACCTCGACTTGCCCACTCGTTTGCGGGTGATAAGCCGTAGAAAGACTATGTGTAACTCCATATTTTTTTAAAACCTTTTCGAATTGGTCATTACAAAAATGGGTTCCACGATCGCTTATAATAGCACGAGGGGTACCGAACCGAGAGAATAGTTGCTTCAAAAACTTCACTACCACACGAGCATCATTAGTAGGCAAAGCCTTAGCTTCCACCCACTTAGAAAGGTAGTCCACCGCGACGAGGATATATTTGTTGCCATGAGACGATGGGAACGGCCCCATAAAGTCTATTCCCCATATGTCGAAAATCTCACATACTTGAATTATGTTTTGCGGCATTTCATCACGTTGAGACGATTTTCCTTGACGTTGGCACGAATCACACGACTTTACAAGTGCGTGTGCATCACGATAGATAGAAGGCCAAAAGAAACCGGCATCGAACACTTTCTTAGCCGTGAGATTAGCACCGTGGTGACCACCCGTGGGTCCCTCGTGACAAGCTCTAAGGATATTAGAAGCTTCGGCACCAAACACACAACGTCGAACGAGTTGATCCGCACAAATCCGAAAGAGATAAGGGTCGTCCCAAAAATAGAACTTGACGTCACGAAAGAATTTTCGTTTTTGTTGTGTCGTCATACCCTTGATTATGAAATTGCCCGCATGGTAATTTGCAATGTCGGCAAACCATGGCGTGGTGTCTTTAGAATTCACTACACCGAGAGTCTCAAGAGGAAATGTTTCGGTAATTTCCTTGTTCTCGAAAACATCTTTGTGAGGATCTTCTAGACGAGAGAGATGATCGGCCGCTAGATTCTCGGCTCCTTTTTTGTCAAGCACGGTGACATCAAATTCTTGGAGGAGGAGCATCCAACGAAGCAATCTCGGCTTAGCATCTTGCTTAGCTAAGAGATATTTGATAGCCGAATGGTCGGTATACACAATGCTTTTAGTCAAGACGAGATAAGGTCGGAATTTCTCAAAAGCATAGACCACGGCAAGGAATTCCTTTTCCGTTGTGGTGTACTTTAATTGAGCCTCGGTCATCGTCTTACTAGCATAGTGGATAGGACGAAAATGCTTGTCATAACGTTGCCCTAAGACGGCCCCTATAGCATAATCACTTGCATCGCACATGATTTCAAAGGGTAATTCCCAATTAGGAGCAACAAGAATGGGAGCTTCGGTAAGTTTCCTTTTGAGAGTTTCGAAAGCCTTAACACAATCCTCATTAAAGTTAAAAGGAGCATCCTTCTCGAGAAGGTGTGTCATAGGACGAGAAATCTTCGAAAAGTCCTTGATGAAACGACGATAAAAGCCCGCGTGGCCTAGGAAACTCCTAACTCCCTTAACGGTTTTGGGATGAGGTAACTTGGCGATGACGTCTACCTTAGCTTTATCGACCTCAATCCCTGCCTTCGACACCTTATGTCCTAAGACGATTCCTTGTTTACACATGAAATGACATTTCTCCCAATTAAGCACAAGATTGGTTTCTTCACAACGTTTTAACATTTGTTCGAGATTAGATAAACATGACGTGAACGAATTACCAAACACCGAGAAGTCATCCATAAACACTTCCATCGACTTCTCGATCATATCGTGAAAAATAGCCATCATACACCGTTGAAACGTACCGGGTGCATTACAAAGTCCAAAAGGCATCCTACGATATGCGAACGTTCCATAAGGACACGTAAACGTAGTCTTCTCTTGATCACGAGGGTCGATAGGGATTTGAAAGTAACCGGAAAAACCATCTAAAAAGCAATAGAATTCATTTCCCGCAAGTCGCTCCAACATTTGATCCATGAAGGGCAAAGGAAAGTGGTCTTTACGAGTGGCGTCATTTAACTTTCGGTAGTCAATACACACCCTCCAACCGGTCACAACACGAGTGGGAATTAACTCGTTGTTTTCATTAGGCACAACGGTCATTCCTCCCTTTTTAGGGACACAATGGATTGGGCTCACCCATGGGCTATCGGATATAGGATAAATCATTCCCGCGTCAAGGAGTTTAAGGACCTCCTTTTTAATGACATCATGAATTTTGGGATTCACCCTTCTTTGACTTTGAATTGCAGGTTTGTAGTCCTCCTCCATTAAAATCTTGTGAGTACAAAATTTTGGGTCAATACCCTTAATGTCGGATATTTTCCACGCAATTGCCCCTTTATGAGCCTTAAGAACTTTCAAGAGCTCGGTTTTTTCATCATTAGCAAGACCTTTTGCAATAATAACCGGCAACTTGTCATCACCTTCCAAGAATGCGTATTCAAGGTGAGAAGGAAGATCTTTCAATTCAAGGATATGTGGTTCCTCGATTGAAGATTTTGGTTCAACACTCATAACTTCCATCGGCGAAAGAAATGGTGGAATAAAAGTATCATCACTAATTAACACTTCATCTTCATTGTCGATTTCATTTGAAGTGAAATCGCCTCCTTGGAATGGAGTGAGATTTGGTGTGGAATTAGCAAGAATCGGATCCAAAATAGTGGGATTGCCACTTGACGAGCTATCGGAAAAACCTAACACTTCTTGTGAGAACTCATCGCAAACCACATCAACGATGTCAATGTGATTGATGGTAGCGATTGCATAAACATGAGAAGGTTTCGAGTTTAGAGTAGCGTTTATAACAAGTTCCTCTTTGTTGAATCTCAAAGTGATAGTTCTCGCATGAACATCGATAAGCGATCTCGAAGTGTCTAAAAATGATCGACCTAAAATTAGAGGAACTTGAGGATCCGCGGGGATGTCAACTACTATAAAATCAACGGGATAGTAGAACTTCCCCACTTTCACGAAAACATCTTCGGCTACTCCACATGCCATAATCGTAGAATGATCGACCATCTCGATGGACATGTTCGAAGGAATGAGAGCCGGAAGCGAAAGCGATTTCCAAATGGAAAATGGCATCAAATTAATGCTCGCACCAAGATCGGCCAAGGCGAGGCATTCTTTCATATCTTGTATGTCACAAGGAATGAGAAACTTTCCGGGATCACCAACTTTTTCTGGTATGCGGTTAAGATAAACCGAAGAACAATTAGCAAGCTTTGAAAGCTTTTCCTTATCGCTCATCATACTTTTAAAAGTGGAAGCGAAACGAGGCATATATAACAACGCGTCGGCTAAACTCACATCAAAATGCACTTGTTGAAACATTTTTATAAAAAGCTCGATTTGTTGTTTGTTACGTTCTTGCATTTTCTCTTTGTTTCGTCTTGAAGGGTAGGGTAAAGGTGG
Source organism: Glebionis coronaria (assembly GCA_025667525.1). Lineage (NCBI taxonomy): Eukaryota > Viridiplantae > Streptophyta > Magnoliopsida > Asterales > Asteraceae > Glebionis > Glebionis coronaria. The sequence goes on along the minus strand of CM046875.1, from coordinate 251,347,913 downwards.
TGTGGGTTGGTCATTAGGCAATGGCCTTGGAAACTCGGGTTCCATAATTGGTATTGGTTCAACCGTAGGTGTGGTATGAGCGGTACTTCGTGGGATTGTAATGTGCTCCTTTTCGACCATCACCTCGGGTTCTTTCTCGATTTCCTTCTCCTTAGAAGTACTTGTACGAGAGATTGGTTCCTTGAAAGTTTTACCACTTCGTGTAGTAATAACCTTCATTTCTCCCTTCGGGTTTGCAATGGTATCACTAGGAAGACCACCCGAAGAAGAGGGCTTACACATGATTGCTTCAAACATCTTAGCCATTCGGTCCTCAAATTTTGATTGCCTAGCATCCTCTTTTAATAACTCTTGCTTAATCTCATGTTGTCCTAATTCCATCTTTTGTTGGTTTTGTTGTAGACGTTGGACATTTCCTTCCATTTTGTTTGCATGAGTTTTAAGTTCATTAGCAAGTTCATTTTTAAGCTCGTTTTTCAACTCGGACCTTAAGCTAATCATCTCACGTTGCATGTTATCAAATTTAGCATCATTTGCTTTAGCATAATCCAAAAATTCTCCTTGCAAATTTTTAGTGTGAGCATTTTGAAAACCTTGTGTAGTGTTTTGAAAATCACGGTTTTGATTTTGATTAGAGATTTGTCCATTCCCACTTTGATAATTCCCCTTGTTGTAGTTACGTGTGTTGCCTTGGTAATTACCTTGGTTGTTGTTTCGATAATTGTTAACATTTTGGTTTGGCGGAGCTTGATTTTGGCGGGAACCTTGGCCGTTTTGGTTGTAAGTTCCCGTTGCTACATAATCACTCGAAGTGTTACCATCCGCGGTAATGAACTCGGAAAGATCATGAGCTCCCCCACAAGATAAACAACTCTTAGCAACCGCTTTAACCGAAGCGGAATTGGAAGCTTCTTGAACCTTCCAATGGGACATAAGATTAGCAAATCTATCAAAAAACCAATTTTCCTCATTAGCTTCATCATGTAAGGCGTTAATGCTACGAGACGATTGTGACGAAGATGACGAACCCATATTGGCAAGACATGGTGTGTTACGAGGGTTATAAACCTTAGATCTATTTTCAATGATTTGTAAAGCCTCATTTGTCGTCTTGCACAAAAAATTACCACCCGCGGCGGCATTCAAATAATCTCGTTCATGATCATTAAGCCCATTATAAAAAGTATCCACTTGATGTAATTCCGTAAAATCATGGTGTGGACATTCATGTAACATCTCTTTAAATCGTTCCCATGCCATTGAAAAACTTTCATTATTTCTTTGCACAAATCGTGAAATCTCATTTTTCAAGTGTGTTGTTTTAGATGGTGGAAAAAACTTGTTCACAAACTTAGAAACGAGATCGGCCCATGTCAAAATCGAATTTGGCGGTTCTTTCTCGAGCCAAATTTTTGCGGGTCCATCCAACGAGTATGGAAACAACATCATCTTAATGGCGTCATGTGGAACATCCTTAAATTTGCTAGTGGCGGTGAGACGGTTGAAATTCCTAATATGGTAATGCGGGTTGTCTTTCTCGTGACCTCTAAACTTATTTGCTTGCAACATCGACATTAAACCCGTCTTAATCTCGAAATTCTCCGCAAGGATGGCGGGAATTACAATAGCCTCTCCAAAACCCTCGGTGGGTGCTTGTAGCAACTCCATCATAGTACGATTAGCCATGACGACTTCTTGTTCTACAATAGGTTCAACAATTGGAGATTCTTCAACAATCAACGTCTCTTGATTGGCTTGCTTTTGAAGTCGTTTACGAGCTCGTTTTGCTTGATTACGAGTGATCATAAACTTCACGAAGAATGGGAGGTGAGTAAAGAAGATTATTTTTGGGTGTTTTGTGAGTTTTCAATTTTTTTGTGTTTTTGATGATATTTAATTTTTTTTGGATTTTGGTGTATCTTTGTAGACAACAATCTACAAAACCTCTCCTCGAATCAAACTCTTGATTAAAGAAGCCTCAAAGGAATGAAAACGATCACGTGGAGTGAACGCCTTCGAATGACTTTAGAACTTTGGTGAAAACCAAATTGTTCAAGAGGGTTTAATCACAAAGAAAACCAAGCAAATATATTATACGTAATAATACTTTGGGCGGAAAAACCCTCGATTAGCCTTCAATCTCAAAATACTCACAAGCAAGCGGGGAAACGAGGCGGCGCGAATCACTTAAGAGCCTTTTTCCTTAGGGTATATTTTATAATACCCGCCTTATACCCACCTTATAGTTTGTATTTTTCAAAATCGAGCTTCACGAAAGTATTTATCTATTTTTGCCTTTTTCTTTTTGTTTGAGATTCGAATACAATAATTAGGAGATCAAATCCCAATTAAGGTTGTGTTTTCACACTTTTGGAGATATTGTGAATTTATTGTGATACTTAATACAATATAGTAATAATATTTGTACAAGAAAAACCAAGAAAACCGATAATACGTATTAGTAGAGTTCTACTAATACAAATACTATTTGGTTAATATTAAAAACAACAATGCAAATTAATCACGACACACCTCCCCGGCAGCGGCACCAAAGTGATTGTAGGAAAAATTACACCTCTTGTTTAGGAAAACAAAAGAGCGTAAATGAGCGGTAAGTATTGAACAAATGACTTTAGGAAAAATCAAGTGTTAATGACCCAATTAAGTTCGTTTCCCAAGGAGGTATATGTGTGTGACTAAGATGTACAAGATTTGAGATTAATATTTGGTTTAGAAGGGGATTAGAAGAGAAAATGACGAAAACGTAAAAATAAAAATTAACACAAAATCACTATTAGAAAGTTAAGACGTAGAACCTAAAAAAAATCACCAAAATTAAAATAAATTCTAAAAATTACCAACAATTCACCAAAATCAAAAATAATAAACTAAGAGTTTACCAATGATCAAAACTTTTTCAAACCTTTTAAATAATTAAATATTCAATTTTTAAATGCTAATTAAAGCCCTAAAAATCAAATAAATTATCAAAAAGCCCAAATAAAGATTTTTCAATTGATAATCCTCTAAAATGACCTAAAATGATTAAAAACTATTTTTAGAGATTTTAAAACTTTTAAAAACTATTTAAAATGATTTGAAATCTATTAAAACTAAAAATAATTATAAAAATTAATCTAAAAGTGATAAAATTTTTCTAAAAGTTGCTAAATTCCTATTTTAATGTATTCAACCTAAGAAAAATGTAAAAAGTTGGAAAATGTGAAATTAATAAAATAATAATAAAATAATATTAAAAATCCAAAAATTATATAAAATTCTAAAAACTTGCAAACTAGTTTATTTTAACCTAAATAATCAGAAAATGAAAGTGAAATTACCAAAATACCCCTAATGGGCCCTCAAATGGGCCAAATCCAAATTCAGTCAACACAAATGGGCTTTTGGGCCCAAAAAGTCAAACTTGGCCCAATTGACTTGGAAAAGCCCTATCTGACTTAAAATTTAATTCTAAGAACAAAACTCTAAAGGCACAAATGCTGAAAATGTGTTTATCACAGCTTATTGAACACAAAGCTTATTCTTATTGGGCTTTTCAGCCCATTAAGCCATAAGCTAATGCCATAAGCTCTAATTTGACACACAACCCTCTTTTAGGATGCCAAAGAGATCTGTCAAAAGAAATTTCCAATAAGCTCACTCAATAAGCCAGAAAATAGAAAAGTAAAAATTCACAAAACGACAAAATAGTCGTTTTTGAGAAATACTGAACCTCAGAAGCTGATTCAACTTGCAAAAGCTTTCAAATGGACTCAATAAGCAATATTAATCAACAAAAATCCAAAAAGCACAAGCAAAATAAGCTGTAGGAGCAAATAAGCTGGCTGAAAAACCCAAATAAGCTAGTTTTCTAGCAAAAGCTTAACCAAAAGACTTGTAAACTTCCAGACTTGATATTAAGCTGAGAAAAATGAGTTCTATTACAAAAACTAAGTTGTTGCATGTACCAATAAGCAAAACATATTCAATAAGCTTGAAACCAAGTTTGACCAAAAGTCAAACGCTGATAAGTTGAAATCAAACGCTGACAGGAACAAAGTAGGCGTTGACAGACTTAATGAAGTGTAAGGACTTGTTTTTCACCCTGCTGGTCAAGGTTTGAGTGCAAACCTTGTGAATCAAGGCTTACCAGTTGGGTAAACTTGATGTGTTTTGGCACAGATAAGCCAATAAGCCAGTGGGCTTATAAGCTATGATCAAAGCAATCCAAATAGCAAAAACCAATCACAAGCAGCATACAAATAAGATCCAAGCAACAATACAACAATCCTAATGCTAGAAATCACAATGCAACACCAAATGAGGTGGTCACTTTGCTGATGCAAATGACCACTTCAGCAGACTTTGATAAGCTATAAAAACCACAATAAGCCACCAAATTAAAAATGCAGATAACCAATAGATAGCTTATCACCCAAACTATTCCCAAACCAAATTTCAGACCTTAGATCCAACTAACAAAGAAATTATTGGATCTGATGTGTTTGACCAATTTCAAAACCAATTTTATCAGATTTTTGCAAAACTTAGAATCCCTTTTCCAAACTTTCAGAAAGTAAACCAATGGCTAAAACTTGTGTATTAGGACTTGTTTAGACCACCCAAACCCCAAGAACCAAGGGTAAAAGGCCACAAGGCCTTATGAACCAGTAATCCCAAACAACCCTTAATCAACCACTTTTCAAACAAACTTCTGATTTTAACTAATAACCTACTGATTTTAATGATCAAAAACACTTAAACAATAGCAACTAACACAATCAAACTCAAAAATCACCAGCACAAACACCAATACTCAAAATCAAAACACCAAATCAAAATCAGTCATAAACATGAAATTTTGAGTGGAATCTTAACAAGGGATTATACCTGCCATCCACAACATCCTAGGAAGGCCAGCAATGCTCCTTGGACCTTGTTCAACAACTAGAACAAGACCAAGGTACTTCAATGAAGATGATGCAAACTGCCTTGGTTGATGGTTCAAAGTAGAACCTCAAGGACTTGATGTCTTCAACACAAGCAGCAAACAACTCAACCAAGGGCTCTAATCCCTTCACAAGCTTGGTGTCAACAAGCTTGTAAGAGCTTATAGCAAATGGTCAAGGGTTAGTACACAAAATAACCAAAATAGAACCTAGGATTTCAAGGTTTTCAAACCTTAAAAACCTTATGAAACAAGACGTGCCTTAACCACAAGATTAAGGTAGGCCTTAACAATCAAATGGAACTCAGAATTAGGCTACTCAAACACCAAACTTTTAACTAAATCAAAAAGAGATTTCAAATTTCAGAAATTCAAATTTTATTTAACTTAAAAAGGAATTACAAAGATTGATAGCCTAAAACTGGAACAAAGGGACTCTCACATGTTGAGGTCTCCTTTTATAGGCAAATGCCTGGCTAAACACTATTCATAAACCCTAGAAGTGATTTCTCTAAAATGCCCTTGGTTCTTCTAGACGAATCCTTGGTGTGAGCTGTTTAAATTCATCTTGGACGTTTATTTTAGCTTTGTTATGAAGCAATGATCCTTGGTTGTCGATTTGGACACGTCACATAACTTGGAGAGTAAGTTGTGTTTTCATTGGGTAAGGAGGTTGAGTGTGGGGTCCAGGGAGTAGTGGGAGTGAGGGTTTTGTGTGTGGGATTCGTTTCTGCATGTGTGAATCACACGTGGGTGTGGGTAATTTTGATTTACCCTTTGTTTTAAGTGATGGTAAAACTGGGTGGATGAAGGTGAATAGTAAGTTGTTTGATCCGTTTTTGTAGGAGTGAATAAGTGTTTGGCGCAAAATGTGTTTGAATGTTTCATTTGCACAAGTTTAGCCCTCCTCTTTCCTTTCTTTTGGCATTTGTGGTTAAAAGTCTGTCAGCGCCCAATTAAGCTTGTAACAACTTTCACCACTTGGCAATTTTGGCACATAACTTTTCAAAAGGGTTTTCAAGGGTTCTTTTTGCCATTTTGAGATATTTCAAGGACTGATTTTGAACATTCTTGATCTTCAAAGGTCTTCATTGTATCTTTGACTTTATGAGGGACCATTATTGGCAATTTTGATTTGTTGAGGGGCTATTCTTGCCATTTCTTCAAAGTTGAAGGACCTTTTGTGTAATTTTGACAAACTTAAGGGACCAAACTTGTAATTATGAATATACAAGGGTTTTAAGTGTCATTTCTTCAATAAATGAGGATCAATCTTGTTTGTCTTCAAGTCTCCAAGGGTATTTGTTGAGAATTCCATGATTAAGGCCCGGTTCTTTGTACGGCTTTGTTTCTCATGTCCGTTTTTCCTTGTAACTTTTGATCTTTTGTCTTTTTCACGATATCCATACCTAAAATACACAATTAAATAAACACAAGCATATATATGGTATTTTTATGACATTTTATGCATTAAAAGCCCGAAAAGATCGATGAGATCATGTATAAATGCCATCTCATCAGAAATTCACACTACCCAGTAGCCTCTAACTTCAACTCATCTACCAAAATATTTCTAAAGGTACTTCAACCCCTCAATGGCTCACTCTTCCTTACTTGTTGTAATCACCATTAATCAGCCTCATACCAATCATTCTTTCACATCCATGTTTTCCTTCACGTGTCTACTACTACCTCGCCTGCATAACTATACCAATTCCCTTGCGTGTTATTTGCCCAATATTTCCATTAGTAGAAAATTTCTACTCTACCCTCACATCTGCTGGTACTTTCATCAATCTCCTAATGGTACTTCAACCAACTTCTCACAACATGACATCTCGTTCCCACGACCAGTCAACTAATTTTACTTACTCCCTTATTCCTGTAACCAATCTAAGTTTCAAAACTCCGCAAATCTTAATCATTCCTTCAACACAACCTTTAAACCAAAACACATCTCTCCATTCTAATATCTAACCATAAGTAATACTACCCAACTCTATCCTTTCATCCTAACGTTTCCACAACTGCATAACTAAATCAACCATGACGTGTACCAAAAGAATTCCAAACGATCGCGTCCCATAATAAATATAGGGTAAACCGAAAGATCAACCATAATGAACCCTAGCCAGAACAACTGAAAACGAAACAACGTAATCTAAAAGATTCAATGGAGTGTGCCAACAACGAAAAATTAGACTCGTCACGGTTAGTATTACCAAATTTTGATACCTGAGTAAATTTTAAACTTTCGCCCCATTTAGTTACTCCTCATAAGAACCAAACTTCAATACTACTAAAATCAATCATACTTGTTTTAAACAATAAACTCGTCTTTTATCTTCATTATTTTATCAAAGATATCAACTAGTTAGTATACTATAATCTTATTCTAACCATTATCTTGTTTACCCATATTAAACTTATTTCACTTGTTATTATGAAACCAATACATGTTTATAAAATACAGTGTTTTTTTTTTCATTTTATTCTATATTATTATTATTACTATTTTATAAAATCCATTTAGGCTGGTTATAACTAAACTACTACACGTTTACAAGGTGTGGTGTTATTATTATCATTACTATAATAAAATCTCCCTTTTTACTCTTTCCGTTTACTTAAATACTTCTAAAACTTTAACTCGACTTAAGAAAGTTTTTGTAAAATTTCTTTACCCCTTTAAAATATATTATCACATGTTACATAGAAAACTAATCCAATTATTATCAAGACAAAATTGTTTTTATAGCTTACTACCACAAACTTAAAAAGAAAAAAAATATGTAAGTCACGATATCATACCATACACTTACAAATTATTTTCAAAACTGTTTTCCTATAATTAGCCACACTTATTTGTAAGAAAGTGTTAGTGAAAACTTAACGATGCTTTGTCGATATAATCTCTTTGTGTTTTTTTGATGACAAACGTATAATTCGCAATACATTATGTAAAATGTTAAGGTACTCGTAATCACTCTAGAATACATTTGTATACTTCTCTCGACACCTCCAAGACCGCATTCGGCATGAATCACTCAAGGTATGTACAAACATGTCATTAACCTAACTAAGTGATCAAGGATTAATATTTTCTTAAAACTCACATTTTAATCAAATGTGACAAAAGATTATAATTAACTTTATTTTTAAGAAAATGTTTTATTAAAAAGAAAATGGAAATTTGAATTTGGCATATTCCATATGCCAAAGGAATATCCTTTGAGGGTATAAACTACCCCAGATGGCATATCCCCACTAAAGGACAAATTTGCACGGACTCCGACGCGGAGGTTCCTTAAAGGAACCCGCGGTTCCTTATTGATAAGGTACCGCGGGTAGAGATAAGGAATCACGGGTCTTTTTGACCATTGCAATGTTGTCCTATAAATAGTGGATCATTTCCAGGTTTTCTTTCAATCCTTTTTGCACAGTTTCTTTCAAAAACCATCTTAGATCCTTGATTAGTTAGTTTTGATTAATCTTGTTTAAGATGTGATTCAATCTTCAATCTCCTCATCCTCTCAAGTGCAAAGAGAAGAACACTATCATTACCATGATGTGTTGGGTTCACTGCATGATGAAGATCTTTCCTTCTATATATCTAAGTTATGTTTTTAGTCTTCCTACTATGTATATGTAGAAGATCCAAGTGTTGGGTACACTTGGATGTGTTTGTAAGGGTAGAATATCCAAGTGATGGGTATCCTTGGATTAGGTGTTAGTTGTGTAGATCCATGTCTTGTTAGTACTTGGATATAGTGTTAGAGTTATAGATCTAAGTGATGTGTGCTTAGATCTATATGGTTTATGTGTTTAGGCCATAAAACAAAAGGTTTCTTATGTTGGGCCATAAAACATAACTAGTGGGTAGATTAGGTTGTGTCTTGGTAGTTCTCACTAAACTCTAAAGTGATGTGGTTGTGTCTTGTGAGTTCACACTTAGCTTTAAAGTGATTAGTAGTTGTGTTGTGTGAAGTTCTCACTTAGCTTCAAAGTGAAGAGTCGTGAAGATTGGTTCTAGCTTTCGATTAGAACTCGACATCTAGCCTTGTGTCGTTAAATGGTGAAGTGGGCGACGTTGTGTAGATTGGTACTACCTAAGATTAGGACTCGACTTTTAGCTTAGAGTCAGAAATTGGATAAGCGACGTTGTGTATGGTTTCTCCACCTTAAGGAGTTTGTTGACTAGTGAAGTAACTCTCGAGTAAGGTGTACTCGAGGAGTGGAGTAGGGCGAAGAGGAGCTTCGTGACCGAACCACTATAAATCATCGTGTCGGTACATTCATTTACATTTATGTCTTTACCTTTGTAGATGTATTTATAATTGCATACTTGTGTTGTGTGTCTTTGTGTCAATCACATAATCTAAACATCTAAGTTGCGGAAAAGCTATGGCTAAGTACGTGTGTGCTTCATGTTTAGATTATGGTCAAGTGTACATCACTTAGTCTAAACATCCTAGTTGCGGAAAAGCTTGTGCTTAGTACGTGTGTGCTTAGTGTTTAGACTATTGCTTGATGTACTCTTGATTTGATGTGCTTGGGTGTTTTCTTTCTTGTAGTATTTATCTCTCAATCAAACACATCTCACATCTAGTCAAGATTGATAAGGAATTTGATACAAAGGATTGTTAAGGTTTCAAATTAACAATGTTGCTACGTCCACTGTCGGCGGTTCGTTATTGGACCGGCGGTTCCTTATCAATAAGGAACCGCGGGCAGAGATAAGGAACCGCAGGCAGTAGATTGAGCCGAAATGTTTTGAAAATGAACTAGAAACTATTCAACCCCCCCTTCTAGTTTCTATAATTGGTATTAGAGCGAGGTTATTCAAGATCTTTGAAGTATATTGTACTTTAAAGCTTGGATCGATCTTTGCTCTCTTTTTCAAAACAAATGGTTTTTAAAAATGAAAACGGTTTTTTAAAAAAAAAATAGAGACAATCTTTGTATCAAATTGTTCATAAAGAGTGATTACTTATGAAATGTGTTTTGTTGTTTTATTCATACAAGTTTTGGTGTTAAATAAACTTTGTATAATAGCTTGAATTAAATATTTTCATGTTTGGAAGTATAAAAATCTTTTGTGTCATAATTAACTCTAAAATACGAGTTCTATGTGTCTAAAATGATTTTTTAGAGTCCTAAGTCCTTCCAAAAAGTTACCAAATGATTTTGGCCAAAAACTTTTTTTTGTCCTCTGACCGCGGTTCTTTATCGTTCCCCGCGGATCCGTATCAATAAGGAACCGCAGTCAGTCTGACTCAGATTTTTGCAAACTTTGAAAAATCATATAAAATCAACCGTAAGTCCGTAGAATTCGTGCCACCCGTCATTTCGAATGTAATTGAATTTTCTATCAATTAATAATGCTTCCAAACCTTTATTCGTTAACACCCCCAAATTTACACGCAGCAGAATACATCTTTGGGTGCTAAACAATGATACAACAACACATAATTTATAAAGAACGACTCGAAAAGAGACGTTTTAGATTTATCGTTCCCAAAAAATTCATCAGAGTAGCGTAGTCCCAAGTAATCGTTACCAAAAGATAAGTTAAAACAACATATTAGTTTGTTTTAAAACTGGAACGATAAATAAATCAAAGAGTTTGAACAACATAGCAGTGCACAACTTCATTCTCGTGACCTCCAAGCTTCCACTTCTTGATTACCTGAAATACATGTGAGTAAAACAATCAGCAAAAATGCCGATTGAATCTATAGGTTTATGTAATCAATTTGAACACAAGCAAAGATTATAAGTTTGTGGCATGCTTATAAGCATCAAATAATAATTTGCATCAACAATGATAATTGTATATAGCATAAATTGCAATAAGCTCATGGAACCGAGCCCTTAGACACTCCCTTTAGTGGTCTGATAAGACAGGAGATTTATTAATTGTCGGTTACCTCTAGATTAATGGTACAATGCCGTATAACTGACTTCTCAATACAATATGCTCAAACAGTATGGAGGTCGGGCCTAAGCTTCTATGACAAGTCTACAAAAACTGAACCGGGGCGGCTTCCCCCATAGATCTATTAATTGTACTAGCGGTTAACCCATCATAGGTTAATTAACGGTCCATAATTGAGGTTTTAACAAAGGCAATCACTTAATGCAATTTAAAGGCAACCACGGGTCCATTCATAGAGGGACAAAGCATACCATAAAAATCTTGTGTTCTAAGTTTATAAAACATGTATTCCCCCTCGCGGGTTTAAAATCATTTAATAACTAGTATAAGGCGAGGCTATAGACTCACCTTAAATGCAGACATCAGCAGAATATAAGTATCACACCACACAACATCACATAATATATACGGCTTGATTCTAATAGTCGTAATACACCATAATAAATAATCATGTAGCGTCAACAAATATCTTTCCGCGGTTGTAAATAATTCCACAGCTATGCTCCAATCGTTTGGTGATGTTTATGTTTTGGTGTTTTCCCGATGGATGGTTACATCAACTCGACACAAAATAAACTAATAATATTTAACTCGTAAAACTTTGGTGGTTGGCCAAATAAAATAAAATGATAAAACAAATCATATAATATATCCAATATATATTTTAGATGTGAAAATGATGCACATAAATCATGTCGTAAGTTACTATTTATAACATATAAAAATGTATTTCTTAAATTATATACTATATCCTTCGGTTGTAATAGTGTATACAAAGTTATTTTTATATAATTCAACACTCGTTCGAAAATTATTATGTAACTCATTAAAATATATTTACCATCTATAAACGTTAAATGTCATATTACTTGGAATAATACTTTTCAAAAATTATTATATAACGTATTTATTTGTTAACTATTTCTATTATAAACGTATATATTTTTAGAAGATTTCGGCATGACCTTGCCGTTTTTATAACGTTTCCATGTATATAAAATACATAATTTTTCACTTTTCTAAATTAATATCCCAATTAATACTTTCCTCAATCAATATAACTATCATATTAAATATATATTCTCACCATTAATATTTTAATTACCTTCCATATCTCTTAAACTAATTACTTTCTATTTTTAATCAATACCTTAATTAATATATTAATTATCCCCATTAATATTAACTACTTTCCATATATCATTAAATAATTTTATATTTTAATATATACCATTTATTAATAATAATATTAATAACAATATCCTCTAAATATGTATGTATTTATTTATTTCTTATAAGTCCTCAAATAATTATATATCTCATTTTATCAAATAATAATTATTATTATTATTATAATATTTTCAGAATCTTCCACTCTATATTTTATTATACCCCAATTATTATTAATAATAATTATTATTATTGTATCCTCAAAATATGTATATTCATACATCCCACTATTGTTATTTCCTTTATTTATTTATTTATTTCTTTTATATATCACTTTTAACCTAATTAAAAATAAAAATAAACTTATTATATAAATGGTTATAATTTTATTTCTTTTCTTATTCATTAAACTTTGTATTTATCATTTCATTATTAAATAAAAAAAATAAAATAAAATAATAATAATAAAAATACAAATACAAGTATACATCTAGATCTTATACCCAAAATAACAAACAATCAACAAAAACAAGTCCAGGAGCATCACCACCACAAGCCCGACACCATCATGGTGCGGCTGTGGTTGCTGTGACGACGTCCGGCCGCCACCACGACGGTGGTTGGGCGGCGGACTGTCCTTTTTCCGATCAAAACCGCGGCCAAGAACAACAACAACAACATATAAAATAATAAATAACCCATTTTGTCTAATCTTGATGTAACCATCTTGCATGTGTAGATCGGGATAAGATCAAAAGGTTTTTGGGGTTTCTAAGGTTAATCTATGTGTTATTATCATAGATCCATCACCCACACACCACCAATCGGCAGCGGCGGCGCGAATACCACCGCCACGGTGGCGACGGCTGTGGTGGTCAAAGGAGGCAGCGGGAACACCATATGGGAGAAGAGGCTCTGAATAAACTGAAGGATTTATCAAAATACTCGCCGGAAAAGATGAAGATCCGCCGAAAAAATGGAGGTCCGCCGGAAAACTCGCCGGAAAAGTTTTCCGGCGGCGGCACACAGTTGGCAGCTATGGGAGGAAGTTTAGAGCTTGTGTGTGTGTTATTTGATGAAAATGAAAGAAAATGAGTAAAAATTCCCTTTTATACTAAAAAGTGTAAATTGAAAATGATAAGGAGATAGAAGTATAGGGTATATTTCGTAACTACTTTATTTACTTTTGTACAATAAGCGTTCGAAGCTTGTTTGGACGACTTAACGGACGATTCAAAACACGAGACTTGCGCCATCGTTTTTAAAATCATTTTTCCAATAAATATGAGTCCTTACTTTGTCGATTTTCGAAAACATTTGCTATTAATTATTTAAATGCTCGTTTAATCATTTCTAGCTATTTTGGTTAGATTTCGCCGTAAAAATAAAATGTAAATTTTATTACTCACGTTATTAGCAACGTTTTAGGATATAATGAAAAATAATATTCCTTCATATTTTCAAAGTTTTTGTTTTGAATCGTTTCAACTATTATTTTTTTTATCAGTTTTGCTCAGTCCGTCGTTTAAAACGTCGATAAATATTACAAGTAATTAAAAATAAATATTTAATTTTACGAAACGTAAACGTAAAAATTTTAAATTTCTCAGTTCCTAAACTAAAAGAAAATATTCAAAAATAAATTTGAATTTTAACTAACACGATCTTCGTTAAATTTATCGAAAATAAATAACAAGTTTCGTAAATGTTCGAAAAATCTTAATTTAAACTTTGGTCAAAATTTTCGGGTTGTTATATCATCCACTCCTTTAGGAAGCGATGTCCCGGCGCTTAATTCGCATACGATAGTCTTCAATCTAAAAGTGAAGAGTGAAAAACAGGCAAGTCATCGTCTAAGTTCCAAAGAAAGTCAAAAGATATTATATGGTACACGTTCTCCATGATCGGACGTCATTGGACAATGCCGTCTGAAGTTCTCACAACTTACGATCATTCGACTAGATCACATGCGACATAAGTATCTAAAAGCAAAAGTCAAACATAAATATCAAATACATATTTCCGCCGTTTGTCATCGAGTAGGAAAATGAGAGCGAAGAATAAATTATACATTATCATTAGAATAACATTTGTCACAATTATCCGTCCCGGATTTGGTATTACCTTAAAACTCAGTTGAGGTACTTTCTCGATAAAGATGATACATCAAAAATAGAAGTAAAATAGTTTCAAAATTTATTTGGTCGTCTTAAGAAACTTTGAAGGAATGCTGTAAATTTATTAATTAAACTCATACTGATGGTTACAATTAGAGAATATAATTTCCAAATTAAATCACTATTAGGAATATAAATAAAACTGGCAATTTCATTACATTAAAAGTAAAGTATGATAAGTCAATTAGTTCAAAAGGTAGAACATAATTTTATTTTAAACATTAGTTTTAGTTATACAAAATATGGTGTATAAATTTGACCTTTTACTTGTGATGGTTATTTCGATAATTGAAAATCATTTGAAAAAATGTATAAACATAAAAATTTTATAATACGTTGTAGAAATACTTAAAGGTTTTTATTATTTCAAAATAAACATGGGATGTATTCGGGTTTCGAAATGTGACAAGATAACAAACGAATACGAATGAAAATAATAGTCAACAATTAATACGAAATCAATGGTACAAAAGAGAACGAAGCAGATGTCGTATGAATTCTTAAAGAGAATAATAAAATAAAGGCGTTGATGGTAAGATGATACGAAATAATAGATTAAACAATTTGTCAATTTTGTTAGTGCGGTCGGTGGTTCACCAATATCAGCTCGTTAATTTAGCGGTGGTCGTTACACGATCGGGAATAAGATCCATACAAAAATTTTAATCAAAAAAAAATTCCTAATAATCACTTGTAATTAAAATAAATCAAATGAACGATGTTATTGTTTAAGAAGAGAAGTCAAAGCATGGTTCACAAGAGTGGATTTCGAGACAGACGAGAGTGACGGACGTCATCCCGGATATACGGAAATCGCTCTAGTGATAATTCATTATTCACGTGCGGAGACATTCCAAAGATCTACCCAGTCGCATAAAGAAGATTGGACGAGACGGAAGGATAAAATATCGAGACTTTTAGGTCATTTATTAACAGTCAATAATTAGACGAGGAGTCAAAAGAAATCAGTTATAAGACAAAATGAAGTAACAAGTGGAAAAACAATCATCGAGTAAAAACGTACTTAAAATCACGTAATTCGTTTAGCGAAAGGTAAGAAAACATATGCGGATGCATAGAAATTGTGCTACTTGCATAAAATATAAAGGTTTTCAAAACCTTTTTTCAATTTATTTCATTTTATTTATCTTTATCATAATTACAAGTAAAAAGTTGATTATTATCAAGATTTTTAAGGTGACTACTATTCAGCCTAGCATGGCTCCATCTAAATTAGACATAGGTGATCAGGCCATGTATAATTTAGGAATAGCAATGCAGTGCTCAGTTTCGTCGAAAAGTATTACGTTTCTTATGTTTATATATAAACCATGCCATTTGAAAAATGGAAATTTAAAAAAAAAAATATTTTATAAATTTATAGGAAACAGGTAATTTGTGAAATACTCAATAAGCAACTTTGAATGTCACGAAAAGTATTTTATAAGACCAAAGTAAAAATAATTGGTGAAAATAATCGTAAAACAATATCAGATTTATTTATAATATGACATTATGACAACGTATAAAGTAGTCAAAGTTTTGCAAAAAGTGGCAAATAGTAGCTCATAAAACAACCAATGAAATGGTTACAAGTTGTTAAGTTTTCAAAGGGTTATAAGGTTTAGACGAAAACGTCATGAGATACGCGATAAGAATGTTAACGAAGAATGTGAAGGCAAAACTTCAAAACTCAACTCAAATCAGTGGAAGGTTAGAAGAAAACGAAAATAAAATAACATCGAATGACAAATGAGTCATATATATGAAAAGAATAAAACAATCCACATGTGTATTCTATGTAAGATACTCGACACAACATGCTTTTAAGAAAGTATGTTATTCATTTTTAAATTACACCATTAATCCGGTAATTGCTAATCCTGTACTGTTTTTATTTTTAAATATTTTCACATGCAACTAGTATTCGTTAGTTGTAAAATAATATTTTGTTAAAATTTTACGATCTCAAATGAAATCAAAACAGCTTAGAAACATTTAAAACTCATGTTCTGAATTTTCTATCAGATTTAACTTTTAAATATGAGCCGATTAATTGACCCGATAAACGACATCTCCAAGACTCAGAGTCTAAAGCATTTTGATGCAAAACGACGTTTCAGACGACTTTCTAGTTTTACCCGAGACCTGAAACCCAGTGTAAAATGACCAAAATACCCCTGCAAGTTATGTGCAGGTTTGACTGTTTTATTTTAAAAACGCAGGTTTTACTTTTATGTTTTGACCTGTTTATACTGCCCCTACAGTTTCTGAATAAAGTGTATTTTTCGACACTTCTTAACGGCTCAAAATATATACATATATACACACATGTCTTGTGGATTTTACAACAACGAAAAAAATAAATCTCGTAATGAGCATCAAATAATATATAGCATGATGAATGACAGAAAATTCTTCAAGGTATTCAACACGAAATTTAGGAAGCAAAACGGTGAAAGACGTTCGTAATTTAGATTTCAAAATGCAATGTAGGCAAATCTCCTTGGTGCCACGATTGTCAAAACACAAAACATAACAAGAAAAGAATGGAACATTAACATGCTACACTCCGGGAGCGAGAAGGTTAATGAAAAAAAAATGATACAATTTTATATAAGTAAAATCGTATTCCAATTCTAGCGCCATAATCTAGACGATGATTTATAAAATGACGATGACGTTACCGAGATATAAGTGAACAATACACTTAGGAGTCGATACATATAAATGTCAATAAATAGCGGTTAGTCTATTCCAAGGACACATTGAGCTACACAATGGTCTAGAAATTACGTTTCAAGACGTCTAAACACAAACAGTCGGAAGACGATTTGGATATCTATATAGATATCTCAAAGGGTTAAGCAATAAAAGTAACGCGCGCAGATGGAGGTATGTAAGGTCATAATATAAAATTTGCAATAAAAGCAATTTAAATACTTCAAAAATAAATACAGAAAGATCTTGAAAATTCAATGTATTTATTTAAGTTAATCATTAATAAATGATAAACTTTTATCGAAAAGTTTAACGACATAAATATATATCGATAAAAGGGTTCCTAGATATAAATATATATCCGTAAATGGATCATAGTATTTATTTATAATTACTTGGCAACAAGGTATACGTAATAACGTATACTAAAATTGTAATTTCAGAAGTAGCTTGAACCTGAAGTCACGCGAAATCATGTGCACCGACTCTTTGAAAAATAAAACCGACAGTTATAGTTTAGGTTTTTAGAAAAAGACCTAGTTCTCTATAACTCATGGCTCTGGTACCAATCTTTAACACCCCCAAATTTACACGCAGCGGAATACATCTTTGGGTGCTAAACAATGATACAACAACACATAATTTATAAAGAACGACTCGAAAAGAGACGTTTTAGATTTATCGTTCCAAAAACATTCATCAGAGTAGCGTAGTCCCAAGTAATCGTTACCAAAAGATAAGTTAAAACAACATATTAGTTTGTTTTAAAAATGGAACGATAAATAAATCAAAGAGTTTGAACAACATAGCAGTGCACAACTTCATTCTCGTGACCTCCAAGCTTCCACTTCTTGATTACCTGAAATACATGTGAGTAAAACAATCAGCAAAAATGCCGAGTGAATCTATAGGTTTATGTAATCAATTTGAACACAAGCAAAGATTATAAGTTTGTGGCATGCTTATAAGCATCAAATAATAATTTGCATCAACAATGATAATTGTATATAGCATAAACTGCAATAAGCTCATGGAACCGAGCCCTTAGACACTCCCTTTCGAGGTCTGATAAGACAAGAGATTTATTAATTGTCGGTTACCTCTAGATTAATGGTACATTGCCGTATTCCTGACTTCTCAATACAATATGCTCAAACAATGTGGAGGTCGGGCCTAAGCTTCTATGACAAGTCCACAAAAACTGAACCGGGGCGGCTTCCCCCATAGATCTATTAATTGTACTAGCGGTTAACCCATCATAGGTTAATTAACGGTCCATAATTGAGGTTTTAACAAAGGCAATCACTTAATGCAATTTAAAGGCAACCACGGGTTCATTCATAGAGGGACAAAGCATACCATAAAAATCTTGTGTTCTAAGTTTATAAAACATGTATTCCCCCTCGCGGGTTTAAAATCATTTAATAACTAGTATAAAGCGAGGCTATAGACTCACCTTAAATGCAGACATCAGCGGAATATAAGTATCACACCACACAGCATCACATAATATATACGCCTTGATTCCAATAGTCGTAATAAACCATAATAAATAATCATGTAGCGTCAACAAATATCTTTCCACGGTTGTAAATAATTCCACAGCTATGCTCCAATCGTTTGGTGAGGTTTATGTTTTGGTGTTTTCCCGATGGATGGTTACATCAACTCGACACAAAATAAATTAATAAAATTTAACTCGTAAAACTTTGGTGGTTGGCCAAATAAAATAAAATGATAAAACAAATCATATAATATATCCAATATATATTTTAGATGTGAAAATGACGCACATAAATCATGTCGTAAGTTACTATTTATAATAACATATAAAAATGTATTTCTTAAATTATATACTATATCCTTCGGTTGTAATAGTGTATACAAAGTTATTTTTATATAATTCAACACTCGTGCGAACATTATTATGTAACTCATTAAAATATATTTACCATCTATAAACGTTAAATGTCATATTACTTGGAATAATACTTTTCAAAAATTATTATATAACGTATTTATTTGTTAACTATTTTTATTATAAACGTATACATTTTTAGAAAATTTCGGCATGACCTTTCCGTTTTTATAACGTTTCCATGTATATAAAATACATAATTTTTCACTTTTCTAAATTAATATCCCAATTAATACTTTCCTCAATCAATATAATTATTATATAAAATATATATTCTCACCATTAATATTTTACTTACCTTCCATATCTCTTAAACTAATTACTTTCCATTTTTAATCAATACCTTAATTAATATATTAATTATCCCCATCAATATTTTAACTACTTTCCATATATCATTAAATAATTTTATATTTTAATATACCATTTATTAATAATAATATTAATAACAATATCCTCTAAATATGTATGTATTTATTTATTTCTTATAAGTCCTCAAATAATTATATATCTCATTTTATCAAATAATAATTATTATTATTATTATTATATTTTCAGAATCTTCCACTCTATGTTTTATTATACCCCAATTATTATTAATAATTATTATTATTGTATCCTCAAAATATGTATTTTCATACATCCCACTATTGTTATTTCCTTTATTTATTTATTTATTTCTTTTATATATCACTTTTAACCTAATTAAAAATAAAAATAAACTTATTATATAAATGGTTATAATTTTATTTATTTTCTTATTCATTAAACTTTGTATTTATCATTTCATTATTAAATAAAAAAATAAAATAAAATAATAATAATAAAAATACAAATACAAGTATACATCTAGATCTTATACCCAAAATGACAAACAATCAACAAAAACAAGTCCAGGAGCATCACCACCACAAGCCCGACACCATCATGGTGCGGCTATGGTTGCTGTGACGACGTCTGACCGCCACCACGACGGTGGTTGGGCGGCGGACTGCCCTTTTTCCGATCAAAACCGCGGCCAAGAACAACAACAACATATAAAATAATAAATAACCCATTTTGTCTAATCTTGATGTAACCATCTTGCATGTGTAGATCGGGATAAGATCAAAAGGTTTTTGGGGTTTTTAAGGTTAATCTATGTGTTATTATCATAGATCCATCACCCACACACCACCAATCGGCAGCGGCGGCGCGAATACCACCGCCACGGTGGCGGCGGCTGTGGTGGTCAAGGGAGGCAGCGGGAACACCATATGGGAGAAGAGGCTCGGAATAAATTGAAGGATTTATCAAAATACTCGCTGGAAAAGATGAAGATCCACCGGAAAAAATGGAGGTCCGCCGGAAAACTCGCCGGAAAAGTTTTCCGGCGGCGGCACACAGTTGGCAGCCATGGGAGGAAGTTTAGAGCTTGTGTGTGTGTTATTTTATGAAAATGAAAGAAAATGAGTAAAAATTCCCTTTTATACTAAAAAGTGTAAATTGAAAGTGATAAGGAGATAGAAGTATAGGGTATATTTCGTAAATACTTTATTTACTTTTGTACAATAAGCGTTCGACGCTCGTTTGGACGACTTAACAGACGATTCAAAACACGAGACTTGCGCCATCGTTTTTAAAATCATTTTTACAATAAAATGAGTCCTTACTTTGTCGATTTTCGAAAAAATTTGCTATTAGTTATTTAAATGCTCGTTTAATCATTTCTAGCTATTTTGGTTAGATTTCGCCGTAAAAATAAAATGTAAATTTTATTACTCACGTTATTAGCAACGTTTTAGGATATAATGAAAAATAATATTCCTTCATATTTTCAAAGTTTTCGTTTTGAATCGTTTAACTGTTATTTTTTTATCAGTTTTGCTCAGTCCGTCGTTTAAAACGTCGATAAATATTACAAGTAATTAAAAATAAATATTTAATTTTACGAAATATAAACGTAAAAATTTTAAATTTCTCAGTTCCTAAACTAAAAGAAAATATTCAAGAATAAATTTGAATTTTAACTAACACGATCTTCGTTAAATTTATCGAAAATAAATAACAAGTTTCGTAAATGTTCGAAAAATCTTAATTTAAACTTTGGTCAAAATTTTCGGGTTGTTATGTATTCAAACATTTAAATTTTAAATGTTTTATAAGTTATATACTTTGTCCAAAGTATTGAGTCTCGGTTTGTCGTAAAACTTGTGTTTTACTCTTTTCTATTAAGTTGGACATATCTTGGTGATATATCTTTAAAAATTGATATATTTACAAAGTGTTAAACTTAATTAAATTTTAAATAGGTCAAAGACTATTTTCAAATAAAATCAAGCTATGAATACTTTGTTGTATCTAACACTCAAAACATGGACAAATGCTTTTATGTGTTAAGCTAATTGTTTGTGTGTATTTCCTTGTGTGTTATTATTATATGTAGACATTATTAAGTGTTCTTTGCTATTTGTAGTAGTATTGCTTATATGTCTAGTCTCTTGTGCCTTGCTTGGTATTTGTTAGTATCTAGTTTTTCCTAATTAGGATGTATGCTAGATTTCTTGCATTTTAGTTGCAACATTATGTGTGCATTGCATATAGGAATAACATCTCTTGGTTTACAAATGTTACATAAACATCTTGTACACCTCGGCTTGTTCTTTAACACTTTTAGGTTTGAAAGCTTTGGGAGCTTGTCAAATCTATTGATTTGGGTCGTCTTACTCGATCATTGTGTTATTAGTTCAAGTAGATAAATGTCTCAATATAAAACATGAAACACCCTTTGAAAATCTTAGCTATTTTCTCTTAAAAGAGTGTTTGTGGGAATCAAGAAAGATTTTGATTAAATATCAATGCATTATTCAAACTATGATTGGTATCATTATCGAATCTAATTGACATGTTTTTTAGTGTAGACATGAATGTGGTTTATTAATAATATACATCGGATCATAACTCACACTTGTGTTGATGGTGTTATATTGAATCTACTTGTTTAAATTGTTAGACATATTTTGTTTAATAATTACTTATAATGCACAATAGAGTCGGTTTGATAACTTGGATGTTTCATCCGAAATACTAAAGTAATTTACATTTCTATGCAATTTATAAATGTGTCATTTCTGAAAGACCAATCAAGAGTGTTCTAACAAATTGTGTAAACTTGGTTTGTACAATTCAATGTTATTGGCCTCAAGATCTATTAAGGTAATTAACCTTAACTAGACTCTTTTGTCAAGATATGCAATGGTGCATTCTTAACCCTTATTAGGTCATGCATTGTGTCGCCATGCAAGTTTCATCCTTGCTAATCTTTATTAGGCAAATGTTGGAATTACATTTTGTCTAACTTGAGAACGAATACTAGAGAATTTATGCACTAGGATCTTAATTTGACCTAACGGTTGAATTACTTCCACGTGGGAAGTTGAGTTGGTGTATAACTCGTAAAAATGGTCGTGTTTAGCCTTAATTGAGCACCTCTAGTGATAGTCTCATACTCATTCTCTAAATTGGCTAAATGGCTCTTCCTATATATGACTAATGATAGTTTACTTTGATGAACTTTGTATGTCATTAGGAGTCTTTTTCTTTTGTAGCCATTAGGTTTTTCTTAGCTTTCTTCTTACGTGCTAATTGAACCTATGTGTCTTTCCTTTGTGTGTGTTCTAGTTTTTATTGCTCTTAAGCATGACTTTATGATAAGTTAGACTAGAACATTAGGATTTGCTTAATTGGAAAATCCTCCTTCACCACCTAAACCAAGCCTCACCACCTTAACCAAGCCTCTGTAGGCGGTTCTTTAAATAGACCGCGACTCCATATCAATATGGAACCGCCGGTGGAGATAAAGAACCGTGGGCAGAATCTCACAAATTCGGGTTTTCTGAAACTTCCCAATTGTTCCAACACCCTTTGGAATCTTTGTTTCAAACCTTTGATCACTCCCAAAATATCTTGGGCTTTCCCTTTTTAACCCATTACTAGTTTGGATCATCCCCTCACGCTTTTAAACCCACCTTGTTAGCCATGTTCCTCACACCTCAAACCATTCATCCTTACCCATTACTACCTTGGTTTCTACAAGAACCTCCAATTCATCAAACCATTCTACTTATACCCCAACCTTGAGATTTCATTCTCACACATCCTCAACCTTGAGATTTCATTCTCACACCTCCCCAACCTTGAGATTTCATTCTCACACATCCACAATGCCTAACTCTCCCTTTCATAACCTTGACATTTCTTTGTCACAAACCTCCTCCTCAAAGAGGCACCTCAAAATTAAGATTAAGTTACCCAAACTTAACTCTTCACCCTTTTGCCACACCTAGAATGAGATTGTGCCGATTCTCATCTCTTCATCACCCTCACCACCTCTTGCTCCATGCAAGACTTCCTCAACCCATGGTACCAACCATTCTCATGGTTCTACCTCCTCTTCATTCCAATCTAGAATGAATGAGCTAACCTTCACTCAAAGTACTCTCTTGGATGTGACTACCCAACCTCAACCCATCCAAAGCATTCCTATTGTGAGTGACTTTGTTGAACCCTTGGTGACTTCACCTTTCACCCCACCAAATTCCGCCACCACCCTTGTCTTTCATTTAAGCCTGTGGATTGCTTATTGCTAAGACATCTAATTTAAGCAAATCTTAGGATTCTAGTGTAACTAAGATTAGAATTATGCTTAAGTTTTAGGCTTGTTTTTTATTCTCTTATATTTCCTTTCATGTTTTCAACATGATTTTTCTTTGAGTCTTGAATGTTGTTGTTATTATGTTTCTTTCTTTTCTCTTATTTTGAGTCCTTTTCTTAAACTAATAAGAATTAGGAATCTTCTTGGAGATTTATATTACATGTAGCTTGATTTGTGATATCTAGATAGATGACTTGCTTGTATGCTACTTGTTTATATATCTTCTTGCTTATCCGTTTGCTATATGCTTAATTGATTAGTTAATGAATGCATGCTTATTATAAAGGTTTTGTCTTTGTCAAGCAATTCCGATATAATATCTCTTAGATGTGTCTAACTCATGCATGTCCTTAAATGCTACGTGCTAACATGTTTTACTTAGTCTTCTCTTTTTAAGTAATCATGTTTCTTGCATGCCATATGTGTTAATTGCGCACCTTCTCTACATTGGTTTATTGTAGACTTCATTATGCATTGCATGAATTATCGTATGTGCTTACTTGATTATGTGTTAAATTTTGTATTAACTCTTTCATGTCTTCTTGAGCTTCTTTTGAGTTTCTTCTCTCGTTTCGTAAAGTTATCCTTAACTTCTTTGTTGAGTCTCTCTCAATTCATTTTAATCATGCTCTTTTATGTCGAGTCTCTTTCTTCTAGTCTTTCTAAACTAAGTTGAGTCGAACCTTACCCTTTCCTCATCATGTAATTGTTCTTTGAACATCCTTAATGATTGAGAAGAGCTACGAAACTTTGAGCATGTAGTTTATCGTATGCTAAACACCATTTGGTGTCTACATTCATACGTATTGTTGCCTATAATGTCCTATATCCCGTATTTTTCTTAAAGCATCGATTTATCCACTTTTGGTTTTCCTTTATATTTTTTTGGTCAAAAATGTCTCTAGGTTGAGATATTTTTGTTCCTCTTTTTGAGAGTTGATTGCGGTTAAAATTTACAATTGGTATGGGTGACTCCAATTCTAAGTTTTTAACACCTTGAGATGATTTCTTCAAATTCTTGGATGTTTTCTACCTCTACTCCAACAATTTTGAATTGATTTCCTCAAAATCCTCTCCTTGTTTTTTTAGAGTTGATGGTTAAATCTTGAATTTTCTTGGGTGATTCCAAAAATTCTAAGCTTTTTACCCTTTGACATATTATCATTACAATTGGTATGGATGTTTCTTTTTTATCTCTATTCCAACAATTGTGAATTGATCTTGTCAAGATCCTCTCCTTTGATTTGTTTTTGGATTGATAACATCGCATGCACACTTCTTTGCTTGTCATTGTTTGTGCAAACGACTTGTTTATCATCCCCGTTTGGGTGACATCTCTTTTCATATATGCTCTTGTCTACTAACCTTGTTTTGTAGGACAATTCTAACCCTTTTTTATAGCTCGTCACTATTCTTCCTTTGTTGGTACCTCAAGCAAGGGGGAGATCATATCAAGGGGGAGCACTTGCAATAGTTCAAGTCATTACCTTTGCGATCGTTGACTCACTCAAATTGCATTCATCGAACATCTTGCAAGTAATGCATTTTGGACACTCGTAGATAAGCATATTATTATGCTTGGAGTTGGTTAACCTATGGTGATTGAAGACTTCACTAGGATGACGCAAGCATAATATTTTTGTATGATGGGTTTATGGTTTGGATTCTCGCCTCTCAAACGACAACCACTATGGATGATTAGATTTTTGGATGCATGCTCTCTCGAAGTCGATCCTCCTCTTCTACAAATGAAGACTACCTTTTTGATTCGACAAAAGGGGGAGAAGTAAGTGTAAACGAGTAACTTATGCATTTTAATATGTGTTGCGGTTTACTTGTTTGTCATCATCAAAAAGGGGGAGATTTTTAGTGCAAACATTACGATGCTTTGTCGATATAATCTCTTTGTGTTTTGTTGATGACAAACGTATAATTCACAATACATTATGTAAAATGTTAAGGTACTCGTAATCACTCTAGAATACATTTGTATACTTCTCTCGACACCTCCAAGACCGCATTCGGCATGAATCACTCAAGGTATGTACAAACATGTCATTAACCTAACTAAGTGATCAAAGATTAATATTTTCTTAAAACTCACATTTTAATCAAATGTGACAAAAGATTTTAATTAACTTTATTTTTAAGAAAATGTTTTATTAAAAAGAAAATGGAAATTTGAATCTGGCATATTCCATATGCCAAAGGAATAACCTTTGAGGGTATAAATGTCACACCCCACCATGGCGGAATATGGGGCGCGACGTATGGATATCATCACAACATGGGGTGTCTATAGAGATAACTATATGAAATACGAAATGTCATAAAATGGAGACACAAAGTCATGACAATATCTCATCAGACTCAGGAGTCTAGGTAAGTAGGTAACAGTCCTACCACTTACCCAAGACAAACAAATAACATAACCAAACAAATATATGTGTGCCACAGTATCACTTATTAAAAGAACAAATAAAAACTAAGAAGGAAACGGGGATATCCTTCTATATGCATTCCTACGCTCTCCAAATCCTAGCCACTTAAGTTCTCACGCCTAACCAAAGCATCACCTGAAAGAGACACTAAAACACGTCAACATAAAGTTGGTGAGAGTCATAGGTTTAGACTCCAACACAAGACAAGTCATAAGCTGTGAATTGTTGGAAATTTAGTGCAATTGTGGGAACGGGTAATACTTGTAAATGGGTTTGGAGGTACGGAGTGTACACCCATTAAGTCCCTTACCTCCCTGGACTCAATATAGTGGTTGTGATATCAGTAGGAAGCTGCTCCTGGTCAGGAAGTTGCTTCTGGTCAGGAAGTTGCTCCTGGTCAGGAAGCTGCTCCTGGTTAGGAAGCTGCTCCTGGTTAGGACGCTGCTCCT
Source organism: Glebionis coronaria (assembly GCA_025667525.1). Taxonomy (NCBI): domain Eukaryota; kingdom Viridiplantae; phylum Streptophyta; class Magnoliopsida; order Asterales; family Asteraceae; genus Glebionis; species Glebionis coronaria. Next base: position 251,321,458 of record CM046875.1, on the reverse strand, counting down.
GGTGATGCACAAAGTCTTTGTAACCTCTTTGACCAGTTAATGAGGGTTGAATATTGACTTGATGACCAGATTTCTTGTCATGTAACCACTATGCTTTATGAAGGTTATTATGAGATTAATAGGCCGATTAATGCTCTTAATACCTTTGACTAGGAGTTACATTCCTTAAAGGAATAGGATCACTATAAATAGTGATCATATTTTGCATGATGAAATACAAGAAACAAGAAACACAGAAACGCATAGAGTTCTTGATTTGTGCCTAAAACAAGAACTAACTCTTGGTTTTATCCCAAGGAGGTATTCGTGTTAACCCAGGCATAGGGTCGAATAATCTTCTTTGGAAAGTGATTACACGACTCCAAGAGATATCCGGTAACCATTCATTGGTACGTAGTTAGGCTATTGATTATCTTCACCCTGTTGGAACGAAGTAAACCCCAACAATCAAAGAAGATTATTTTGTGATAATCAATGGCGGCGGCAATGAAGCATATGGTGGCTAACTTCTCCAAACTGGACAAGTTTGAAGGGGTTGATTTCAGGAGATGGCAGAAGAAGATGCACTTTCTTCTCTCTACCATGAACGTGGTGTACGTGCTGACCACTCCTATTCCTGATGGTGGTGATGATGCTACTTTGGAGGAGATGCGGAAAAGGAGCAAATGGGAAAATGATGATTATGTGTGTCGCGGCATAATTCTCAATGGTATGTCTGATTCTTTATTTGATATTTACCAAAATGTTGAATCTGCTAAAGAACTATGGGATTCCTTGGAAGCCAAATATATGGCTGAGGATGCATCAAGTAAGAAGTTCCTTGTGAGTGATTTCACAAATTACAAAATGACTGATTCAAGACCAGTCATGGAACAATACAATGAACTTCTTGGAATACTTGGCAGATTTACACAACATAAAATGAACATGGATGAGACCATTCAGGTCTCGTGTGTCATTGACAAACTGACGTGGTTGTGTAGATCTTAAATTTAGTTCTGGAAAGATTGTTTCTTTGTTTAATGTTTTGCATGTTCCTAATATTAGGAAGAACTTGGTTTCTAGTAGTGTGTTGAATAATTGTGGTTATAAACAAGTGATTGAATCTAATAAATTTGTTTTATCAAAACATGGTGTGTTTATTGGTTTTGGCTATTTGAGTAATCAAATGTTCAGGCTTAATATTGATTCTAGTATAAATGTTGATTCTGTCCTGATGACTACCATTAAACTAAATGATTCATCACTATGGCATGCTAGACTAGGCCATGTCCACTATAAGAGTATGCAAGATATGTCTAAGGATGGGTTAATTCCAGCTTTTGACATGGACACTGATAAGTGTCAGACTTGTATGCTGAATAAAATTACTAAGAAACCATTTCAGGATGTAAAACGTGTAACTACAGTTTTGGAGCTAATCCATAGTGACCTATGTGATTTGCATGCTACTCCCTCATTAGGGAATAAGAAATACTTGGTAACATTTATTGATGATGCTTCAAGGTTTTGTTATGTCTATTTGTTACATACTAAGGATGAAGCATTAGATAAATTTAAAGTATTTAAAACTGAAGTTGAATTAAAACAAGGAGTCCAAATCAAAAGATTTAGGACTGATAGGGGAGGTGAGTACATGAATACTCAGTATTTTCAGTCTGTTGGAATAATCCATGAAACTACTGCCCCCTATACTCCACAACAAAATGGTATATCAGAAAGGAAAAATAGAGTACTAAAAGAGATGGTTAACTCCATGTTGTCCTACTCAGGACTGAGTCAAGGGTTTTGGGGAGAAGCTATGTTAACAGCTTGCTATTTATTAAATAGGGTTCCTAATAAAAGGAACAGGATTACCCCTTATGAACTCTGGACTAAAAGGAAACCAAACTTGAACTACCTCAAAGTTTGGGGTTGTAGGGCTGTTGTAAGACTCCCTGATCCAAAGGTGAAAACCTTGGGTGAAAGAGGCATTGAATGCATCTTTGTTGGATATGCTGAGCATTCCAAGGCTTATAGGTTCTATGTTATTGAACCTAATGATTCAGTTTCAATAAACTCAATCATTGAATCAAGGGATGCTAACTTTGATGAGACTAGGTTCTCATCAGTCCCTAGACCAAGCCTTAGGACTCCTATAGGAGCTGAGGACACTGGTGTTTCAGTAGAACCTGAAAGGGTCACTGATGAGGTTGTGGTTCAGTAACCTGAGCCTGAGCTTAGAAGAAGCACAAGGCATAGGACTCCAAGGAATTTTGGGCCTGAGTTTCAACTGTACTTAGTTGAAGGTACAAGAGACGAGGTCTCTGACCAATTCTACTATTGCTTTAATGTTGAGGATGATCCCAAAACATTTGATGAAGCAATGAAGTCCCAGGATGTTGCTTTCTGGAAAGAAGCAATAAATGATGAGATGGAATCCATCATGGGCAACAACACTTGGGTGTTGGTTGATCTACATCCTGGTTGCCATCCACTTGGTAACAAATGGATTTTCAAAAGGAAAATGAAGGTAGATGGAACTGTTGAAAAGTTCAAGGCAAGGTTAGTCATTCAGGGCTTTAAACAAAAGTCAGGGATAGACTATTTTGATACTTATGCTCCAGTAGCACGTATCAGTACCATAAGAATGCTGATTGCTCTAGCAAGTATTCACAATCTGATTATTCATCAGATGGATGTGAAGACAGCATTCTTGAATGGTGACTTGGATGAGGAGGTTTATATGAACCAACCTCAGGGCTTCATCATGCCTGGTCATGAAGGTAAGGTGTGTAAACTGATTAAGTCCTTATATGGACTGAAGCAGGCACCTAAGCAATGGCACCAGAAATTTGATGAAGTGGTTTTGTCTAATGGTTATTCACTTAACCAAGCTGACAAATGTTTATATAGCAAATTTGATGAATCTGGTAAAGGAGTCATCATTTGCCTATATGTTGATGACATGTTAATCTTTGGTACTGACCAAGCTAAGGTTGATCAGACAAAGGATTTTTGTCATCAAAGTTCTCCATGAAAGACATGGGGGAGGCTGATGTTATCCTTGGCATAAGGATTAAACATGAAAGTGATGGTATTGTAATTTCTCAGTCTCATTACATTGAGAAGGTGCTAAAGAAATTCAATCACTTTGATTGTACTCCAGTAAGTACACCTATGGATACAAGTGAGAAACTAATGCCTAACAATGGTCAGGCTGTCTCCCAGCTTGAGTATTCTAGGGTTATTGGTTGCTTGATGTATGCCATGACTAGTACTAGGCCTGACATTGCATTTGCTGTGGGTAAACTGAGTAGGTATACTAGTAATCCTGGTACTCAGCATTGGCAAGCAATTCAGAGGGTACTGAAGTATTTGAAAGGAACAATGGATTATTGTTTGTCTTATACTGGATATCCTTCAGTGTTGGAAGGTTACACTGATGCAAGTTGGATCAGCAATACTGAGGATAATTCATCCACAAGTGGCTGGGTATTCCTTCTTGGTGGTGGTGCAATTTCTTGGGCATCCAAGAAGCAAACTTGCATTACTGGTTCAACAATGGAATCTGAATTTGTGGCTCTAGCAGCTGCTGGTAAAGAGGCTGAATGGTTGAGAAACTTGCTTCTTGAGATTCCATTGTGGGTCAAACCTATGGCACCCATTTCTATCCGTTGTGATAGTGCAGCTACATTGGCTAAGGCATATAGCCAGATGTACAATGGCAAGTCTAGACACCTAGGTGTTAGACATAGCATGATTCGTGAGTTGATCACGAATGGGGTGATTTCAATAGAGTTTGTGAGGTCTCAACAAAACTTACCTGATCACTTGACGAAGGGATTGGCTAGAGACTTGGTTATAAAGTCTGGTAAAGGGATGGGTTTAAAAGTCCACTCTAGTCACTGAATGCTAGGACACCCAACTCCCTCCTGAGGAAACTTGAGAGCTGAGTTCAATGTGGAAAGCTGAACATTCAGGGGACTGAAGCACATGTAGATCATCCCAAGGATGTGCTTGTACCTGCTGAAAGGAGGATGAAGTTATAAACTTCTTAATGGTTAATTTCTTTGAAAAAGTGCTTAAGCAGGAGCATGAACTAAAGAGGAACCACCTATGTAAATGTTGAGGTTTCGCCGCCTCAAGGAGCATGGACTTTGGCTCTTACAACATTTATGAATTGGATATGGACACATGGCTTGTATGGTGTCAGGAGCGTTTTAAGTGTTTGAAAACTTGGGTGTATGTTATCTTCAGGTGTTCAAAGTAGTTGAAGGGTTCAATTCTTAGAACACCCTGATTCTCGAATATTTGGAGTGATGTACTAAGATGGAAATTCAATCCTCAGGACATTTTCATTTATGCACTGGTTTTGTTAAAGTTGATTTTCATGCAAAAAGGAATTGTACTAAATTGGGGAGGATTGTTGGAAATTTAGTGCAATTGTGGGAACGGGTAATACTTGTAAATGGGTTTGGAGGTACGGAGTGTACACCCATTAAGTCCCTTACCTCCCTGGACTCAATATAGTGGTTGTGATATCAGTAGGAAGCTGCTCCTGGTCAGGAAGTTGCTTCTGGTCAGGAAGTTGCTCCTGGTCAGGAAGCTGCTCCTGGTCAGGAAGCTGCTCCTGGTTAGGACGCTGCTCCTGGTGATGCACAAAGTCTTTGTAACCTCTTTGACCAGTTAATGAGGGTTGAATATTGACTTGATGACCAGATTTCTGGTCATGTAACCACTATGCTTTATGAAGGTTATTATGAGATTAATAGGCCGATTAATGCTCTTAATACCTTTGACTAGGAGTTACATTCCTTAAAGGAATAGGATCACTATAAATAGTGATCATATTTTGCACGATGAAATACAAGAAACAAGAAACACAGAAACGCATAGAGTTCTTGATTTGTGCCTAAAACAAGAACTAACTCTTGGTTTTATCCCAATGAGGTATTCGTGTTAACCCAGGCATAGGGTCGAATAATCTTCTTTGGAAAGTGATTACACGACTCCAAGAGATATCCGGTAACCATTCATTGGTACGTAGTTAGGCTATTGATTATCTTCACCCTGTTGGAACGAAGTAAACCCCAACATGAATACCATAAACCAATAAACATATGGACAATGCGCTACAATCATGTACTAACAACTAGCATTCAAGTTAAATCAATCATTACAATTCCAAGGCATCACGCCTTACCAACAATCACAATTTCCAAGGCATCACGCCTTACCAACAATCACAATTTCCAAGGCATCACGCCTTACCAACAATCACAATTTCCAAGGCATCACGCCTTACGAACAATCACAATTTCCAAGGCATCACGCCTTACCAACAATCACAATTTCCAAGGCATCACGCCTTACCAACAATCACAATTTCCAAGGCATCATGCCTTATCATTAACCATAGGTCCCATAGGCGCCCATACACCTATGTACCTTTCCAATCCAGATCACACACAAACAAGAATCACATAGCAGTTAATCACATAAATGTACACACAAGTCCATCTCAAACCTTAAAAACATTCACAGCATTAATTTAGAAAATAATTCAACACAGTGTCTCTTCCATCCCATCTGGAAGTCAAAAACAATAGTAAACATGGGACTATGAAACTCACCTGATTGCTTCTTCACAAGTCCTCGCACTAGCAACAAGCTAACAAACCAAAAACACGCAATCATTACACAAACCAATCACTAAGATGGATCATCAACCTATGATTGACATCTAGCTTATTCCCATATAAATACCTCATAGATAAGCTCTAATCACCCCATTACCATTCCTTAACAAGTCCTTAACTTGGTTAAGTTTAATAACTAACCCGTTCATATTTAACCAAAACAGTCCCATTTTTTAGGTCTCAAAACTTTAAGTCAAACGTCCACTTTAACATACGCATGGTTTCTATAAAAGGAATATTCATACCCTTACATATGTTGGATAACACCTCCAACTTGCCCTAACCTTAAAGCTACTGTTAAGGCCCCGATATACATATATCTACTTTTGTCATTCCAGATTTTCTGATTTTAAACGTACTAAAAGTTTGTTACCATTAAGGGGTCTTAACCTAAACCACAACCTTAGCCCAAGTGCATATACTTACTACAATATATAAACCATCTCTCACGTTCGTGAGAAGATCCCAATGCAACCCTAAGTACCCCAAACAACCCAAAACTTAAAAAGAAAACAGGCTGAATTCAAAACTGTTTTGACCTCCGACTGTTGTAACCTGTTTTTGACCCACTTTCCTACCTCCAATTTAGTTCTCGTTTCTTGCATTGGAAATCCACTTAAAATACCTTTCCAGGGGTACTTGGATCGTAAAATAATAGTTTACTGAACTCCCGATATGATCAAAACAATTGACTCAAAAATCTGCCCAGTTTTTAAAAACGGGTTTAATCAAATTAAACTAATTAATTAACCCTAATCCCTCTAATTACAAGCCCTAATTAATGTAATCATTATAACACCATTAATATATCATTAATTTACTGTTTTTAAATTAAACCCTAACCTAAATCCATCATAAGATGATTAAAGAAAACATTAAACAATTTAATTGAAAAGAGTATTAAAGATTTTACCTTAGAATTTTTGAAAGAAGAAAAATTAATGAAGAACCCTAAAACCACCATTTATGCCGACCAAACCTTGATCTCCAGGGATTTTATGAGTGTTTTGATTAATAAAAACTTTATATACTTTCCTAACAAGTCCTTGGCCCATATACAAAAGCCCGGTTCCCTTTTTTACTTTTTTCTCCTTTTCTTTTTTTTCACATAACCGACCTATACCCATCAAAATTCGTTTTTTATTTCTTTTTATTATTAATATATGTATTAATAATATTACCTTAATTTACCTTAATTTATTTCAGCTCCTAAAGCTCCCAAAACCTCAAAACCGTAAAACTAGTCAAATTTACGCGTTTTACCGTAAAAGACATAAAATATACACTTTTAAAAAAAATCTCAAATTTTGAAATAAACTTTATAACTAAGTCCTAAATGACTTAAAACCATCCCGAAAAATATGCATATGGATAATTACCTCACCCGAGACCTCTAAATGCTAAACCGTAAATCCTAAAAAAATACTATTACTATAATACTTATACGTATACGTAAACACCACAATATCACCATTTTCATTTCATAGTCACCACTTGTGAGCTCATGAACATGAAATAACCGTTCCTCGATTTACATATGAGTACTCTATACTCATAAACGATAACCACACCAACCTCGTTCACACAAAATAAACACGTAAACACACAATTCAAGTAAGCACACATAAAATAACCTAAAAGTAAGACCAAGTGACAAACCCAAAACCACGGTTGTCACATCACTCCCTCCTAATAGAAATCTCGTCCCGATATTCACTCCCAAACTCAAACTTATTCTCAGCAAGCAAACGAGGATGCATATCCCTGATAAAACCTTCACGTTCAAACGTGAACTCAGTTTACACGAAAATAATCTCAACCAACAACACATGAGCCTTAACCGTCTGCGAGGAAACTTATCAAAACCATAAAGTTATGTAACAAACCTAACTAAATCTCGCAACTCATCAAACAAGAACTGTCTTGAAACCAAGTTAGGAGCCATCACATAACTTGACGGGTTTAAAACTGTCACCAAGATTTCAGTCTTACTCATAAATACCATAAATCAAAACTCATCAAGATATAACCATGTGCTCTAAGGTTTAAATTAATCTCAAATTCTATCCCAACTCATCTCTATGTTAACCCTCCAAGTATTCATTAACCCAAAATACCCAAAACATAAGTTTAAACCATGTTGTCTGAAAATTAACCTTGAACTCGACACTTGTACAATTAGTTAGACTTAGCTACTGACCTCCATTTGCTAAACAATCTGAATATTTGAAAAGTACGTTATGAGTACATAATTTTAGGCTTTTGAATCACCCAAAAAGTTTTAAAAACGAACAAGTTATGACCAAAACGATTTTTACCTAAAACCTGCCTAGGCATTAGCGACAGTTTCTGACAGTTTAGCGACAGAATTTGATAGTTTAGCGATAGTTTCTACCTACTCCGATTTATACCCAAAAACGATTTTAAACCCTAATTTATTTTAATTCCAGAAAATTAAAACTCTAACCCATCATATGATTAAATACATGACTTTAACATATTTAATTTAATAAAAAAAATCTAACTAAAGAACAATAACTTTAGGTGATCAAAACCAAAATATTTTAAAATAAACAAGCCATGCTTAAATGTAAATTTTTTTTTATATTCCACCTTATTTCAAACACGTTTTAGACACCTTACCCTCATTTTAAGGACTACCAACAACTAATTTTTTTTTATTTTTTTTTACTATTTGCAAGTTCCATTTTTTTTACCATGTAAGACTCAAAACAAAAGATATCGTTATTCCAAAATAAATCTTCACCCTCTCAATAGCTTCTACACCAAAAGTACCGTACAAACAACCACGTGAAATGAGAACTCGATAAATGCGCTACTACAGAAGTTGAACATCCCAAAGAGGAAAGAGCTAGAAAACCATCCTAAGAATACAACCGATAAGTAGAAGAGAAATATACATATATAGGCATACGCGTACATACACTCAAATCCATCCAACGTATACTATACAAACATGTATTAACCCTCTTTCATGCAACCATACTCAGGAATCCATTGATGTTGTGGTACTTGTATAACTATGTTGGCCACCATACTTATACCAGTCCCCTTTCACTAATGCACTCCCTCCTATGATGACACTTATTAGAATTAATACTACACATAACACATCGGTCTACCAACTCAAATAAACACATAGATCCTACAACTCATATAAGCACATAACCACAACATAAAATAAGGTCCAAAATCCATGTGTTAAAATAACGCAGCCAATGCATGAAACATATAACTCGTAATCCGGCTGAACCACCGTAGACAAAATTCAAAATGTATAAAGAACATGAAAACATAACTAAACGGAATCCAACAATGACTAGCGTATACGACTATAGTTCAACCCGCACTATTCAAAACTCGAAAAGAAAATAACATGTAGCTAAGTATGAACTTACTATGGTTCAATTCATACTAGTCAAAATATCGCAATAAATAACATCCAAACACATCAATTAATATAAAATGCACACATTCAACACAGTGTCTCTTCCCTCCCATCTGGAAGTCAAAAACAATAGTAAACATGGGACTATGAAACTCACCTGATTGCTTCTTCACAAGTCCTCGCACTAGCAACAAGCTAACAAACCAAAAACACGCAATCAATACACAAACCAATCACTAAGATGGCTCATCAACCTATGATGGACATCTAGCCTATTCCCATATAAATACCTCATAGATACGCTCTAATCACCCCATTACCCTTCCTTAACAAGTCCTTAACTTGGTTAAGTTTAATAACTAACCCGTTCATATTTTACCCAAAACAGTCCTATTTTTTAGGTCTCAAAACTTTAAGTCAAACGTCCACTTAAACATACCCACGGTTTCTGTAAAAGGAATATTCATACCCTTACATATGTTGGATAACACCTCCCACTTGTACTAACCTTAAAGCTACTGTTAAGGCCCCGATATACATATATCTACTTTTGTCATTCCAGATTTTCTGATTTTAAACGTACTAAAAGTTTGTTACCATTAAGGGGTCTTAATCTAAACCACAACCTTAGCCCAAGTGCATATACTTACTACAATATATAAACCATCTCTCAAGTTCGTGAGAAGATCCCAATGCAACCTTAAGTACCCCAAACAACCCAAAACTTAAAAAGAAAACAGGCTGAATTCAAAACTGTTTTGACCTCCGACTGTTGTAACCCGTTTTTGACCCACTTTCCTACCTCCAATTTAGTTCTCGTTTCTTGCATTGGAAAGCCACTTAAAATACCTTTCCAGGGGTACTTGGATCGTAAAATAATAGTTTATTGAACTCCCGATATGATCAAAACAATTGACTCAAAAATCTGCCCAGTTTTTAAAAACGGGTTTAATCAAATTAAACTAATTAATTAACCCTAATCCCTCTAATTATAAGCTCTAATTTATGTAATCATTATAACACCATTAATATATCATTAATTTACTGTTTTTAAATTAAACCCTAACCTAAATCCATCATAAGATGATTAAAGAAAACATTAAACAATTTAATTAAAAAGAGTATTAAAGATTTTACCTTAGAATTTTTGAAAGGAGAAAAATTAATGAAGAACCCTAAAACCACCATTTATGCTGACCAAACCTTGATCTCCAGGGATTTTATGAGTGTTTTGATTAATAAAAATACTTTATATACTTTCCTAACAAGTCCTTGGCCCATATACAAAAGCCCGGTTCCCTTTTTCCCTTTTTTCCCCTTTTCTTTTTTTTCACATAACCGACCTATACCCATCAAAATTCGTTTTTATTTCTTTTTATTATTAATATATGTATTAATAATATTACCTTAATTTACCTTAATTTATTTCAGCTCCTAAAGCTCCCAAAACCTCAAAACCGTAAAACTAGTCAAATTTACGCGTTTTATCGTAAATGACGTAAAATATACACTTTTAAAAAAAATCTCAAATTTTGAAATAAACTTTATAAATAAGTCCTAAATGACTTAAAACCATCCCGAAAAATATTCATATGGATAATTACCTCACCCGAGACCTCTAAATGCTAAACCGTAAATCCTAAAAAAATACTATTACTATAATACTTATACGTATACGTAAACACCACAATATCACCATTTTCATTTCATAGTCACCACTTGTGAGCTCATGAACATGAAATAACCGTTCCTCGATTTACTTATGAGTACTCTATACTCATAAACGATAACCACACCAACCTCGTTCACACAAAATAAACACGTAAACACACAATTCAAGTAAGCACACATAAAATAACCTAAAAGTAAGACCAAGTGACAAACCCAAAACCACGGTTATCACATCACTCCCTCCTAATAGAAATCTCGTCCCGAGATTCACTCCCAAACTCAAACTTATTCTCAGCAAACAAACGAGGATGCATATCCCTGATAAAACCTTCACGTTCAAACGTGAACTCAGTTTACACGAAAATAATCTCAACCAACAACACATGAGCCTTAACCATCCGCGAGGAAACTTATCAAAACCATAAAGTTATGTAACCAACCTAACTAAATCTCGCAACTCATCAAACAAGAACTGTCTTGAAACCAAGTTAGGAGCCATCACATAACTTGACGGGTTTAAAACTGTCACCCAGATTTCAGTCTTACTCATAAATACCATAAATCAAAACTCATCAAGATATAACCATGTGCTCTAAGGTTTAAATTAATCTCAAATTCTATCCCAACTCATCTCTATGTTAACCCTCCAAGTATTCATTAACCCAAAATACCCAAAACATAAGTTTAAACCATGTTGTCTGAAAATTAACCTTGAACTCGACACTTGTACAATTAGTTAGACTTAGCTACTGACCTCCATTTGCTAAACATTCTGAATATTTGAAAAGTACGTTCTGAGTACATAATTTTAGGCTTTTGAATCACCCAAAAAGTTTTAAAAACGAACAAGTTATGACCAAAACGATTTTTACCTAAAACCTGCCTAGGCATTAGCGACAGTTTAGCGACAGAATTTGACAGTTTAGCGATAGTTTCTACCTACTCTGATTTATACCCAAAAACGATTTTAAACCCTAATTTATTTTAATTCCAGAAAATTAAAACTCTAACCCATCATATGATTAAATACATGACTTTAACATATTTAATTTAATAAAAAAAATCTAACTAAAGAACAATAACTTTAGGTGATCAAAACCAAAATATTTTAAAATAAACAAGCCATGCTTAAATGTAAATTATTTTTATATTCCACCTTATTTCAAACACGTTTAAGACACCTTACCCTCATTTTAAGGACTACCAACAACTAATTTTTTTTTAAATTTTTTTTTACTATTTGCAAGTTCCATTTTTTTTACCATGTAAGACTCAAAACAAAAGATATCGTTATTCCAAAATAAATCTTCACCCTCTCAATAGCTTCTACACCAAAAGTACCGTACAAACAACCACGTGAAATGAGAACTCGATAAATGCGCTACTACAGAAGTTGAACATCCCAAAGAGGAAAGAGCTAGAAAACCATCCTAAGAATACAACCGATAAGTAGAAGAGAAATATACATATACAGGCATACGCGTACATACACTCAAATCCATCCAACGTATACTATACAAACATGTATTAACCCTCTTTCATGCAACCATACTCAGGAATCCATTGATGTTGTGGTACTTGTATAACTATGTTGGCCACCATACTTATACCAGTCCCCTTTCACTAATGCACTCCCTCCTATGATGACACTTATTAGAATTAATACTACACATAACACATCGGTCTACCAACTCAAATAAGCACATAGATCCTACAACTCATATAAGCACATAACCACAACATAAAATAAGGTCCAAAATCCATGTATTAAAATAACGCAGCCAATGCATGAAACATATAAACTCGTAATCCAGCTGAACCACCGTAGACAAAATTCAAAATGTATAAAGAACATGAAAACGTAACTAAACGGAATCCAACAATGACTAGCGTATACGACTATAGTTCAACCCGCACTATTCAAAACTCGAAAAGAAAATAACATGTAGCTAAGTATGAACTTACTATGGTTCAATTCATACTAGTCAAAATATCGCAATAAATAACATCCAAACACATCAATTAATATAAAATGCACACATACTCCTATGACGCCTATATGCAGGGACCCTTAAGCTATAGACTAGGCTACACGACTAGGCAACCTAATTCTCTATAACCTGGCTCTGATACCATTCCGTCACACCCCACCATGGTGGAATATGGGGCGCGACGTATGGATATCATCACAAAATGGCGTGTCTATAGAGATAACTATATGAAATATGAAATGTCATAAAATGGAGACACAAAGTCATGACAATATCTCATCAAACTCAGGAGTCTAGGTAAGTAGGTAACAGTCCTACCGCTTACCCAAGACAAACAAATAACATAACCAAACAAATATATGTGTGCCACAGTATCACTTATTAAAAGAACAAATAAAAACTAAGAAGGAAACAGGGATATCCTTCTATATGCATTCCTACGCTCTCCAAATCCTAGCCACTTAAGTTCTAACGCCTAACCAAAGCATCACCTGAAAGAGACACTAAAACACGTCAACATAAAGTTGGTGAGAGTCATAGGTTTAGACTCCAACACAAGACAAGTCATAAGTTGTGAATACCATAAACCAATAAACATATGGACAATGCGCTACAATCATGTACTAACAACTAGCATTCAAGTTAAATCAGTCATTACAATTCCAAGGCATCACGCCTTACCAACAATCACAATTTCCAAGGCATCACACCTTACCAACAATCACAATTTCCAAGGCCTCACGCCTTACCAACAATCACAATTTCCAAGGCATCACGCCTTACCAACAATCACAATTTCCAAGGCATCATGCCTTATCATTAACCATAGGTTCCATAGGCGCCCATACACCTATGTACCTTTCCAATCCAGATCACACACAAACAAGAATCACATAGCAGTTAATCACATAAATGTACACACAAGTCCATCTCAAACCTTAAAAACATTCACAACATTAATTTAGAAAATAATTCAACACAGTGCCTCTTCCATCCCATCTGGAAGTCAAAAACAATAGTAAACATGGGACTATGAAATTCACCTGATTGCTTCTTCACAAGTCCTCGCACTAGCAACAAGCTAACAAACCAAAAACACGCAATCAATACACAAACCAATCACTAAGATGGCTCATCAACCTATGATGGACATCTAGCCTATTCGCATATAAATACCTCATACATAAGCTCTAATCACCCCATTACCCTTCCTTAACAAGTCCTTAACTTGGTTAAGTTTAATAACTAACCCGTTCATATTTACCCAAAACAGTCCCAGTTTTTAGGTCTCAAAACATTAAGTCAAACGTCCACTTAAACATATCCATGGTTTCTTTAAAAGGAATATTCATACCCTTACATATCTTGGCTAACACCTCCCACTTGCCCTAACCTTGAAGCTAGTTTTAAGGCCCTGATATACATATATCTACTTTTGTCATTCCAGATTTCCTGATTTTAAACGTACTAAAGGTTTGTTACCATTAAGGGGTCTTAACCTAAACCACAACCTTAGACCAAGTGCATATACTTACTACAATATATAAACCATCTCTCACGTTTGTGAGAAGATCCCAATGCAACCCTAAGTACCCCAAACAACCCAAAACTTAAAAAGAAAACAGGCTGAATTCAAAACTGTTTTGACCTCCGACTGTTGTAACCTGTTTTTGACCCACTTCCCTACCTCCAATTTAGTTCTCGTTTCTTGCATTGGAAAGCCACTTAAAATACCTTTCCAGGGGGTACTTGGATCGTAAAATAATAGTTTATTGAACTTCCGATATGATCAAAACAATTGACTCAAAAATCTGCCCAGTTTTTAAAAACGGGTTTAATCAAATTAAACTAATTAATTAACCCTAATCCCTCTAATTACAAGCCCTAATTTATGTAATCATTATAACAACATTAATATATCATTAATTTACTATTTTTAAATTAAACCCTAACCTAAATCCATCATAAGATGATTAAAGAAAACATTAAACAATTTAATTGAAAAGAGTATTAAAGATTTTACCTTAGAATTTTTGAAAGAAGAAAAATTAATGAAGAACCCTAAAACCACCATTTATGCCGACCAAACCTTGATCTCCAGGGATTTTATGAGTGTTTTGATTAATAAAAATACTTTATATACTTTCCTAACAAGTCCTTGGCCCATATACAAAAGTCCGGTTCCCTTTTTCCCTTTTTTCCCTTTTTTTTCACATAACCGACCTATACCCATCAAAATTCGTTTTTTATTTCTTTTTATTATTAATATATGTATTAATAATATTACCTTAATTTACCTTAATTTATTTCATCTCCGAAAGCTCCCAAAACCTCAAAACCGTAAAACTAGTCAAATTTACGCGTTTTACCGTAAAAGACGTAAAATATACACTTTTAAAAAAAATCTAAAATTTTTAAATAAACTTTATAACTAAGTCCTAAATGACTTAAAACTATCCCGAAAAATATTCATATGGATAATTAACTCACCCGAGACCTCTAAATGCTAAACCGTAAATCCTAAAAAAATACTATTACTATAATACTTATACGTATACGTAAACACCACAATATCACCATTTTCATTTCATAGTCACCACTTGTGAGCTCATGAACATGAAATAACCGTTCCTCTATTTACTTATGAGTGCTCTATACTCATAAACGATAACCACACCAACCTCGTTCACACAAAATAAACACGTAAACACACAATTCAAGTAAGCACACATAAAATAACCTAAAAGTAATAAACTACCCCAGATGGCATATCCCCACTAAAGGACAAATTTGCACGGACTCCGACGCGGAGGTTCCTTAAAGGAACCCGCGGTTCCTTATTGATAAGGTACCGCGGGTAGAGATAAGGAACCACGGGTCTTTTTGACCGTTGCAATGTTGTCCTATAAATAGTGGATCATTTCCAGGTTTTCTTTCATCCCTTTTTGCACAGTTTCTTTCAAAAACCATCTTAGATCCTTGATTAGTTAGTTTTGATTAATCTTGTTTAAGATGTGATTCAATCTTCAATCTCCTCATCCTCTCAAGTGCAAAGAGAAGAACACTATCATTACCATGATGTGTTGGGTTCACTACATGATGAAGATCTTTCCTTCTATAGATCTAAGTTATGTTTTTAGTCTTCCTACTATGTATATGTAGAAGATCCAAGTGTTGGGTACACTTGGATGTGTTTGTAAGGGTAGAATATCCAAGTGATGGGTATCCTTGGATTAGGTGTTTGTTGTGTAGATCCAAGTCTTGTTAGTACTTGGATATAGTGTTAGAGTTATAGATCTAAGTGATGTGTGATTAGATCTATATGGTTTATGTGTTTAGGCCATAAAACACAAGGTTTGTTATGTTGGGCCATAAAACATAACTAGTGGGTAGATTAGGTTGTGTCTTGGTAGTTCTCACTAAACTCTAAAGTGATGTGGTTGTGTCTTGTCAGTTCTCACTTAGCTTTAAAGTGATTAGTAGTTGTGTTGTGTGAAGTTCTCACTTAGCTTCAAAGTGAAGAGTCGTGAAGATTGGTTCTAGCTTTCGATTAGAACTCGACATCTAGCCTTGTGTCGTTAAATGGTGAAGTGGGCGACGTTGTGTAGATTGGTCCTACCTAAGATTAGGACTCGACTTTTAGCTTAGAGTCGGAAATTGGATAAGCGACGTTGTGTATGGTTTCTCCACCTTAAGGAGTTTGTTGACTAGTGAAGTAACTCTCGAGTAAGGTGTACTCGAGGAGTGGAGTAGGGCGAAGAGGAGCTTCGTGACCGGACCACTATAAATCATCATGTCGGTACTTTCATTTGCATTTATGTCTTTACCTTTGTAGATGTATTTATAATTGCATACTTGTGTTGTGTGTCTTTGTGTGCATCACATAATCTAAAAATCTAAGTTGCGAAAAATCTATGGCTAAGTACGTGTGTGCTTCATGTTTAGATTATGGTCAAGTGTACATCACTTAGTCTAAACATCCTAGTTGCGGAAAAGCTTGTGCTTAGTACGTGTGTGCTTAGTGTCTAGACTATTGCTTGATGTACTCTTGATTTGATGTGCTTGTGTGTTTTCTTTCTTGTAGTATTTATCTCTCAATCAAACACATCTCACATCTAGTCAAGATTGATAAGGAATTTGATACAAAGGATTGTTAAGGTTTCAAATTAACAATGTTGCTACGTCCACTATCGGCGGTTCGTTATTGGACCGGCGGTTCCTTATCAATAAGGAACCGCGGGCAGAGATAAGGAACCGCAGGCAGTAAATTGAGCCGAAATGTTTTGAAAATGAACTAGAAACTATTCAACCCCCGCTTCTAGTTTGTACAGAAAGTTTAGTAGTTCTCCTTAATTAAAATACATACCCGAATGTAGACACACATCAAAAGACTCAAAACGTCATTGGAACTCCATCAAACTCCGTCACCATAAAACACGAGCAAACACAAGGTACATTCAAGTTTTAATAACTACTGAACGACCATGTATCATAAATTAACACATACTAGTATATATACATCCGCATAGATATACCTATTAAATCACCCAAAACATACTCGTTACCATACATGTCAGATCAGTCAATCGCGTCATACACTCGTTTTTCCATACGAGTAATCACCATCTTACCACAAGGCAAAAAACCCATCACTAAAACTAGTCCATATCGTGTGACCCCATAATCACACAACATGAGTATAACCCAAAACATATAACACACTCAAGGGTAGACAGCCGTTACATAAACCCATACATTATACATATACCAAAAATCAACATCTCATCATATACATGCATGTACTAACCCTCTTTCATGCAATCATACTTGAGAACCCATTGAAGTTGTGGTACTTGTATAACTATGTTGGCTACCATACTTATACAATTACCTTTTCCTCAATGCGCTCCCTCCTATCATGACACTTATAAGAATCAATACAACATATAACACATAAATCCATATACTCACATAAGCTCATAACCACATAAATAATAAGGTCCAAAACTTAATTTATTAAAATAATATAGTCAAACTCTTGGAATACATAAATCCATAGTCTAGCTAAAACAACATAGACAAACTCCAACACAACATCATAACCAGTTATAAGTCATGTCGCCCATAAGAGTGGAAACAACTTAAAATCCTTCCTATCCACCTACTCATAGTAACTCGAATCACCACATGATTCTTAGGGAACATGACTTAAACATCAAAAGAAAAATAC
Source organism: Glebionis coronaria (assembly GCA_025667525.1). NCBI lineage: Eukaryota > Viridiplantae > Streptophyta > Magnoliopsida > Asterales > Asteraceae > Glebionis > Glebionis coronaria. The sequence goes on along the minus strand of CM046875.1, from coordinate 251,303,476 downwards.
TATACATTAGGTACACCAAATAACTTACTATGGTGAAAGTAATTTATATATCAAAAGCAAAACATAAATTAACAGGTGACTAAGTATGGGCAACTACAGTTCAACTCATACTAGTCAAAATTCACAAAAAATAAAATTTAGGAAAATACAATCAAGACCACACGTAATCCTACGACGCCTATATGCAAGGATCCTTAAGCTATAGACCAGGCTGGGCAACCTAATTCTCTATAACCATTGTCTCTGATACCATTCTGTCACACCCCACCATGGCGGAAGATAGGGCGCGACGTATGTATATCATCACAACAATAGCGTGTCTATAGATATAACTAAATGAAATAGAAATATCATAAATGGTGACACAATGTCATGAAGATATCTCAAACAATGCAGGCACCTAGGTAAGTAGGTAACAGGTCTACCTCTTACCAAAGACATACAAATAACAAACATATAGGTGTCTACAAAGAATCACTTATTCAAACATAAATAAAGACTAAGAGGAAAGGGGGTTCCTCTAAATGAAATCCTAAGCCTTCCAGCTAGCCACTCCTATTCTCACGCTTAACTACATTCTCACCTGAAAGAGACACTAAAACACGTCAACATAAAGTTGGTGAGAGTCATAGGTTTGGACTCCAAAGCTAAATCAGTTATAAGCTGTGAATAACATCCATTAACAAAAGAACATAAGGACAATGTGTTACGATTATGTATTAACAACTAGCATTCAAGATTAACCAATCACCATAAGTCCAAGGCTCCAGGCCTTACCAATAACCACAATTTCCAAGGCTCCAAGCCTTACCAATAAAAATGGTCCCATAGGCACCCATACACCTATGAACCAATACCAAGGCCCCGCCTTGTCAACATCCCCTTGGTACCAATTCAAAGCACAATAACTGAGACGGTAGGTGTCCCCCGATCCAAATCATAAACACAATCAAGAATCACATAGCAGTTAATCACATAAGTGTACACACAAGTCCATCACAAACCATAAAAACATTCACAGCATTCTTTACAAAACCATACAGTGTCTCTTCCATCCCATCTGAAAATCAAATCATAAAAAGACATGGGACTACAAAACTCACCTGAACAAACTTCTCCAAGTATTCGCGCTCTAGCAAAAATCTAAACACACAAACGTATACAATCAAGACATGAACCACATACCAAAACGGATCATCAATCTATGATGGATATATAACCTTATCCTACCACTTAACCCCATTTATATGCCATATGAATCTCATTACATCCCTCTATAAAGCCCTTAACTTAGTTTATTTCATAACTTGCCCCGTTAACATTTAACCCAAAACAGTCCCGTTTTTCATACTTCAAACTATTGGTCGAACACCCCCTTAACCAAAATAACATGCCCTGTAAAAGAAACTCTATGCCCTTACATGTGTTAGATAACTCTCCCTTTTGGCTGCAACCTTAAAGCTACTGTTAAGGCCTCCATATATATATATATATACTTTTATCTATCTAGAATTTACTGATTTTGAACATATAAAAAGTTTGTTATGATCAGAGGGTCTTACCCTAACCCATTTGTTTAGCCCTCCTCCAGATCTTTTATTTAATATATAATCTAATTCTCATGTTTGTTTTAAGGTCCAATTATAATCCTAAGTACCCTAACCATCTTAAAATATTAATTTAAATCCGACTGATTTCAAAACTGCTTTGACCTCCGACTGTTGTAACCTGTTTTTAACCCACTTTACGACCTCCAATTTAGTTCTCGTTTCTTGTGTTTGAAAGCCAACTCAATTACCTTTCCAGGGACATAAGATTCGAAAATTAAAAGTTTGTATAACTCTATATATGATCAAAACAATGGACCAAAAATTCTGCCCAGTTTTTAAAAGCGAATTTAAACATGATTAAACCCTTTAATCATCATTAAACCTCATAATAACCTATTTAATTGAATATTAAGAACCCTAATATTTTTTTTTGAACGGCAATGTTTTTACAACTCACACAAACGATCTCACATGTCTCCACCGAGACTTGAACCCACAACCTTTAAGTTAGAGGGCCACTCACATACCGCTGGGCCATGAGGCCTTTGGTAAGAACCCTAATATTATTAATTACAGAAATCATCGTTCCTAGTATGAAACCCTAATCAAAAATAAAAAATCATAAACCCTAATCCACCATACTAGGTTAGATACGTAAATTTAACGTTAATCGAGCTAGTTTAATTACATACCTTTAACCCTTATGCAATATTTCGGTTTTGATCTCCCCCCATGGATGTTTCAACTGATATTAGGTATATTGTAGGGTTATGGGTCATTTTTAGGGGTCTAGGGGTGTTTATATAGGATTTGGTAACCTCCTTAACAAGTTTGAGTCCAAAAGGGACTCTACTTGGGCCTTTCCTACCCGTTTCCTTCCTTTAGTCGGCCATAACAGCCCATCCACGACCCTCCCCTTCTATTTTATGTTTACCTATACTTCCATACACTTCCGGGTCGAAACCGGACACCCTTTCGCTAAATTTTCGACTTTCTGCGTAATTTCCGATCTTAACTTTATTTTCAAAACTTTCCTAAAATAGAAAACTCCTATAATACATAGAATATAGATAATATATATCTAATGTACATATATCACGTATGATACATACACAAAATCCTACGAAAACGATAATTCAACTTTCACGAAATTTTCGCGTGATCTCATTTCATTTCACTTCATTTCATTTCATTTCACTTCATTTCATTTCATTTCATTTCATTTCATTTCATTTCATTTCATTTCATTTCACATCATAGTCACTATAATGTGAGCTTATGATTCATGAAATAACCATTCATCGATTTACTTAAGAGCACTTCGTACTCATAAACGATGTCCAAACCATCCTTATTCACACCAAATAAACACGTAAACACATAAAACACATAGTCACACATAGCACCCTAAAAATACGACTAAGTGACGAACCTCAAAACCACGGTTGTCACAATTCCCCATCCAACTAAAGTAAACTTACCAAAGTTCCAAAACAAGTTAGTTTTGACATCTTGCTTGTTAAGTGATTCCCCTTGTTGCAAGCGTTCAATGGCAACCCATATTTTTTTTGTAGTAGAGCACGCCAACCGTTGAGTAAATATCATCCCCAATCCCACTGAGAATCAAATAGATTGCTTCTTTCTCTGCATCAATCCAAGCACGTTTCTCTTTCAAAGTGTTCTCATATGTTTCCTCAATTGTTTGCTCATCGGAACCGGCCGTCGAGTCGGTTGCTGGTGTGACAATCCGTCAATTTATGATCAATATTTTATTCTCAATATTTATTTGAAAATATTATTTTATGAACTCACTCATTTTTGGGAAGAAATTTGGATTTACGTCTTGGAGTAGCATCGACTACGTCTAAACCGGAGGATTCAACGTTACGTGCTTACGTTTACATACACCGTCTTTGGTGACAGTCCGATATTTCAGAAAATAAATTTATCTGTGAATATTATTTTGGAGTTTTAAATTTGTGTTACTTCATAAACTCACAAATTTACGAGAAGAGATTAGTACTTACGATATTGTTTTAACGTCCTTTACGACTAAACCGGAAACCTTAGGATTACGTATTTACGTTTTCGAACTCCATTTTTGATGAAACAATTTTTATTAGATTCGTTTTGTGCCGTTGATTCATAATTTATAAAAACGTTTTTCGTAAAACGACCCGAGGGCACGCAAATCGAGAAAACTAGAATCGAGGAATACCCGTAAACTAGTGAGATGGGACAAAATACATTGTCCCACCCCACTAGCTTACATGGGACGGCAACAATGTGTACAACACACCACATTTGGTGTCATTTTACTAACTAGATAGACACTTGTCCTAAAGCTTATAAAATAAGCTAAACACTTACCAAAACTACAAAACAACTCACACATACCACTTTCTCTTATTCTTACATGCAAAAACCACCTAAACACTCTCCTCCCTTCCCTTTTGAGCCGTCCATTTCTCCCCTTAAAAACCTAATTTGATCTTGATTCCACCACAAAATCATGTGTTATTTACACATATGTTGAAGCCACTTTGAAACCCTATTGATTGGTGGTGCTTATAACATCCATGGAGGAGTATTCATGGTGTCTTGGGGCTGATTTTCCACAAGGAGATTAGGAAGATTGGTGGTCATGAAGATGGTCTTGGTGCATCACAAGTTTCTCCATCCAAATCCATGTCAAACTCATAACCTACATCAACTTGGTGGTATAAAGATTGTCCTCCTCGTCTTCTTGTTATTTTGATTATGTAAACATGTATTTTATTTCCTATTGTATATGTATATGATGATTATATGATGATAAAAATGTTATGTGGGGATTTGGTGTTGATAAACATGATTAAAAAGGTGAAAAACCATAAGAAACAAGGTTAAAATCTTGGTTAAATTTGTTGGCTGTATAAAACAGTAAACAAACAGGTCATGGACTGATAAAATGATGAAGTAGAATCCATTTACATTAAGCTATGGGTCTTGTACACATGTGAGAGTTGGCCATGCAATGGAATCATTGTAATGAGTGAGATATGATCAAAACAAGTTTAGGGTATAAATCTGAGGTTACTGTTTTGGACGATTTTTAGAAAATACTTAACAGATGATTCAACAGTAGCTATAGAAGAGTTAAATGTAGCACATATCATGTAGTTTATGTGATAAAAAATTTAGCTTCTATCTCCATATATAACTCAAGATATGGAAATTTTGGTGAAAGTGAAGATAAAAATCAGATTTTGGAAATTAAAGTATAATACTATTATATAAGCACTCAAAATTATATTGTATAAAATGTAAAGTTAAAACCCACTAACTCATGAATTTTAATTATATAAATATGTTAAAGGTTAAATAAGTGGACATTTTATAAAAATAATAACTTGTTAAGTTTTATAAGTTATAAAACTATAAACATGATTTTTACGACTTTTTCGGCTAATACCGTAAAATTAACGTTTTTGTTAAATAAAACTTAGATGGTTGGACCCGTCTAATGAAAACTTTATAAAACTTATATACTGATATATAGACATGTATAACAAGTAAAAACCGATAGAACCCGAACTTTAGGGCATACGGACATTAACGAGCTAAGTAAACATATTGGACTAATACTTGGACTAATAATTGGACTAAATAAGATAAAAACTTATAAAAAGAACTTATTGGGCTTAACCCATTCGGGCCCAACATGGAAAGTATACATACTGATAAAATAAGTATAACAAGGATTAATACAAGTTAATAAACTTATAATAGGCTTATTGGACCTAAAACACGTAAATAGGTGAAACTAGCAAACTAGTATAAACGTTATCGACATATAACACTAGAATGAGTAAACGAGAATATGTAAACCCATTTGATCATCATATATAAATAATCATCATATGTATACATAATTTTTATTTTTATAAAGTCATTGGACATGAGTCTAAGACGAGTATTATTTGTCTAGGTTTCCGTGATTGAAGCACGTACCGTTCATCCGAATTGCCGATAACCCGTCTTCCCACATCAACGTGAGTTCATAGCCTCGCACTCTTTTAAATGTTTTTATAAATGTTTTATAAACCCGCGAGGGAGATAACATGTTAGTTTTATAAAATAGGACACCATTTGTCCCGATTGTTTGTTTATTGATTTTGGACCCGAATGATTGAATGACCCGATTGTATGACCCGATAAATGATTAATGGACCCGATAGATGAAATAAAATGGTTTATTAAAGTTAGGTTATGTCACTAAAAGTCCCATTAGCATGAATTGTGAACTACCGGGATTTGGTAGACGCTTATGCATTTAATAGTACTATTTGGGGACGATCACCCCAGTTCGCGCCTTGACGGTTGATCCCCGTCGTGCCACATTGATTGGTAAGCGAATTTATGTATGAGAAGATTTCCATAGCGTGACCTTTGTGACGACGCGCTACTTTAGATGGGCAAAATTTGTATCGGGTTAGCTACCCATTTTGGTTTAGTAAGGTAACAATGTCATGCGGCTTATAATAATCCAAATCACCGAAATACTATTAGACGCTTCGAATTACGATGTATTGCCTGACTAGAAATACAGGGTCATACTACTGATATTATGTTCGTGTTTTGGTTTTCATAACCATATTCATATAACGGTTTTTATTTGATTTTATACAACGTCATAAGACGTATTGTATGATGTTTTTACGACATTGGCTCGTATAATGATTTTTACGGCAAATGCCTATATTATGATTTTCGATAAGGATTTGTATAAAATGACTTTGGCTATTTTATGGCCTATTAAACGATTTGTACAAAATGATTTTCAGTAATAATTTTATACTGATATTATATTGATGGAATTTATTAAACTCTATGAATTCACTCGGCGTTATCGCTGACCTTTTCTTTTAACATGTTTTATCTCAGGTACTTGAAGGTAATTCTCGGGGAGACGACAAGAATTCATGGCCCGCACTTAAACCATATTTTTCCATTCAAATACTTTGTAAAAACTTTGTATGAAATGTAATGACTTGGGACCGATGTAACTTTGATATTTATGAATGGAAATGCTTTATTATTAAACGACGCGATTTTTATGTGTTGTCTATGATGTGAGTAATGTGCTATCCCGTAACACCAACGAGTCTTCCGCTGTACTGAGTTGTATAAATTTCGGGGTGTTACAGTTTGGTACCAGAGCTCTCGTTATAGAGAACGAAAGATTTTTTAAAACCAAGGTTTTGAATAAAACATTTCAAAATCTTTTAACTATAAACATTTTCTTAAAAATGTCTAAAAATCTTTTGACTATAACGGTGCCGAAGAATTCCCGAGTTACCGACAAGGCCAAGACTGAGAAGTGTTATTTTAATATATATAACTTGGATTATATATATATGATGTAATTTTATTACATGATTGTTTGATGATTATTTTGATTTTTATACGAGGTATTTATACGACGTAGATTGTCACAAGAAACCCTAAATCCCCTAGTAAATTAATCGAAGCTATTCTCGTAGGAATTCTAGCTATCCTAGATCTAAACCAAGTTGTGGATATTTATGATCCCAACAAATGGTTAATATTCGTAGAAATGTAGATATTAGTTGATTGTGATACTGAAAAAGAATTGACGAGATTAAATCTGATATCGATGTCATGACGATCTTTCCTTATAGAGTGTTGTTTGACAAAACGTTTTCACTTGGAAAGATGTCATCTGATTCGTTGTCATCAAATTCTTAAATTTGAAATCGAAAGGGTGAATGTTGCACTCGAGGCTATCATTGGAACCATTACCCAAAAGCCTCATGCCACTAATACCTTTCCGAGAAGTCTAGTTGAATGATCAAGTCATTTCATACTAGTGACTCATTTGATAACTATTGTTGTAAGAGCTAATAGGATTGGAAATTAAGTGTTGATTCATATCGAGCTTTTATTGCCCTTTTCAAGGTCTAAAAATAAGGCTGAAAGTATTGGAAAATGAGGTAGGATATCGAATTGAGTATAAAATTTGTTGAAACTTGAATAAAGTAAAATTTAACTCGTATGGAATTATGAAATTGATAAGAGGAATTCGTTAAGTTCTGTGATTAGATTATAAGGTTTTAAATGATTGTAAGTTCGTGTTAAAGGGTTGTTCCTAGGCCATTGTCCACTAACGAGGATGCCCAGTGTCCAAGAAATAAATTAAAGAAATCTTCTTCTTAATTGGGACCGATGGATCTTTCGGGACATGTGGAACACCTAATGACTCTTGTAGATTAGTATTCATCGTGGTATCTTTTAAAAATCCCTAACTTAACTGAGACATCAGTTGGTAGGATGAGTTCTTAGAATTGTATGACATAGTGACACGTAATGTGTTACGGTACAATTTTGACTTGTTTGTGATTAATAAAAAGACTACCTTTGATTGCTAAATTCTACATGTATCGATGTTATCTATCTTTTCTTGCTTCTTCCTAATGTTCGCATTAGTGATGCAACCATTGAACAAGTACTCATCTCGATTTGAGTTACGTTGTGGATTATTCTTTTGAGTGCCATCGAGATCATGAACCTCATGATTAATTGGCTAAGCTCATTTCCTATCATATCGTAGTTAATTCTTGATGAACAACTCGTCATCACTCTTTTGCAGATCACTCATTGTTTTTATAAGATAAAACAGTATCATTTGAGGAAATTGAATTTTCATCACAATAAGGATTATTCAAAGTGAGATTTATAAGTGACTGATATCAAAATGAAGTTGTTTAAGAGACGATTTGGAAACTTAATTATCTCCATAACAAAGAAAATCTTTGTAAATTCATTTTTTATTCTTATTTAAGAATTAGGCATGAAAATGTTTTTATTATAAACATGATGATAAAATTTTGACGAACTGAGTATTGCATCGTTAATCTTGAAATTGTATATAGTTGCGCGCCTACATACAATTTGGAATGGACTATGCGAGACTGATTAGTAGTCACCATAAAACTGATTAATAAACACTACATTTTCTTTGAAGATTGTGAAAGATTAAAATTTTACGAGATCTGCAAGAAGTGAAAAATAGGGACATAGTGTTAGGGACACCTACATATGTTCCCGTACCATTTATTCTTCTGAGTTAAAATTTCTCATCTATGGAATTTGTCTTATTTGACAATTGATATTCCTTTCTTGTCCAATTCTCCCGTGGTGAGATTCTTAGGAAAAGTATTTGATTACCGAGTGTTAATACCCGACTGGATGTATTGACATTCTTATCATTTTTTATGATTTGATTTCATTTGAATGACCTGGGTAACGATCCGAGGAGCTTTCGAATGCGTACTCAAATTATGAAAACATGGGATATGTTCATATTCGTTAAATGTTTTCGTCTGTATCTGATTTGAAATTCTCTCGCATAGATTATGCGTTGACCTTACTCTTTTAATAGTAGTTGTGTATCCTAATATCCCTGAATTTGTGAAGGATTATGAAGTATTATTAGTCTTTTGAGAAGTTTACATCTTATCGACGGCAATGAAAATGAAAAAAGTTGATAATGCCGGTAGAATGGATTAATTGATTATGACATGACGACATTGTCTGAATTGATGGGAACTCGAGTAGAATTCCCCTAAATGATAAGATGTTGATTATCAAAAGTGATTTAAATAATCCCCGAATGGTGGCTGTATCCTGCTTTTAGACTTAAAAGTATACCATGAATGGTTGTGAATTAGTCATAGATATTATCTAGAAAGAACTTAAAATGAATTTATTAAAAGATGTTTATGTTACTTGAAACTTTAGTAAGTATTTATTGATGAATTACCTAGACTTTTGCCATTAAGGCAAGTTGAAATTGGTATTGATTATATTCCCAGTGCTGCACCTATAGCTTGTGCACTGTACGTCAGCACCATCTAAATTAAAGGAATTACCGTACAACTAAGAGTGTTGTCGGAGAAAGATTTTACTATACCAAGCCTGTCATCATGAAGAGCTATGGTGATTATCATTCCTTATATTTATAGATTACTGTGAACTGAGTAAATTGACAATCGAAAACGATATCCATAACTCGAAATGGAAGATTTGTTCGATCATTTACAAGGTTTTTGATCCTCAGCATGGTTATCATCAACTTCGCAACTACGAAAAGGATTATCTATTCCAATCACTACATCCGGTACTTGTAATGAACATTATGAGTTTCACGTGATGTCGTTTGGATTGACTAATGCACATGTAGTATTCATAAATTTGGTGAATCACGTGTGTAGGCTGTAATTTGATAAATTCATGCTCGTGATCCTTAAGGACTATTTATTTGTTTGTTTATAAGAATAAGAATGAGTTAATAATTATTAATAGATTGCCCTTAGATGACTGAGGAATAAAAAGCTGTACCTTGAATAATTAACACGTGATTAAAGACTTGAACCTTTACATGATTTAACCATGTGATTAATAGATAATGGAATATAAATTGACTCTTCAAAAATTAAGAGCCCTTTTAAGACTTTGGATTTTACCTAAAAGAAATGGAAATGTTTTGACAAATGTTTTAACAAAGGATTTTAAGAGATTATTACCTTATAACCAAAACATTTAACTAAACTTCTGTTTAGGGGTAAATGTTTTTGCATACCTTAAGACAACTTAAGAAGGATTTAGGAAAACCATTTAAACCATGACTTGAAACTTGAAACGACAATTTTTGCTTTTCAAACTAAGAAAACTTTGACCAAAGTATAAACAAAGGTTTTTCGAACATTTACGAATCTTATTAAATATTTTCGATAAATCAACAAGAATCTTGTTAATTAAATTCAAATTATTTTTGAACATTTTATATAATTGGTCGAACTAAGAAATTTAAAATTTTTACGTTTACGTTTCATAAAAATTTAATAATTATTATTTAATTAATTGTAATAATTATCGACGCTTTAAACGCCGGATTGAGAAAAAATGATAAAAAAATGATAGATAAGGCGAAACTAAAACATAGAAGATATGAAGAAAGAATTTTGAATAAATACGATTGTGATATTTATTTTATTAGGAAAGTGAACGTAATTACTGACGCATAATATAGAAAGAATATCTGAGTGAATTGTGGACATGATAATTACATCATCATGAGAAGTGAATATAAATACCGACACATTATGTATAAAGGATAAAAGAATCAATTAGGACATGTTCCTTAATAATGAAGGTGCAAAATAAATTGCCGAACGTTTTAAAAATAAACGATGTTTGTAAAAAGGATAATATAGATAATAAATGGAGTTCGCGTCTAATGTGAACCATTAAAATAAAGAAGCCAATAGCGTTAAATATTTTAAAGACCACATGTGATTGTCTAAATATGGATATTGCGAGATATAGTTGTGTTGGAATTTGTAAGTATAAGTATTATATGTATGTCATTTCTGACTAAAAGTATCTTTGTCTAAAGGAGTTGTACTGATGGCAATTATGAAGGCAGAGATAACCTCATACATTAGTAAACGTCTAGCTATTGCAAGGGTCATCATCTGAATTTGATTCGATTTGGGTCATCGTCGACAGACTGACCAAATCTGCTAATATCGTTCCCGTTAATGATAAATGCAAAAGAGTTGTGTAAACTTAGTGTGCCTGTATCGAACATCTTTATCAAGATCCTCGCTTCGCATCGAATTTCTAGAGATTTGCTTAGAAATCATTGAGAACGAACCTTGATGAGAGTACTATATACCACCCCAAATCGAAGGGACGAGGTAAAGTAACGATACAAAGTAATATAAGTGCTGTTTTATGTTTGAATAATTGACCTTTGATAATAGACCATATAATCATTTTCCTTTGGAGGGATTATCATTGATAATCATCATATTAGGATCGAGATCCAATCTTGTTAGGATCTAAGCATTAGAGCATCTGTAAGCAGGAGTTGAGATGAAGACACCCGACATACACCCATTGTGTGTTGGACATGTTTCTTAGGTTTAAGGTTTCCTATGATGGCGAACCTATCCTTGCAAAATACCCGACCCGCGAGATCTGAAATGATTGTTGAAATTAGGATTTGATTATTAACTGCCGATAGTGGGCAGGAGGTTATGTGAATATAAAATATAGATCTTGAAGTGTCAAATGGGTAGCGAAGTCATGCCACAATTTTTAACTTTAGAAAAATGAATTCATGATCTGACAAATCATGGGATATAAGTCCCCGTTGTATGGGACCATTGAGATGATGTAAAGATTTGGTTTGAAAGGCATATAAGCTGGATCTACCCAAGGACTTCAAGAGATGCGTGAATTATGTTTCGTAAATCGAACTTGATGGAATATCTATCAAGTGAAAATCTGATTGTTCTTAGTAAAGCTTAGGTCGGCAAAAAGTTGCATTCATCAGAAACCCGTGAACATCATGGATAGAGAAAGTAAGTCAACATTAAGCCTGATCTTATTCCCGTAGTTATGTCTGATGAAACTCGCGTATCGTAATGAATTACACTTGTGAGAAAAGACCGAATGTGGAAGAGATACCCACATGGCTTTAACTCTATAAGAAGCGAGTAGTAAGATGATCTTTGAGGACAAAGATCCTGTTTAGGGGTAAATGTTGTGACAATCCGTCAATTTATGATCAATATTTTATTCTCAATATTTATTTGAAAATATTATTTTATGAACTCACTCATTTTTGGGAAGAAATTTGGATTTACGTCTCGGAGTAGCATCGACTACGTCTAAACCGGATGATTCAACGTTACGTGCTTACGTTTACATACACCGTCTTTGGTGACAGTCCGATATTTCAGAAAATAAATTTATCTGTGAATATTATTTTGGAGTTTTAAATTTGTGTTAGTTCATAAACTCACAAATTTACGAGAAGAGATTAGGACTTACGATATTGTTTTAACGTCATTTACGACTAAACCGGAAACCTTAGGATTACGTATTTACGTTTTCGAACTCCGTTTTTGATGAAACAATTTTTATTAGATTCGTTTTGTGCCGTTGATTCATAATTTATAAAAATGTTTTTCGTAAGACGACCCGAGGGCACGCAAATCGAGAAAACTAGAATCGAGGAATACCCGTAAACTAGTGATATGGGACAAAATACATTGTCCCACCCCACTAGCTTACATGGGACGACAACAATGTGTACAACACACCACATTTGGTGTCATTTTACTAACTAGATAGACACTTGTCCTAAAGCTTATAAAATAAGCTAAACACTTACCAAAACCACAAAACAACTCACACATACCACTTGCTCTTATTCTTACATGCAAAAACCACCTAAACACTCTCCTCCCTTCCCTTTTGAGCCGTCCATTTCTCCCCTTAAACACCTAATTTGATCTTGATTCCACCATAAAATCATGTGTTATTTACACATATGTTGAAACCACTTTGAAACCCTATTGATTGGTGGTGCTTATAACATCCATAGAGGAGTATTCATGGTGTCTTGGGGCTGATTTTCCACAAGGAGATTAGGAAGATTGGTGGTCATGAAGATGGTCTTGGTGCATCACAAGTTTCTCCATCCAAATCCATGTCAAACTCATAACCTACATCAACTTGGTGGTATAAAGATTGTCCTCCTCATCTTCTTGTTATTTTGATTATGTAAACATGTATTTTATTTCCTATTGTATATGTATATGATGATTATATAATGATAAAAATATTATGTGGGGATTTGGTGTTGATAAACATGATTAAAAAGGTGAAAAACAATAAGAAACAAGGTTAAAATCTTGGTTAAATTGGTTGGCTGTATAAAACAGTAAACAAACAGGTCATGGACTGATAAAATGATGAAGTAGAATCCATTTACAGTAAGCTATGGGTCTTGTACACATTTGAGAGTTGGCCATGCAATGGAATCATTGTAATGAGTGAGATATGATCAAAACAAGTTTAGGGTATAAATCTGAGGTTACTGTTTTGGACGATTTTTAGAAAATACTTAACAGATGATTCAACAGTAGCTATAGAAGAGTTAAATGTAGCACATACCATTTAGTTTATGTGATAAAAATTTTAGCTTCTATCTCCATATATAACTCAAGATATGGCAATTTTGGTGAAAGTGAAGATAAAAATCAGATTTTGGAAATTAAAGTATAATACTATTATATAAGCACTCAAAATTATATTGTATAAAATGTAAAGATAAAACCAACTAACTCATGAATTTTAATTATATAAATATGTTAAAGGTTAAATAAGTGGACATTTTATAAAAATAATAACTTGTTAAGTTTTATAAGTTATAAAACTATAAACATGATTTTTACGACTTTTTCGGCTAATACCGTAAAATTAACGTTTTTGTTAAATAAAACTTAGATGGTTGGACCCGTCTAATGAAAACTTTATAAAACTTATATACTGATATATAGACATGTATAACAAGTAAAAACCGATAGAACCCGAACTTTAGGGCATACGGACACTAACGAGCTAAGTAAACATATTGGACTAATACTTGGACTAATAATTGGACTAAATAAGATAAAAACTTATAAAAAGAACTTATTGGGCTTAACCCATTCGGGCCCAACATGGAAAGTATACATACTAATAAAATAAGTATAACAAGGATTAATACAAGTTAATAAACTTATAATAGGCTTATTGGACCTAAAACACGTAAATAGGTGAAACTAGCAAACTAGTATAAACGTTATCGTCATATAACACTAGAATGAGTAAACGAGAATATGTAAACCCACTTGATCATCATATATAAATAATCATCATATGTATACATAATTGTTATTTTTATAAAGTCATTGGACATGAGTCTAAGACGAGTATTATTTGTCTAGGTTTCCGTGATTGAAGCACGTACCGTTCATCCGAATTGCCGATAACCCGTCTTCCCACATCAACATGAGTTCATAGCCTCGCACTCTTTTAAATGTTTTTATAAATGTTTTATAAACCCGCGAGGGAGATAACATGTTAGTTTTATAAAATAGGACACCATTTGTCCCGATTGTTTGTTTATTGATTTTGGACCCGAATGATTGAATGACCCGATTGTATGACCCGATAAATGATTAATGGACCCGATAGATGAAATAAAATGGATTATTAAAGTTAGGTTATGTCACTAAAAGTCCCATTAGCATGAATTGTGAACTACCGGGATTTGGTAGACGCTTATGCATTTAATAGTACTATTTGGGGACGATCACCCCAGTTCGCGCCTTGACGGTTGATCCCCGTCGTGCCACATTGATTGGTAAGCGAATTTATGTATGAGAAGATTTCCATAGCGTGACCTTTGTGACGACACGCTACTTTAGATGGGCAAAATTTGTATCGGGTTAGCTACCCGTTTTGGTTTAGTAAGGTAACAATGTCATGCGGCTTATAATAATCCAAATCACCGAAATACTATTAGACGCTTCGAATTACAATGTATTGCCTGACTAGCAATACAGGGTCATACTACTGATATTATGTTCGTGTTTTGGTTTTCATAACCATATTCATATAACGGTTTTTATTTGATTTTATACAACGTCATAAGACGTATTGTATGATGTTTTTACGACATTGGCTCGTATAATGATTTTTACGGCAAATGCCTATATTATGATTTTCGATAAGGATTTGTATAAAATGACTTTGGCTATTTTATGGCCTATTAAAACGATTTGTACAAAATGATTTTCAGTAATAATTTTATACTGATATTATATTGATGGAATTTATTAAACTCTATGAATTCACTCGGCGTTATCGCTGACCTTTTCTTTTAACATGTTTTATCTCAGGTACTTGAAGGTAATTCTCGGGGAGACGACAAGAATTCATGGCCCGCACTTAAACCATATTTTTCCATTCAAATACTTTGTAAAAACTTTGTATGAAATGTAATGACTTGGGACCGATGTAACTTTGATATTTATGAATGGAAATGCTTTATTATTAAACGACGCGATTTTTATGCGTTGTCTATGATGTGAGTAATGTGCTATCCCGTAACACCAACGAGTCTTCTGCTGTACTGAGTTGTATAAATTTGGGGGTGTTACAGCTGGAATTGCAGGAATGGTTATTGTAGTGAGAGTATAGGGTCCTTCTTTGATGCAACGTCGAAGAACATCACCATTGGGTTTAGTGTCAACATATCGAAGGAATCATGATTTCCATTGTGCATATCGACCCGTCACAAGCATTGGTGGTCTCTCTCTGTTACCCGCCACCATGATGTTGTTGTTTGTCACACGATACTCTTGAGTAGAATCCATTTCGAGATACTTGAAATTGATGAAGTGAAAAAGGATCTTAAGTAGATGTGTTTTGATTGTTGTTGTCAAAGAAAAAAATGTTAAAATCCCCTAAAAAATTGTCTTCACCAGAAACCAAAAATTCTAAGGCAAATAACACACGAAAAATTCCACTTTTGCAAAAAAAAATAACTTTCGTAGAACTTATTTTCGCAGAAGAAGACTTTCGTAGAATACAAACGTTCGTAGAATTGAACTTTCGTAGAAAGGAACTTTCGTAGAATTGAACTTTCGTAGAATAAACCTTTCGGAACAATACAAACTTTCGAAAGAGTAAACCTTGGTGAACTTTCGGAACAAGAAACTTTCGTAAGAATTTGAGTTTCGTAACTTTTTTTAACTCTCGTAACTTTGAATACTTTCGTAAGAATCTTAACTTTCGTAACTTTCAACTTCCAACAATGTTATCAACATTCGTAACACACTATGACTTTCGTAAGTTTTGATAGTTTCAGAGGTTTTTGAAACTTTCGTAACTTTTGAAACATGTGAAAAGTTTCGTAACTTGTAACCCTGTGAAACTTTCGGAGCTAAGAACTTACTCTCGTAAGTAACTTATAAACCCTATTACGAAAGTTAAACTTTCAGAAGAAACAATAAACCCTTTAACGAAAGTGTTTCTCTGACAATTGTAAATCGAGACGAACCTAACCTTTATCAAACCGTATCCCAAAATCAATCCAAAATGCCCCAAAAACTTGTGATTTTAACCACAATAACTGTGACAACCGTGGTTTTGGGTTTGTCACTTGGTCTTACTTTTAGGTTATTTTATGTGTGCTTACTTGAATTGTGTGTTTACGTGTTTATTTTGTGTGAACGAGGTTGGTGTGGTTATCGTTTATGACTATAGAGTACTCATAAGTAAATTGAGGAACGGTTATTTCATGTTCATGATCTCACAAGTGGTGACTAAGAAATGAAAATGGTGATATTGTGGTGTTTACGTATACGTATAAGTATTATAGTAATAGTATTTTTTTAGGATTTACGGTTTATCATTTAGAGGTCTCGGGTGAGGTAATTATCCATATGAATATTTTTCGGGATGGTTTTAAGTCATTTAGGACTTAGTTTTTAATTTTTTTTCAAAATTTGAGATTCTTTATAAAAGTGTATATTTTACGTCTTTTACGGTAAAACGCGTAAATTTGACTAGTTTAACGGTTTTGAGGTTTTGGAAGCTTTAGGAACTGAAATAAATTAAGGAAAATTAAGGTAATATTATTAACATAATATTAAATAATAAAAATAAAAAAAATGAATTTATTGGGTGTTTGGGTTGGTTTAGACGCACCAAAGAAAGAGAAAAAGGGAAAAAGGGAAAAAAAGGAAAGTTGGGTGTTATACATGGACTAGGATTTTATGTACACACTATATAAGGTTATCTAATAAATAAAAAAACATAAATCCCTGGAGACGAAGAAAAATTCGTGGGTTTCATAGAGGAGAATTAGGGTTCTTAAAAAAAATTAGGTTTTCTTCATCTTCCATTGATTTAAGGTAAAAACCTTCATTAACCTTTTTAATTAAATTGTTTTTATATTTAATTAATCATTCTTATGATGGATTAAGGGTTAGGGTTTATATAAAAACAGTAGATTAATGATGTATTAATCATAATATGATGATCATATAATATAGGACTTGTATTAGAAGAGTTATAGGTGATTAATTAGATCAATTTGTTTAAAACCCGTTTTTAAAAACTGTGTAGAATTTTGAGTCAATTGTTTTGATCATATCTCGAGTTCTAGAAACATTCAAGATGCGATCAAACTAGCACTGGATAGGTAATTGAATTGGCTTTCTAAATCAAGAAACGAGAACTAAATTGGAGGTCTGGAAGTGGGTCAAAAACAGGTTACAACAGTCGGAGGTCAAAACAGTTTTGAATTCAGCCTGTTTTCTTTTTAAGTTTTGGGTTGTTTGGGGTACTTAGGGTTGCATTAGGATCTTCTCACGAACATGAGAGATGGTTTATATGTTGTAGTAAGGATCTTCACTTGGGCTAAGATTTTGGTTTAGGGTAAGACCCTCTAATTGTAATGAACTTTTCATACGTTTAAAATCAGTGAATTCTGGATAGGTAGCAATATATACACATATATCTGGGCCTTAACAGTAGCTTTAAGGTTAGGAAAAGTGGGAGGTTTTAGCTAACATGTATAAAAGTGTGAATATTCCTTTTACAGAAACCATGGGTATGTTTAAGTAGACGTTTGACTTAAAGTTTTGAGACCTAAAACTGGGACTGTTTTGTGTAAATTATGAACGGGATAGCTATTAAACTTAACCAAGTTAGGGACTTGTTAAGGAAGGGTAATGGGGTGATTAGAGATTAAAAATGAGGTAATTATAAGGGAATAGACTAGATATCCATCATAGGTTGATGAGCCATCTTAGTTATTGGTTCGTGTATTGATTTCGTGTTTTTGGTTTGTTAGCTTGTTGCTAGTGCGAGGACTTGTGAAGAAGCTAGCAGGTGAGTTTCATAGTCCCATGTTTACTATTGATTTTGACTTCCAGATGGGATGGAAGAGACACTGTGTTGAGTTATTTTATAAATTGATGTTGTGAATGTGTTTGTGATTTGAGATGGACTTGTGTGTACATTATGTGTTTAACTGCTATGTGATTTTTGATTGTGTATGATTTGGATCGGGGGACACGTGTCGTCTCAGTTATCGTGGTTTGACAAGGTAGTGGCCTTGTGGTTTGATAAGGTAGTGGCCTTGTGGTTTGACAAGGTAGTGGCCTTGTGGTTTGACAAGGTATTGGCCTTGTGGTTTGACAAGGTAGTGGCCTTGGGATAGGTACATAGTGTGATCATCTATGGTACCATGTTGTTTGGCAAGGTAGGAGCCTTGGATTTTGGTTTGGAATGATTGATCTTGAATTCTAGTTGTTAATACGTAATTGTAGCACATTGTCCATATGTTATTATGTTGATGGTTGTTAATCACAACTTGTAATTGATTTAGCGATGGAGTCTAAACCTATGACTCTCACCAACTTTATGTTGACGTGTTTTAGTGTCTCTTTCAGGTGATACTATGGTTAAGCATGAGAAAATAAGTGGCTAGGATTGGAGAAGCTTAGGAATGCATATAGAAGGAGAATCCCCGTTTCCTTCTTAGTTTTTATTTGTTCTTTTAATAAGTGATAATGTGGCACACATATATTTGTTTGATTATGTTATTTTTTTGTCTTGGGTAAGCGGTAGGACTGTTACCTACTTACCTAGACTCCTGAGTCTGAAGAGATATTGTCATGACTTTGTGTCTCCATTTTATGACATTTCTTATTTCATATAGTTATCTCTATAGACACGCCATGTTGTGATGATATCCATACGTCGCGCCCCATATTCTGCCATGGTCGGGTGTGACAGAATGGTATCAGAGACAATGGTTATAGAGAATTAGGTTGCCTAGTCGTGTAGCCTAGTCTATAGCTTAAGGGTCCCTGAATATAGGCGTCATAGGAGTATGTGTGCATTTTATAGTAATTGATGTGTTTGAATACTATTTTTCGCAGTATTTTTTAGGTTATGAACTACTATGGTTCATACTTAACTACATGTTATTTTCTTTACGAGTTTTGATTAGTGCGGGTAGAACCATGGTCGTATACGCTAGTCATTGTTGGATTTCGCTTAATTATGTTTTCATGTTCTTTATACATTTTGAATTTTGTCTACGCTGGTTCAGCTGGACTACGAGTTTATGTGTTTCGTGCATTGGCTATGTTATTTTAATACATGGGGTTTTGGATCTTATCTTGTGTGGTTATGTTCTTGTGAGTTGTTGGATTACGTGTTATGTGTAGTTTTAATTTCTTATAAGTGTCATCATAGGAGGGAGTACATTGGTGAAAGGGAACATGTATAATTATGGAGGCCTACATAATTATATATGTGCCACAACACCACTGGACTTTCAAGTATGATTGCATGAAAGAGAGTTAATACATGCTTGTATAGTATATTTTGGATGGATTTGAGTGTATGTACGCTTATGCCTATGTATGTAAAATTATTTTCTACTTACCGGTTGTATTCTTGGGATGGTTGCTAGCTCGTTTCTCTTTGAGATGTTCAACTTCTGTAGTAGCGCATTTCTCGGGTCCTCATTTCACGTGTTTGTTTGTACGGTACTTTTGGCGTGAAGGATTTTGAGACGGTGGAGATTTCTTTTTGGGGGTAACGATGTCTTTTGTTTCGAGTTATACATGATAAAAAAAATAGAACTTGCAAATTGAAAAAAAATAGTTGTTGGTAGTCGATGAAATAAGGAAGTTTCGGGATCATGTTTCAAATAAGGTGGAATATAAATTCTTTAACATATAAGCATGACTCGGTTATTTTAAAATATTTTGGTTTTGATCACCTAAAGTTATTGTTCTTAAGTTAAAAATTTTGTTCTTATTTAGTGAAATATGTAAAATCATGTAATTAATAGAGTTTTAATTTTCTGGAATTAAAATAAATTAGGTTCTAGTTTTGGTAATTAATGGGGGTTCTAGGGTTTAAAAATCGTTTTTTTTTTGGTATAAATCGGAGTAGGCAGAAACTGTCGCCAAACTGTCAAAATATGTCGCTAACTGTCAGAAACTGTCGCTAATGCCTAGGCAGATTTTGAGAAAAATCGTTTTGGTCATAACTTATTCGTTTTTAAAGGTTTTTGGGTGATTCAAAAGCCTAAAATTATGTACTCGGAACATACTTTTCAAATATTCAGTAAGTTTCGTAATTGGAAGTCAGTAGCTTGGTCGAATTAATTGTACAAGTGTTGAGTTCAAGGTTAATTTTTGGACAACATGGTTTAAACTCGTGTTTTGGGTAATTTTCGGTAATGAACACTTGGAGGGTTGGGTTAACATAGAGATGAGTTGGGAAGGAATTTGAGAGTTCTTTAGACCTTGTTATACGTGGTTATATTTTGATGAGTTTTGATTTAAGGTATTTATGAGTAAGACTGAAATCGGGGTGACAGTTTTAAACCCGTTGAGTTATGTGACGGCTCCTAACTTGGTTTCAAGACAATTCTTTTTTGATGAGTTGCGAGATTTAGTTAGGTTGGTTACATAACTTTATGTTTTTGATAAGTTTCCTCGCGGACGGTTAAGGCTAATGTGTTGTTGGTTGAGTTTATTTTCGTGTAAACTGAGTTCACGTTTGAACGTGAAGGTTTTATCAGGGATATGCATTCTCGTTTGTTTGCTGAGAATAAGTTTGAGTTTGGGAGTGAATATCGGGACGAGATTTTTATTAGGAGGGAGTGATGTGACAACCGTGGTTTTGGGTTTGTCACTTGGTCTTACTTTTAGGTTATTTTATGTGTGCTTACTTGAATTGTGTGTTTACGTGTTTATTTTGTGTGAACGAGGTTAGTGTGGTTATCGTTTATGAGTATAGAGTACTCATAAGTAAATCGAGGAACGGTTATTTCATGTTCATGAGCTCACAAGTGGTGACTATGAAATGAAAATGGTGATATTGTGGTGTTACATATACGTATAAGTATTACAGTAATAGTATTTTTTTAGGATTTACGGTTTAGCATTTAGAGGTCTCGGGTGAGGTAATTATCCATATGAATATTTTTCGTGATGGTTTTAAGTCATTTAGGACTTAGTTATAAAGTTTATTTCAAAATTTGAGATTTTTTTATAAAAGTGTATATTTTACGTCTTTTACGGTAAAACGCGTAAATTTGACTAGTTTTACGGTTTTGAGGTTTTGGAAGCTTTAGGAGCTGAAATAAATTAAGGAAAATTAAGTTAATATTATTAACATAATATTAAATAATAAAAATAAAAAAAAACGAATTTATTGGGTGCTTGGGTCGGTTTAGACGCACCAAAGAAAGAGAAAAAGGGAAAAAGGGAAAAAAAAGGAAAGTTGGGTGTTATACATGGACTAGGATTTTATGTACACACTATATAAGGTTATCTAATAAATAAAAAAACATAAATCCCTGGAGACAAAGAAAAATTCGTGGGTTTCATAGAGGAGAATTAGGGTTCTTCAAAAAAATTAGGTTTTCTTCATCTTCCATTGATTTAAGGTAAAACCTTCATTAACCTTTTTAATTAAATTGTTTTTATGTTTAATTAATCATTCTTATGATGTATTAAGGGTTAGGGTTTATATAAAAATAGTAGAATAATGATGTATTAATCATAATATGATGATCATATAATCTAGGTCTTGTATTAGAAGGGTTATAGGTGATTAATTAGATCAATTTGTTTAAAACCCGTTTTTAAAAACTGGGCAGAATTTTGAGTCTATTGTTTTGATCATATCTTGAGTTCTAGGAAAATTCAAGATGCGATCAAACTAGCCCTGGATAGGTAATTGAGTTGGATTTCTAAATCAAGAAACGAGAACTAAATTGGAGGTCGGGAAGTGGGTCAAAAACAGGTTACAACAGTCGGAGGTCAAAACAGTTTTGAATTCAGCCTGTTTTCTTTTTAAGTTTTGGGTTGTTTGGGGTACTTAGGGTTGCATTGGGATCTTCTCACGAACATGAGAGATGGTTTATATATTGTAGTAAGGATCTGCACTTGGTCTAAGATTGTGGTTTAGGGTAAGACCCTCTAATGGTAATGAACTTTTCATACGTTTAAAATCAGTGAATTCTGGATAGGTAGCAATATATACACATATATCTGGGACTTAACAGTAGCTTTAAGGTTAGGACAAGTGGGAGGTTTTATCTAACATGTCTAAAAGTGTGAATATTCCTTTTACAGAAACCATGGGAATGTTTAAGTGGACGTTTGACTTAAAGTTTTGAGACCTTAAACTGGGACTGTTTTGTGTAAAATTATGAACAGGATAGCTATTAAACTTAACCAAGTTAGGGACTTGTTAAGGAAGGGTAATGGGGTGATTAGAGCTTAACAATGAGGTAATTATAAGGGAATAGACTAGATGTCCATCATAGGTTGATGAGCCATCTTAGTGATTGGTTCGTTTATTGATTTCGTGTTTTTGGTTTGTTAGCTTGTTGCTAGTGCGAGGACTTGTGAAGAAGCTATCAGGTGCGTTTCATAGTCCCATGTTTACTATTGATTTTGACTTCCAGATGGGATGGAAGAGACACTGTGTTGAGTTATTTTCTAAATTGATGCTGTGAATGTGTTTGTGATTTGAGATGGACTTGTGTGTACATTATGTGATTAACTGCTATGTGATTTTTGATTGTGTATGATTTGGATCGGGGGACACGTGCCGTCTCAGTTATCATGGTTTGACAAGGTAGTGGCCTTGTGGTTTGATAAGGTAGTGGCCTTGTGGTTTGACAAGGTAGTGGCCCTGTGGTTTGACAAGGTAGTGGCCTTGTGGTTTGACAAGGTAGTGGCCTTGGGATAGGTACATAGTGTGATCATCTATGGTACCATGTTGTTTGGCAAGGTAGGAGCCTTGGATTTTGGTTTGGAATGATTGATTTTGAATGCTAGTTGTTAATACATAATTGTAGCACATTGTCCATATGTTATTGTGTTGATGGTTGTTAATCACAACTTGTTATTGATTTAGCGATGGAGTCTAAACCTATGACTCTCACCAACTTTATGTTGACGTGTTTTAGTGTCTCTTTCAGGTGATACTATGGTTAAGCATGAGAACATAAGTGGCTAGGATTGGAGAAGCTTAGGAATGCATATAGAAGGAGAATCCCTGTTTCCTTCTTATTTTTTATTTGTTCTTTTAATAAGTGATACTGTGGCACACATATATTTGTTTGGTTATGTTATTTGTTTGTCTTTGGTAAGCGGTAGGACTGTTACCTACTTACCTAGACTCCTGAGTCTGATGAGATATTGTCATGACTTTGTGTCTCCATTTTATGACATTTCTTATTTCATATAGTTATCTCTATAGACACGCCATGTTGTGATGATATCCATACGTCGCGCCCCATATTCCGCCATGGTGGGGTGTGACAATAACTATCCTAAATCCGTACCACAACTATGGATGTGATGTATATCAAGATTTAGAACCCGAAAACAATAAATAAAATTCAATTCATGATGATTTTTGATTAAATCACACAAATCAAACCAATAACAACAACCAATCACTAATCTACCCTGTGGCGATTGATACCAAATGTTGTACCCATAATTATTCACTTCACCATGATAGAGTATAAGAAATAAAGAAGAAAGATAGAAGATTTCTAGAGACAGAAAATAGTGAGAGAAAGTAGAGAGAGGGTGATTAACTAGGAGAAATTAGATTAAGAAAAATGATTACATGCCCACCCTCCTAACATGCTAGGAGGGTGCTTATATAGTCCACCCAAATGCGGGCTTTCTAATGGACTATATATGTTTTGGGGCGAGCTTGAATAAATGCTTAGTACCTTGAAAGAGGCCTTTTAAGCTAACCATCAAGCCCGTAATGTCACGACTATTTTAACTAACTATTACAACGTTCTAATAAATATTACAATATAAACCTATGACCGAACATTCTTGTTTGACTCAATATTTTAAGGCTAACATGATAGGATCTTTGTATCTACCAAATTTAGTGCCCTTATTGACAGTGAACCTATTGAGATAGATACCAGTTACGAAGTAGAATTGGTGGATGGTAAATTGGTAAGAACTAATAAGTTGTTGCAAGGATGCTCTTTGAATCTCTTGAACCATTCCTTCCCGATTTATTTGATGTTAATTGAACTAGGTAGTTTTGATATTATTATTGGTATGGATTGGTTATCCTTGAATGATGCTACAATTTTATGTGGAGAAAAGAAGGTTAAAATTCCTCTTAAGAATAGAACGTTAGTAATTGATGGTAATCAAGGTGAATCCCGTCTGAAAATCATTTCATGTATTAAAGTCCAAAAGTACATCAAGAACGGTTGCGATCTATTCTTAGCTAAAGTGACCGGGAATGAGTCTAAGGAGAAACGATTAGAAGACGTGCCTATTATCTTTGATTTTATATTATCTATGATTTTCCTGAGGTATTTCCCAATGATTTACCCGTACTTCCACCGATAAGGCAGGTTGAGTTTCGAATCGATCTAGTTCCTGGTGCTACACCGGTGGCACGTGCGCCTTACCGATTAGCACCTTCCGAATTGAAGGAATTATCCGAACAACTCAAGGAGTTGTCTGATAAGGGTTTTATTCGACCGAGCTCGTCACCTTGGGGAGCTTCTGTCTTGTTCGTTAAGAAGAAGGATGGATCTTTCCGTATGTGCATAGATTACCGTGAGCTGAACAAGTTGACGATTAAAAATTGATATCCTTTACCAAGGATTGATGATTTATTTGATCAACTACAAGGCTCTAGTGTATATTCTAAGATAGATCTCCGGTCTTGATATCATCAACTTCGCGTCCGTGAAGAAGATATTCCCATTACTGCATTTAGAACTCGTTATGAACACTATGAATTTCAAGTGACGCCATTTGGGATGACTAATGCACCGGCGGTATTCATGGATCTAATGAATCGAGTATGCAAACCCTATTTTGATAATTTATGATCGTGTTCATTGACGACATTCTAATCTATTCTAAGAATAAAGAGGAGCATGGAGAACACTTAAGGACTATCTTGAATTTGTTAAAGGATGAAAAGTTGTATGCAAAGTTTTCAAAATGTGATTTTTGGTTGGACTCTGTTCAAATTCTTAGTCATGTGATTAATAAAGATGGAATTCATGTTGATCCAACAAAGGTTGAAGCCATTAAGAGCTGCTCTGCACCGACAACGCCAACAGAGGTGCGACAATTCTTAGGATTGGCTTGCTATTATAGACGATTCATTAAAGAATTTTCTTTAATAGCTAAACCCCTGACCAAGCTTACTCAGAAAAATAAACCTTTTGTATGGGGAAGTGAAGAAGATGAAGCTTTTCAGGTATTAAAGCAAAAATTATGCAGTGCACCTATTTTATCATTACCCGAAGGTAGTGAGGATTTTGTAGTATTTTGTGATGCGTCTCTTAGAGGTTATGGAGTTGTCTTGATGCAGCAAGAAAAGGTGATAGCTTATGATTCTAGGCAGTTAAGGAAAAATGAGGAAAATTATACTACTCATGATCTTGAGTTAGGAATTGTAGTATTTGCTCTTAGATTGTGGAGACATTATCTGTATGGCACCAAGTGTACGGTATTCACCGATCATAAAAGCCTACAGTATATCCTTGATAAAAAAGAATTAAACATGAGGCAACAAAGATGGATAGAACTGTTAAGTGATTATGATTGTGATATAAAATATCACCCAGGTAAAGCAAATGTTGTTGCCGATGCATTAAGTAGAAAGGATAGAGAGCCTATCAGGGTACGTTCTCTAGTCTAGACTGTGCACAATAATTTGCCTGAACAAGTTAGAAATGCACACCTAGCAGCTTGTAAGAAAGAAAATTTTGATAATGAAGGATTTCGAGGTGAAGGAGATCCTTTAGAGGTTAGAGCAGATGAAGTGAAATGCTTAAGAGGTCGTATATGGATACCTAAGTATGGAGGCTTAAGAGATTTAATCATGTTAGAATTCCATAAATCTAAATATTCCATTCATCATGGTTCTGATAAGATGTATCATGACCTGAAGAAGTTATACTGGTGGCCGAATATGAAAGCTGATATTGCTATGTATGTTCTTCAATGTTTGACTTGTGCAGAAGTCATAGCTGAACATCAAAAGCCATCAGAACTACTTCAACAACCAGAAATTCCTGAATGGAAGTGGGAACGAATCACGATGGATTTCATCACTAAGCTTCCTAGAACCTCTTCTAGAAATAAATCGATTTGGGTCATTGTCGATAAACTGGCCAAATCAGCTCATTTCATTCCTGTTAAAGAGCAGTTCTCACTGGAGAAGCTGACTCGTATTTATCTTAAGGAGGTTGTATGTAAGCATGGGGTGTCTGTATCGATTATTTCTGATCGAGATCCTCGATTCGCGTCGACTTTTTGGAGATCCCTCCAAAGATCTTTGTGAACGAATCTTGATATGAGCACTACTTATCACCCCCTAACTGATGGGCAGAATGAAAGGACGATACAGACACTGGAGGATATGTTAAGAGCACGTGTAATAGATATTGGTAAGAATTGGGATAAACATTTGGCATTGGCAGAATTTTCATATAATAACTGTTATCATGCTAGTATTAAGGATGCACCGTTCGAAGCTTTGTATGGTAGAAAGTGTAGGTATCCTGTATGTTGGAGTGAAGTTGGGGATACCCAACTCACAGGACTGGAATTGATCCGGGAGACTACGGAGATGATAGTTCAGATTAAGAAACGGTTGTTGACAGCCCGAAGTAGACAGAAAAGTTACGCGGATGTGCGGCAGAAATTGATGGAGTTTGAAGTTAGGGACTGTGTGATGTTGAAAGTGTCGCCATGGAAAGGCGTCATAAGATTTGGAAAGCGTGGGAAATTGAATCCCCGCTATATCGGACCGTTCAAGATTTTATCTATAGTTGGTCTAGTGGCTTATAAATTAGAGTTACCCCAAGAACTTCATGGTGTCCACAATACATTCCATCTATCTAATCTGAAGAAATGTTTAGCTACGTGTGATGAGAAGATTTCATTGGATAAGATCAGGATTGATGAGAAGTTGCATTTTATTGAAGAACCCGTAGAGGTTATGGATCGTGAAGTAAAGAAACTTAAGCAAAGTCATATACCTATCGTTAAGGTTCGGTGGAATTCAAAGCATGGGCCAGAATTTACTTGGGAGCGAGAGGCTGAAATGTGTAAGAAATACCGACACCTCTTTGACTTCAATAAGAAACGGGCATCGAAATGAAATGGATCTACGAGGTCGTAGATCCCTTTTTAGGAGGAAATGCTGTGACAACCTGATATTTTCAGGTAGTAAATTTATTCTCGTATATTATTTTTATATTTTATTTTAATGTTGGTTCATGAACTCATATATTTACGAGATGAAATTAGGGCTTACGTGCATAATTTAACGTCTTTTACAATTAAACCGGGAACCCTAGGTTTACGTATTTACGCTTTTGTGCTCCGTTTTTTATGAGACATTTTTTATTAGAATCGTTTTGTGCCGTAGATTCATAATTTATAAAAACGTTTTTCATAAATCGACCCGAGGGCACGTAAATCAAGGAAACTAGAATCAAGGAGTACCCGTAAAATAATAGGGGATGAAACAAGTTTACACTTGTCTCATCCCCCACTATGGGCGGACAAAACCAAGGGGAGACACCCCTTGTTGTCAAAACCTTATACTTGTATGAGACACTTGTCTCATACATGCATTTACAAACCACTAAATCAAAAAAACCATCAACTCTTTCTCACACAACACACACACTCATACAAATAGCTAGAAAGTTTCTCCCACTCTCCCTCTCTTACCTATCTTGCCGTCCAAACACCACCACCATACACCATTTTCATCAAAATTTAACCTACAACTTTATCAATAATTCACATATGTTGAAAGCCACTTGAAAGAAGATTGTTTGGAGGTGATCATAACATGTGAAAAGAATTTTTATGAGGTTCAAGGGATGATTTCAAGAAGGAGTTTAGATACTTGGAGATTTCTAAAAGTGGTATTGCTAAGTTTATAAGATTTGGTGACAAGATCAAGTATTGTTCATCATAAATCTCATCTTTTTCATCATAATTGGTTGGTATAGTGTCACACCCCACCATGGCGGAATATGGGGCACGACGTATGGATATCATCACAACAATAGCGTGTCTATAGAGATAACTAAATGATATAAGAAATGTCATAAAATGGTGACACAAATGTCATGACAATATCTCAACAATGCAGGAGTCTAGGTAAGTAGGTAACACTCCTACCACATACCCAAGACAAACAATAAACATTAACCAAACAAACATATAGGTGCCAACAGTATCACTTAATAAACAAACAACAGAAACTAAGACGGAACGGGGATCTCCTTCTAAATGCATATCCTACGCTCTCCAAATCCTAGCCACTTATGTTCTCAAGCTTAACCATAATATCACCTGAAAGAGACACTAAAACACGTCAACATAAAGTTGGTGAGAGTCATAGGTTTAGACTCCAACGCTAAATCAATTACAAGCTGTGAATAACAATCATCAACAAAAGAACATATGGACAATGTGCTACAATTATATATTAACAACTAGCATTCAAGATCAATCATTCCAAACCAAAATCCAAGGCTCCTACCTTGCCAAACAACATGGTACCATAGATGATCACACTATGTACCTATCCCAAGGCCACTACCTTGGCAAACCACAAGGCCACTACCTTGTCAAACCACAAGGCCACTACCTTGTCAAACCACAATAACTGAGACGACACGTGTCCCCCGATCCAAATCATACACAATCAAAAATCACATAGCAGTTAATCACATAATGTACACACAAGTCCATCTCAAATCACAAACACATTCACAGCATCAATTTAGAAAATAACTCAACACAGTGTCTCTTCCATCCCATCTGGAAGTCAAAATCAATATTAAACATGGGACTATGGAACTCACCTGATAGCTTCTTCACAAGTCCTCGCACTAGCAACAAGCTAACAAACCAAAAACACGCAATCAATACATGAACCAATCACTAAGATGGCTCATCAACATATGATGGACATCTAGCCTATTCCCATATAATTACCTCATTTTTAAGTTCTAATCACCCCATTACCCTTCCTTAACAAGTCCCTAACTTGGTTAAGTTTAATAGCTATCCCGTTCATAATTTTACACAAAACAGTCCCAATTTTAGGTCTCAAAACTTTAAGTCAAACGTCCACTTAAATATACCCATGGTTTCTGTAAAAGGAATATTTATACCCTTACATATGTTAGCTAATACCTCCCACTTGCCCTAACCTTAAAGCTACTGTTAAGGCCCCGATATATATATATATACTTTTGTCATTCTAGATTTCCTGATTTTAAACATACTAAAAGTTTGTTACAATTAAGGGGTCTTACCCTAAACCACAACCTTAGCCCAAGTGCAGATACTTACTACAATATATAAAACTTCTCTCACGTTCGTGAGAAGATCCCAATGCAACCCTAAGTATCCCAAACAACCCAAAACTTAAAAAGAAAACAGGCTGAATTCAAAACTGTTTTGACCTCCGACTGTTGTAACCTGTTTTTGACCCACTTCCCTACCTCCAATTTAGTTCTAGTTTCTTGCATTGGAAAGCCACTTCAAATATATTTCCAGGAGTACTTGGATCGTAAAATAAGAGTTTATAGAACTCCCGATATGATCAAAACAATTGACTCAAAATCTGCCCAGTTTTAAAAACGGGTTTAACTAAATTAACCTCATTAATTAACCCTAATCCCACTAATTACAAGCCCTAATTTATGTAATCATCATGTTATGATTAGTATAACATTAATTTACTGTTTTTATAATAAACCCTAACCTTAATCCATCATAAGATGATTAAAGAAAACATAAAAACAATTTAATTAAAAAGGGTTTGAAGATTTTACCTTAGATTTTTTTGGAAAACAAGATTTTTGATGAAGAACCCTAATACCACCATTGATGCCGACTTGAAGGTGATCTCCAGGGGTTTTATGAAGTGTTTTAGTTAATAAAAAGTATTTATATAGATTCCTAACAAGTCCTTGGCCCATTACAAAAGCCCGGTTCCCTTTTTCCCTTTTTTCCCTTTTTCTTTTCTTTTTTTCACATAACCGACCTATACCCATTTAATTTCGTTTTTTTTCTTTTTATTATTAATATTTGTATTAATAATATTACCTTAATTTTCCTTAATTTATTTCAGCTCCTAAAGCCTCCAAAACCTCAAAACCGTAAAACTAGTCAAATTTACGCGTTTTACCGTAAAAGACGTAAAATATACACTTTTATAAAAAATCTCAAATTTTGAAATAAACTTTATAACTAAGTCCTAAATGACTTAAAACCATCCCGAAAAATATCCATATGACTAATTACCTCCTCCGAGACCTCTAAATGCTAAACCATAAATCGTAAAAATACGATTTTCTATAATACATATACGTATACGTAAAACCACTAAATAACACCATCTCACTTCATAGTCACTACCATGTGAACTCATGAACATGAAATCCTCACACATCGTTTCACTCACAAGGTACCCCATACCGGAAACGATATCCAAACCACAATCTATACACACCAATTAGCACATAAACACGTAAAGACACGTAACTAGCACAAAATAAAACTAAGTGACGAACCTCAAAACTAGGGTTGTCACATCACTCCCTCCTAATAGAAATCTCGTCCCGAGATTTACTCTTTAGAATCAAACACACAAACAACAAATCACATGAGGATACTTGTTCTAAACGAACTCCTCTCATTTCCACGTGAACTTTAGTTCAAGTTTCAAATTACAACATTCACAAACCAAAAATAATTAAAATCGTTGCCAAACTTTTGACCTCACAGTCAATAAATCTCACGTATGACTCTTTGATAAAACAAAGACTCTTATTAACACAAAACTCGAATAACCGGACATGCAAATATGCATCCTCAAACAACATTTACCAACCCCAATACATAAAATGTATCATGTATACAACTCATTTCCCCCAGGTAATTCTATGCTCATAAGCTAATGGTCTGATCTTCCCAAAGATCATAAATGGACCTACAAAACTCTACATCAACTCTTCCATTTTACATACCACCCGTTACTATGGGTGAATCTCCCTACATAACTTTGTCACTAAATCTAGTGGTTTCCTCCTTTTCTACATAGCATCCCTTGTTGCTCTCATTCTGTCCACAAACACCATTACCACATTAGAAGCCTCTTTTAC
This sequence comes from Glebionis coronaria, assembly GCA_025667525.1. Lineage (NCBI taxonomy): Eukaryota > Viridiplantae > Streptophyta > Magnoliopsida > Asterales > Asteraceae > Glebionis > Glebionis coronaria. The sequence goes on along the minus strand of CM046875.1, from coordinate 251,271,757 downwards.
CAATTCTAGTCCACAATGGGGACAACTCACCCTATCCTTTCATATAGTGCCTCAAATGGCATTTATCGACTTCTAGTATGATAACTATCATTATATGAAAACTCAGCCATCGCTAATGAGTTTCCTAACTCCCTCTAAATCAATCACTCATGCCCTCAGTATAACACCTAAGGTTGTATAAATATCTCACTTGCCTATCCTTTTCTAGTCAGCTGGATATACTCATATCCAATCATGTTTCATCAACCCCTTTAGTCCGTACCCCAACTACTTGAAATTCCAATCTCCTTCCAAAGTGACCTATGACGGTGTTTCACATATCCATTAGTTCTTCCAAACCTTCAGTTCCTACAACGTATAAGAAATCACCTTTCTTGCCGTTCTCGTACACATCCAAATCCTTGCTCCACGTATCGTCATGCTTCGCGAATTCATCCAGTCCTTCCGATAATGCCAAAATCTGCTCATCATCCAATCCACCTCTTCAGCCTCCAAAATGCTTCCTCGTACTTCTTCACTTCGCCCCTTGCTGGTTCCACGATATGCCATCATCTCTGACTACTAGTCCTGACCAACTAAATCCTAAAACTCACACTTGAAAATCTCACGTTTCATTTGTTGGAAATACGTTTTACGTATTTATGAAGGATCGGTCGCTCCAAATCAAATTTTTTTTTCTTAATAAAAGATTCGATTTTTTTATCAGTCTAGTCAAGTTTATCTATTTTTTTATCTGTCAAGTTTTTATTTAGTCTTTTAATCATTTCTTTTTTAATCAGTCATTTTTTAATCATTTTCTATGAGTCATTTTTAATCAGTTTTTCTTCTTCGTTTTTCTTATCAGTCCAAATCTGTCAAATCTGTCAAACATGTCCAAATCAATCCAAATCTTTCAGTTTTCATATCAGTTTTTTTCGTTTATTCCGCATATTCATTCCGTATAGACTTTCCGTATAGTTTTCCGAATTGACAAAGTTTTCCGCATAGAAAGGATTTTCCGCATAGAAAGGTTTTTCCGAATAGAAAAACATTCCGAATAGAAAAACATTCCGAATAGAAAAAAAAAAAAAAATTCCGAATAGATTTTTTTTTAAAATAGACACTTTCCGAATAGAAGTCTATTCGGAATATACACCACTCGACTGACACCACACCTCTCGACTCGACCCAAACAGTGACTCTCTCTAAATCGACTCACAGACATCAAACAACTTCCGACTCTCTTTCTGACTCGACTAATCACCCTATTCCCTCGACCCCTCTCAATCGGACCTATCTAAATGAAAGTTGTTAAAGAATGAACCACCCACCCTCCACCCTCGTCTAAACACAAACTCAAACTAACACCCTCGAACAGTCATGTAGAATATTGATAATCAATGAATCTATGAAGGGGTTTGTTAATTTCTAGAGAGAGAAAGTTAGAGAGAGAAAGTGAGAGAAACTATGTGAATTTTATTAAGTGGAAATTAAGAAATGATAACAACCAACCCCTTTCCTTAGTGGAAAGGGGTATTTATAGTCCAAGCTAAACATTGGGCTTGGGCCGGTCCATGACAAGCCCATGGACCGGTTCTTACTTAAGTTAATAAGCAAATAATAACTAATTACTAACTACGAGCTATTACAACATAAATCATATTGTGGAGTGACCGATACTTCTAATATACGTAAAAACGTATTTCTAACAATCTCCCCCTAAGGGAGGTCACTCCACGTTACAAAGTTCTAAACCTAGCATACTATACTAAGTCTTCGTTCTTTAGCTCGTAGTCTTTTCTTCTTTTCTTTCTTTTGTTGTGAATATGTTGATTTGATCTTTTTGGCTTTGACTTGAGAGCATTGTTCTTTGGCCTTTCACGTGCGATCTTTGCCTTTCTTGTGAACTTTGCCTCCTCGTGACTTCATGTTCCACACACTTACGTCTTTTTGTTGGATTCTTGAAAGCTTCAGAGTTTGGTACAGCGGAAGACTTCATCTTGTACTTTCTTGAATTTTTGTTGCAAAAGACATAAGCATGTGGGAACGACTTTTACAGATACACCGCAACACCACCGTCTTCACTGGTACACAGCAACGCCACCGTCTTCAACAGGTACTCAGCAACGCCACCGTCTTTAGCAGGTACACAGCAACGACACGAATAAAATGGCTTTGAACATTTTATTCTAATTCGGTAGCATTTTACCTCCGGTCGGTGAAGACCGTTGGACGATATTAGATATCGTACCCGTGACGGATAGTTTCAATTAAGTAACTTCCTGACAGGATTTCGCGGGTAAACCAGTTCTCTTTATTCGACCATCCAAAGCTGACTGCGAACATAAAGAGTGAATCACTTGGATAAATTATCCTTGTGATTTAAAAGCCGTCAATTCATGAAACCTGGAACAAGTGAATTTCAATTAAGATTTTCACCATCGTTGCTTTCCAGTTGTCACGAGCTCGATTCATAAAGAATCTTGCACGTTACCTACCAAGTGCTGTTTGATGTTGACACTAGAAGGATTTCCACTCGTCACTGTGGTCAATAAAGAGTCACTCTGAGTGTTCTGGCAAGATCATATGATAATGCGAAGAGGCCTGGAACGAGTTTAAGTTCAATTAAGAATTAAACCACTGTTACCTTCCAGTTTTTCACAAGATTGGTTCTAAAAGAACCGCACGTGTAACCTACCATGAGCTTGTTTGATGTTGGCTCAAGCAGGATTTCCATCTTCATTGTAATACTTACGTATTACTCGGATGTTCTGGCAATATTACAAGAATATTGCGTAGGACTCATGAAAATCTCTTACTTTTCACAGTGTGTGAGAAAGCAAGGAATAAATGGAAAGTGTCCTAATGAGACTTTTGATGATCTCTTGGCTCTAGACTCGATTGTGCGTTTTGATTTAGTGAGCGATGGCTGGAGAGGAGTGCTACCTTTACAATACCAGTTTATTCGGAGTGAATAAACCAATAGATAACATGTTTATCTCCGTGTGATTAAAACAAATACCTTTTGAGAGATATTTGAGTTAGCTGGGGAAGGGTTGTGCATTGCATCACTGGGTCCATGACGTCTTTCTTCAATACCGAGAATCATTAACAAAAATGACCTCAATAGCATATGTATTGACCCGGTTTCTGCCTAAAGTTGTAAGGAGGGCTTCTTTCTTTACACCCTTTATCTTTACATTTCTTTTTCATTCTTCAACCCCTTCAATGCTTACCAATACGTCATCACTAGCACCTTGTTGTGATTGTTCCAGTGCTAGCTTAAGTACTTGGTCGGCATTCAGCTACGTTCACATTCTTTCTCCATCTTTCCTAGGACTTCTAATTCTATCTAGGGAATTGTCCTTGGGAAGATTCCATCGGCTCTGATGAATCATTGGACTAAACCTATTCCTACCACCCTTTTGTCACCACATCCGTCGTGAATTAAGCGTGTTTTGGGAAGGAATTGCCACCATGAAAAATCATTGAAAATCACCTAAAGTACTTGTGATATTGAAATCAAAAGTTTTGTACCTTAGGTGTTTTGTTCATCAAAAACGCTCCCCCTTAACACGTGCTTTACACATATTAAGTTGGATAATCTTTAAGTCTTTTTCATTTTTTAGCCAAGTATCACTTACGTCTCCTTAATCCCATTTTCTCCCCTTATCCAAAATGTTAACCATTAATATTTGGGATATTGAATGGATTAACCGGTCTTTGGGTAAAAATGAAATCGATGTTTTGGCCATAGAACAAGTTATTGCTCCCCCTTAAGTTAATAAGGGATAGTTGTAGTGCTTTGGTATGACATATTTTGAAAGATTTAGAATCTCGTGAGAAATTCTTGAAAAATTATCATACCTTAACACTACACCAAGCCATTCAAGCACATTATTCACAAATTTACATATTCACAATTGAAAACCAATATAAAGTGACCTGAGGTGTACGACCCATCAGATGGATCGTTGCAGTAGCTTGTGGTGCACTAAATACGGTCTTCCACCCACGAATCTTTCCAAGCTCCTCATCAATCTACGTTCACGGAGCTTTTGATCGATCTTTTTGATCACATACTTTGCCATCTGCCGGTAACCCGGATGCCAATCCTCCGTCATCTCTGGCAAAGTCCCACCCGAGTTCAGATGCTCCAACTTATCTCTGACTTGTATAAGAGTTCCATCACTATACTTGTGAAGCTCACCCACCCTCATAAACTTCATCAAACCTCGACTGTTCAAGTAGAAAATGCCGGAATTCGGGACAGAAATGCCGGTATAAGGACATCTTTCTACGTGTTGAGGTAGCACTTGATTCACAGGACGGGTTAAATTGAGCCTCCTCTGATAGCTTTCGACTCCCAACTGAAGATCCTCAACTCGTGACTTGATGACAACGCTTCGTGTGAACATACGAAGTGCTGTATTCAAAGCAATCAGGTCTTCACGAGGAATGTGAGTAAGTTGATCTCGGGTCATTAGAAGCAGCATATCTTCAATATCCTCAAGGCGAATGATGGAAAAATCTCCTTGCTGGATTTTGTATTCCCTGTCATCCTCCCTTTTCAAGCGAATCTCCGTCACATGATAGTAGCCGTTCTTGGCTTCAGTTTTCATTCCTAAGATGCTGGAGATACGGATGTCGGATCTAACATTGCTTCCAGACTTGACCATGCAGCAACCCCTGTACGCCCTTCGGACTCGTTCGTCCCAATGAGATGCACCTATGACAGCATACATATCATAATTACGATTCATTTTTGGGACCCAGAGTCGATTTACCTTTTCCTCGATGAAGGGTATTGTCCCCCAGTTGGCAGCTTTCAGCAAAGTCAGGGATGTTGCATACTTTGATGATCCCTTCAGTAGATACTCAAGATCGTTGGTGACGAAGAAGTCACGAGCAATCTGATTATCTTGAGCAGGATCCATTGGAGGTGGAGCTCTGTCTGATTCATGAAGTCCTGGCCTTTGAACGGTTTTCAAAGCCTTTATGATCTCATCGGCATAATACTCGAACTCCATTCGGGGTAATCGGGTTTTGGCACGCAGTCTCTTATCTTTCATCGCTTTCTTGACCAAGGATGGAGTAACCGAAGTCTTATACTCATGAGCAAGAAATGCACATAAGTCAATCGGACTTCGGATACGCAGATACAGCACATCTTTGTCAGCATCTGTGATCGGATCATATTGAGCTGCTGCCGTGATCCAAGCTTGTGGTGGTGCAGACTCGTCTATCTCCAACGTGTCTTCCCAGGCACGAATGCTTGGTTCAGGAACCGTAGATTGTTGAACCTGTTGTTGAGGAGTGGAAGTGCGAACATCTACTGGTTCAGTTTCAGGCATTTCAGCAGTGTCTTGAACTGGAGAGTGTTGTGCAGCTTCAGGTTCCGTCACTGATTCTGCAATCACAGGAGGAACAACAGCAGAACTAATGGGGTTAGTGGTAATAGGTAAAGATACAGCGACAGAGATACCAGGAACCGATGACGCTGTAGTGGCATTCACATCGTGGCGCCACTTAGTTCGTCTTGATTCTGAGGATGTCGACTTGTCCTTCTGTCCTGCATCTTTTGTGGACTTGGTTCCAGTAGCAGTCTTCTTGGAGCTGGTAACCTTGTCTCCCTCTTTCGGCTGTTCACCCCCATCATCATCCTGATTGTCATCCCCGTTATTATCCCTAACACTCTCCTGATTCTCATCACCACCATCATCGCCATCATCATCATCCTCATCCTCGTCATCATCCTCATCATCCTCATCATCATCACCACCTTCGTCATCGTCTTTCTCCTTTTCACCTTCTTCTTCTTCTTCTTCCTCTTCTTCACCCGTACCCTCTTCTTCACTCTCTTCCCTTTCTTCCTCAGGTAAGATGTGATATGGTACCACACTTCCAAACATTTTGAATAATCTATCATCCTCCATGATAGCATCATTCAGGGATTTATATAGAGCCCGTTGAATCCTCGACTTGTTATACGACCCAAGTTCCACCATTCGAGCCTTAAGGATCTTCTTCAATTCAAAATCCGTCAGGTCATAAGCAATCTTATAGGCGGCTTCTGAAGGGTTGGAGGATTTGACCATCAAGTTGTCAGCAGCAAGTGTCTTCAACTCGTCACGAAGCTTAGGCATTAAGGATTCAACGGATTCTTGCACTCTTTCTTTCACAGATGCTTCAAGTGCTTCTTTTTGTTCCTTATATTTATCCCTCATTGCTTGAAGTCTGGTAATGCGTGCAGCATGCTTATCAGCCTCAGCCTGCTTAACTCGAGCAAGTTCCTCTGCATGAGCTTTACGTGTAGCTTCCATGTCTGCAGCGAACTTGGCAATCAACTCTTCTTGAGCTTTCTGAGATGTTTCTTCCCTTTGAGCTCGTCTTTGCAACTCTTGGCGAAGTTCATCCATTTCGCGTTTGTGATTATCAAGCATTTCGGCCATCACTAATGCAGCCATTGCAGATGTTGCAGAACTACTCTGGGTTGACTGAATAGGCTCGGTTGTTACTGCTGTACTAACGATGGGGATTATGGGTGGTGGAAGAAATGGTGTGGAAGCCGGTCGGGTTGGTCGGGTTGTTAAGGGTTGGATTGGTGGAGGTAGAGTTGCCAAGGGTTGAATTGTCACCATGATTGTAGGAGCAGCAGGTTCCTTTTCCACACTTGTTGAAATAGGGATTGATGGCTCCTTCGAAGTGGAATAGTTTTCAGGTGACCCAAACTCATCAACATCATGCGGTTCCTCGTACTCATCCTCGATATCTACCCTCGCACCTGAACCACTACCGCCTGTATCTTTCCTACTCCTTTTAATAGCCATCTTCATCATTTGTTGCTCGGATTTGTCAAGAGTAGGATCAACAATATCTGCTTCATCACGTAGACGCATCAAATCCTTACCCTTTCCCTTCTTGCCCTCTGACTTCTTCTTCTTGGGTTCGGGAGTTTCTTGATCCGGAACTTCTTGACTCGGAAGTTCTTGGTTCGAAAGTTTCTTGACTCGGAACTTCTTGGTTCGGAAGTTTCTTGATTCGGAACTTCTTGACTCGGAACTCCTTGATCCGGAACTTCTTGATCCGGAACTCCTTGATCCGGAAGTTTTGCTGAATGAACAGAAACTTTGTCCGATGAACAGTAGAACAGTAAAACTTACGATTAAGCCCAGATCTTGACCAAATAACCCAAAAAGTTTTGTGCTTTCGACTAAAATAAGTAACAACTAATACTTATCCACTAATCCCAATCACAAAAACATCAAAAACACCAAGAATCAAGATGATTTTTCTTAAAGAACACTAATACAATCAAAAACTAAAAAACCACACAAATCACCACCTTAAATCACCCCATAGCTCTTGATACCAAATGTAGAATATTGATAATCAATGAATCTATGAAGGGGTTTGTTAATTTCTAGAGAGAGAAAGTTAGAGAGAGAAAGTGAGAGAAAATATGTGAATTTTATTAAGTGGAAATTAAGAAATGATAACAACCAACCCCTTTCCTTAGTGGAAAGGGGTATTTATAGTCCAAGCTAAACATTGGGCTTGGGCCGGTCCATGACAAGCCCATGGACCGGTTCTTACTTAAGTTAATAAGCAAATAATAACTAATTACTAACTACGAGCTATTACAACATAAATCATATTGTGGAGTGACCGATACTTCTAATATACGTAAAAACGTATTTCTAACAAGTCACTCCACCCCCTTACAATCTCGTCTGACTCTCGACCACTAGAATCAACGACTCCTTAAAAAAAACCCACCCTCCTCAAAACCTCCCTCTCGAGACCCACGCACAACCCTTATCACCAAAAACCAATAGACCCACGTACAACCCTTATCACCCGACTCGAACCATTCTAAACAAGATCTCCGTCAAAAGACTCTCATCGATCCACACACCAAAAAGATTTAGACACCAAACCAAGAACACCTTTAAAAAGAAGGACACTACAGATGAAGAAGATTGACTCGAAAAAACTTTAACAAGAACACACCTACCTGAGACCTTATTTTCAAGATCTTGAAGCCATATATTTCTTGTCTTCTTCATTCGTGGGTGATGAGGTTTGATTTATTGTTTTGAGAATCGAGACTCATAGAGATTCATCATAGGATTGTGGATTTGTGTTGCTGTGAAGTAAGAGATTTAAGTAACAGGGGATGGCGGATACAAGAAGGGGAGTTTTTGGAGGTGACAGATTGTTCTTTGTTTTGAGAAGATAAGAGAGAATTTTGTGTGTGGCGGACTAAACAATGGGACAGCTTTATTTACTTGTTTAAGATATTAAGGGGCGGAGTAAACAAGAAGAGGAAATTTGGGGCGGTGATATATTTTTCATTGGGCCACGTGGAACTGGACTTGGGAAACCGTTTAAAGAAAACGTGTTTAACTTATATCAGATTTTTTTTAAAAAAAAAAAAAAACATTTACAAATATCCGATTTCCTTTTTTAATTTTAGAACAAATCAGTTTTTCTATTTTTATTTTTTATATTTTAGAAAGTTTTTTAAGTTGCGTTATTTTTTATTATTTTGTATTTTTTTATTTTGAAATTTTATTTTTTTTGGATATTAACTTTTATTTTTATATATTTTTTATTTAAATTGTTTTTATTTTTATTTTGATTAAATAAAAGTATTGTGACAAAAGTGACGTAACAACGTGATAAAGTGACTATGTTTATTTTGCCAACGACTTTCTGATCGGGTATTTGTAAGTGAAATCGGATTTTTCATCGATAAGTAATCCTTCCTTTATTTTTCATTAAATTTCCATGGATTCGTTCAATTCGACACTTAAAGAGGGAGACTTGCATCGAATGCAAGACAAAGCTAGAGAAAGTGGTGTAAATTCATTTCAAATGCTTCAGTGTCATCTAGTCACTCTTTCACGGATTCAAGGAGGGAGCGAATTTGTGACAATCTTTGATCAAGATCGTCACATATTCATGGAAGTTCACCATCTTGACCCAACTCGCAGAGCAACTTAACAATGAAAATTTTAATCACTCTGCATCGGCACTTGCTTATAAGGCTCTTGTGACACAACTCACGCCTTTCCTCCAATTCAATATCATCAAGTCTGAAAGTTCGATGCTTTGCCAATCTTTTCTTCGAGATACACATACCGAGCTTCGAGTTTTTCGTGATACAATATTGAAACTCATGACCTCGGTCTCGTCTTCGATTCATGAAAGATCTCGACTTCAGCAAGGGTATGATAATGGAGTGCAAGACTCTTCGATGCAAGAGAAAACTGATCATACTGTTGAAAACTTGGAGCCTAACGATGCCAAGAGCACAGAATCAGGAGGACAACATGATGCCAGTGGCACGTCAGGGAATGTTCACGAGATTTCTCTTGATGACACCTTACCCATTTATGACGCAGAGCCTGCAAACATGGTACAATGTAATGTGGTTTATGATGTATATGCTGATGATATGCCGCATATTGAGAATTCTGAACCTAATTATGACAACAATGGGATGGAAACGAGTGATAGCAATACCACTTCTGATTCATCCGATGTAAGTCATAATGGGGGAGAGATTATTCAGAATGCTATAGTTCATCATGATAAATGCTTTATAACTGCTTCATTGACTGCTTCTGATTCCAAGATTAGAGAGCTCGAAACGATTGTAGCTCAACAATCAAAAGATCTTGAGGATGCCAAACTTGAATTTTCTAAGAAAACGGATAAATTTGAAACATATTTTGAAAAACTTGAAAAGTTAAACGTTGTTCTTGAAAGAAAATTGGATCAAAAAGTTTTAGATTCGAAAGCTGAAAAGGATAATTTTTTGAAACAAATTCAGTTACTAGAGTCTAAATTGGCATCCCAAGATAGAGTGCTTAAAGAGAATGAGACTTTAAAGGCTCAAGTACAGGAAAAGGTCTTTGCTATAGCTGCGTTGAAAAACGAATTGAGGAAAACTAAAGGAACTAGTGTGGATACTAAGCTTGAAAAACCATCACTCTTGGGGAAACCGCCTACAAATCAGTTCGTTAGACAACCAACTGCATTTAGATCCGAGCGACCACAATCCTCGAGACCGCGGTTTGCCTCCCAAGTTGATTTGGTTCATCTTTTTAGACCAGTCACTCCAGCAACTAGGCCCAATGTGATCACTCCAGCTTTAGCAAGACCAAATCATATGATTGCCTCTAGTTTCCCTAAAAATACCAAGACCACGTCTAGAACTAGTTCAAATGACGTTTGCCATAAATCTGGTCTTGGGGAAGCTAAGCAAAAGACACATGCAAGAGATAGCAATGTCCAACCTAGTCAGATGCCTTCTAGATTACCCAACACTGCTAACCATAGCATGCCATCTTCTAGGAGCATCGATCAATCATCTAGGAATTATTCAGACATTAAATATGCTACTTGTAAAACATGTAGAAAATGTGTCTTTACGGCAAATCATGATGCTTGTGTCAAGAAATTACTTGATGAGGTGAACTCCCGTGCTAGAATTAAGTCCCAGTGGATAGCTAAAATCAAACCCGTTGGTAAAGATTGGCGCCCCACTGGTAGAACTTTCACTCTTGTAGGAAACGAGTGCCCTTTAACTAGGATAGTCTCTGATTCTACGAAGTCTACTAGGGAGGAAACTGATATAGATGATACTTCACTTACGCCTAAACTTAAGGTTTTCTATAAAAGGAAACGTTTGCCAGCTAAGACTAGTGAATCATCTACTCAGGTCGCCTCTGAAACAAGTAAAGCCAACTGTGAACCCCCACGTGCTTCAAAAATAGATATCTCTCACCCATGCAAAAGTATACAAACTTCTAATGAGAATGCAGGTACCAAAGTTGATGTTCCAAAAGAACGAAGCGGTCCAATCGTTGTATACCGTTCAACTAAGGACACTCTTAGAGTTTGGTTGCTGAAGAAGCAGATATCAGAGAAACAAATGTCTCAGGGGATTCATGGTTAAGCTGCTACAAGGACTTATAGTCACATTACAGACTATGACTCGATCTTCAAAGAAAGGAAAGTTTATCGCCGATGGTAAACTTATCCTAACAACGAGAAATTAATTTTTCTCGGGCATGAGCTTATATCAAAAACATTCCAAGTTTTTAAGCTCATGCATTATGGCTCATCGTTAAATGTCAGACGATGACCCGTTCTTCAAAGGCAGGAAAGTTTATCGCCAATGGTAAACTTATCCTCATTAACGAGAAATTAAATTTTCTCAGACACGAGCTTACGTTAAAACCATTCAAAGGTTTTAAGCTCGTGTACATGACTTACAGTTAAATGTCAGACTGTAACTCGAACTTCAAATAAAGGAAAGTTTCTCATTAATGATAAACTTATCCTCATAACGAGAAATTCAATTTTCTCGGTCATGAGCTTGTCTTAAAACATTCGAAGTTTTAAGCTCAGAAAGGAAAGTGTATCTTTTAAATAAGAGAACTTTTCCTCATAACGAGAAATTAACCTTTCTCGGTCATGAGCTTTCCGTTAAAACAGTCAAAGTTTTCAAGCTCATGAAAACGACTTCTAAGTAAATGTCAGCTTAGGACTCGTTCTTCAGATAAAAGGAAAGTTTATCGCCGATGATAAACTTATCCTTAACAACGGGAAGTTTACAACTTCTCGGACTTGAGCTCATTTTATAAGATATTCAACATCTTAAGCTCAAGTAATTGGTTTTCAAAACTTTGAACACAACTTTTCGAGAATTTCTCAAAAGGTTTTTCTAAATCTTTCAAAATTGTGTGTTCAAAAATGTTTTGATCAAAAGAGCATGTCTTCTAAAATCGATAATATTTACGAACCTAGAAATGTCATTCAATAATGACACGGGGTTGTAAATAAAGTTCGAGCAGAAGTTCAAACTTTTAAAACATGCTCAAAATGGTTTGCTATTATTTCAGATAGCAACCCGCTTTTCATAATCAAGTCAAGCATTTCACCGGAAAGCTTTGACTCAACAACGGGAATTAATTTTCTCGGGGACGTGACGAGGTGACCAACATTCGTGAACAAGAACCATGTGCTTCTTTCATATGATGTTCTCCATTATTCAGGTCCAACCTCGTACATTGCTAATATTGTGAATTCATCATCATATATTGATCTTTGCACGTGTTAAATACCTTACACTTGTGTTTAAAAGGTATTTAATTTACGTTTCAAGTACACCCTCACTAATTTGAGGGGGAGCTTGTGTCATTCATGAAGATAATTGGATTTACATTTTTCTTCCCAAATTTTCTTAAAATGCTATTAAATCAATTGATATTAAAAACATCGATTGGGTTAATATTTTTAATATGGGGGAGAAAATGTGATTTAATATGGGAAATGATTAATCACAAATGGTTTGACTTAACGTGTTAGCTCATCCCGACATGTGCGAAATGTTTTTGAATATCGTAGCATATGTTAAGGGGGAGCAAAATGGATTTGCACTTCAAAATGGATTTCATGGTGACATACACTTACCCAAAACATCTCTATTCACGACGGTGAAGATTGTGGTGACATAAGGATGGTAGGATAGGTTAACGTCCAATGATTTCTCTAGAACCGGAGGAATCTTCCCAAGGACATTCCATAGCTAGAAATAGTAGTCCTTAGGAAAGATGGAGAAAGATTGTGAACGTAGCTGAATGCCGACCAAGTACTTAAGTTAGCACTGGAACAATCACAACAAGGTGCTAGTTATGACGTATTGGTAAGCATTGAAGGGGTTGAAGAATGAAAAAGAATTGTAAAGATAAAGGGTGTAAAGAAAGAAGCCCTCCTTACAACCTTAGGCAGAAACCGGGTCAATTCATATGCTATTGAGATCATTTATGACTCTCGATATTGAAGATAGACATCATGGACCCAGTGATGCAAGGCACAACCCATCCCAGCTAACTCAGATATCTCTCAAAAGATATTTGTTTTAATCACACGGAGACAACACATTATCTATTGATTTATTCACTCCGAATAAATTGGTATTGAAAAGGTGGCACTCCTCTCCAGCCTCCGATCACTAAAATCCAAAATGCACGATCGAGTCTAGAGCCATTTGAGATCATCAAATATCTCATTAGGACACACTTTCATATTTACTTGCTTCTTCACACACTGTGAAAAGTAAGAAAGTTCTTAAGAGTCCTACGCAAAATCTTCATGATCTTGCCTGAACATCCGAGTAATACGAAAGTATTTACAATGAAGATGGAAATCCTTCTTGAGCGAATATCAAAAAGCTCATGGTAGGTGACTTGTGCGATTCTTTATGAATCAAACTTGTGACAACTGGAAAGCAACAGTGGTTTAATTCTTAAATGAATTTAAACACGTTCCAGGCCTCTACGCATTATCATATGATCTTGCCAGAACACTCAGAGTGACTCTTTATTGATCATAGTGACGAGTGGAAATCCTTCTAGTGTTAACATCAAACAGCACTTGGTAGGTACCTTGCAAGATTCTATATGAATCAAGCTAGTGACAACTGGAAAGCAACGATGGTGCGGTTCTTAATTGAACTTCACTTGTTCCAGGAACATGAATTGACGGCTTCAAATCATGCGGATAATATTATCCAAATGATTCACTCTTTACGTTCGCAGTCATCTTTGGACGGTCGAGTAAAGAGAACGGGTTTACCCGCGAAATCTTGTCAAGGAGGTTCTTTATTGAAACTACCTGTCACAAGTACGATATTTAATATCGTCCAACGGTCATCACCGACCGGAGGTAAAATGCTACCGAATTAGAATGAAATGTTCAAGGCCATTTCATCCGTGTATATGGTTTGTTGCTAACTGTCTTATGCAGCGTAACAAGAAGGTGGCATTGCGGTGTATTATCCAGAAGAAGTCGTCACCACATGCTTATACTACATACACTTAGTACTTCAACAAATTCAAGAAAGTCTGAAGGTCAAGTCTTCCGCTGTCTCAAACTCTGAAGCTTTCAAGAATTTAAAGGTATAAGTATGTGGAACATGAAGTCACGAAGAGGCAAATTTCACAAGTGATGAATGCACAAGGTCAAGGCAAGGAAACATGCTCAAGACTAAAGTCAAAGATCACATCAAGCATATTCACAAGAACAAGATCGAAGACTCAAGCATAGTATGCTAGGTTTAAGATTTTGTAAAATGGTGTGACCTCCCTTAGGGGGAGATTGTTGGAAATGTGTTTTCCCAAAGGAAGTCTCGGTCACATCATTATTAGCATAGATCACGAGCCATAGAATATTTAGAACTTTGTAACTTGGAGCGACCTCCCTTAGGGGGAGATTGTTGGAAATACGTTTTACGTATTTATGAAGGATTGGTCGCTCCAACGATAATTATGTAATGGGCTCGTGGTCCACTTAGTAATGTATAGTCCATATAGCCCACATGTAGGGTGGGCTATATATATACCCCTCCTAGCATGTTAGGAGGGGTTGGTGATTCATTCACAACAATTATTCATTAATCTAATCACTTTCTCTCTCTACTTTTCTTCCCTCTCCTTTCTCTCTCTATACTTCATCTTCCTCCTTCCCCATTTCCACCATTAATCAATAGATCCAATCCATCATTTACCAAATCCTTAGAAATCGTAGACCTTCATCATTCCCTTTACTAACAACTCCAAAACCAACACATAATTCGCCTCATCCTCCTTCTAAGATTTGAGTAGATCAAGATGTCGTCGATGCTCCCGATGACAACTCGTTTATAGACGTTCATGCACACTCGATTCATTGACTCCATGAAAACCACTAGTGCTTTGGCGAAGCCAAATGCATAACCGTAAACCCAAAGCGTTCATACAACATCCTTAGCAATTTCAACTATGTCCTCCTCACACCCTCTCTTAGCGGCAATACGAATAAATTCCTTGCAGTTTCTAACAGCTCTTGTTCTTAATTCACTCCATCAACGATTTGCCTTGGATGACACTAACTACAACTCCTCTCACTTCTCCTACTTTCTCTATTCATGGTTCTACCTCAACGCTCCTAAACCCTACAAAACCAAAACTACATCCTGAATACACCAGATACGATCGACAAATTAAACCCACGGATAACTAACGACATTTCACGTGCACCAATTAAAACAAATAAAAAAAACCACGAGACTCCACAGAAAACTCAAACCCAAAACATATATCAATTTCCAAATGACCCATGACAACGAAAAATAATCCAAGAAACACCCAATGGCAACCAAAACATATTACGCCCCGCCATATATTATTTAAACCGTGCAAAGATCGACTTTCCAAAAGAATATATATATATATATATATATATATACATATATATATATATATATATATATATATATATATATATATATATATATATATATATATATATATATATATATATATATATATATATATATATATATATATATATATATATATATGTATATATATATATATATATATGTATATATATATATATATATATATATATATATATATATATATATATATATATATATATATATATATATATATATATTTTAAATTTTTTTTCCTTACCTCCCCACATCTATGTGACTCAAACCATCTACAAACAACCTTCTAGACGATCTCAAAACTCAACTCAAAGACTAGGTATCCCGTGCATCCCAAATCATAAAAAAATAAAACTACTATTCAAACTCAACCTTGAACCCGACACTTGTACAACAATTCCGACCAGTCCACTAACCTCCCATGACTATACATTCTGAATATTTGAAAAGTACGTTCCGAGTACATAGTTTTTGGCTTTTGAATCACTGAAAAAGCTCTAAAAACGAACAAGTTATGACCAAAACAATTTTATGCTAGTTGTTTTAAAAACTAAAGAATAGACTTAGTGATCAATGCAATCCTTTTCACTGAAAGATATAATTGTATGTGAAATATTCATAAACTCCTTTTAACCTTGTATCAATAACTATAAATGCCATGAATCGGTTAAATTCGATTATATAAACTATGTAAGTAGAAAGAAATTTTACTTCGCTTTATTTTAAAGAAAGTCTTTTAGAATTTGAAATAAACAAGTGTTGATAAAAAAAAACTTATGTTACATCTTGTTTCAAACATGACTCCAACACCTTACCCTTATTTTACCGAATACAACCAACTATCTAACTCTATAGTAGATTTCCAAGTCCCCCTTTTTCTCAATATATACCGACCAAAAGAAATGCAAGACCCAACACAAAAGAAGATTTCATTATCTCAAAGAAATCCCAAGTTATATCAGTAGACTTAAAACCAAGAACACCATTTTAAAACGTACACGTGAAATACGAAACTCAAAGAATACGCTACAAGACACACTTCAAAAGATTCAAAACTTCGTTGGAACTCCATCTCTCCAGCACCATAAAAACACGAGCAAACACAAGGTACGTTCAGGTTATAATAACTACTGAACGACCATAAATCATAACATAACGTCTACTAGTATATATACATCCGCATATGTATACCTATTGAATCTCCCAAACATACTCGTTATCATACATGTCAAGTCAATCAATCGCTTTATACGCTCGTTTTTCCATACGAGTAATCACCATCTCACCGTGCCACAACAAGGCATAAAGCCCACCTCCAAAACCAAACCATATCGTGTGACCCCATAATCACACAACACCACTATAATCCCAAAACATATAACACAAAAAGAACAATAGCCATATCATAGGCAGCCATTACATAAACCCATATATATACGTATACCCAAATTCTACATCTCATCATATACAAGCATGTATTAACCCTCTTTCATGCAATCATACTTGAGAACCCATTGAAGTTGTGGTACTTGTATAACTATGTTGGCCACCATACTTATACAATTACCCTTTCCCCAATGCACTCCCTCCTATGATGACACTTATAAGAATCAATACAACATATAACACATAAATCTATCTACTCACATAAACTCATAACCACATAACCAATAAGGTCCAAAACTCCATCTATAAAATAACATAATAAAACTCTTGGAATACAGAAATCCATAGTCTAGCTAAAACAACCTAGACTAAATCTAAAACGAAAACATAATCAGTTATAAGTCATGTCGCCCGTAAGAGTAGAAACAGCTTAAAACCCTTCCTATCCACCTACTCCTAGTAACTCGAAATACCACACGATTCTTAGGGAACATGACTTAAACATCAAAAGAAAAATAACATACCTCAGGTATGTAAAATAACTCGATAAAAGATAGAAACTACCTTGTACTAAATTATGTACTATAATGTACAATTTAAGCAAAATACAACAGTGACTAGCTTGGACGATTATGGTTCAACCCGCACTAGTCACAAACCCGAAAAGAAAATAACATGTGACTAAGTATGAACATACTACGGTTCAATTCATATTAGTCAAAACATCGTAATAAATAATATCCAAACACATCAATTATTATAAAATGCACACATACTCCTATGACGCCTATATGCAGGGACCCTTAAGCTATAGACTAGGCTACGCGACTAGGCAACCTAATTCTGTATAACCTGTCTCTGATACCATTCTGTCACACCCCACCATGGCGGAATATGGGGCACGACGTATGGATATCATCACAACAATAGCGTGTCTATAGAGATAACTAAATGATATAAGAAATGTCATAAAATGGTGACACAAATGTCATGACAATATCTCAACAATGCAGGAGTCTAGGTAAGTAGGTAACACTCCTACCACATACCCAAGACAAACAATAAACATTAACCAAACAAACATATAGGTGCCAACAGTATCACTTAATAAACAAACAACAGAAACTAAGAAGGAACGGGGATCTCCTTCTAAATGCATATCCTACGCTCTCCAAATCCTAGCCACTTATGTTCTCAAGCTTAACCATAATATCACCTGAAAGAGACACTAAAACACGTCAACATAAAGTTGGTGAGAGTCATAGGTTTAGACTCCAACGCTAAATCAATTACAAGCTGTGAATAACAATCATCAACAAAAGAACATATGGACAATGTGCTACAATTATGTATTAACAACTAGCATTCAAGATCAATCATTCCAAACCAAAATCCAAGGCTCCTACCTTGCCAAACAACATGGTACCATAGATGATCACACTATGTACCTATCCCAAGGCCACTACCTTGGCAAACCACAAGGCCACTACCTTGTCAAAGCACAAGGCCACTACCTTGTCAAACCACAATAACTGAGACGACACGTGTCCCCCGATCCAAATCATACACAATCAAAAATCACATAGCAGTTAATCACATAATGTACACACAAGTCCATCTCAAATCACAAACACATTCACAGCATCAATTTAGAAAATAACTCAACACAGTGTCTCTTCCATCCCATCTGGAAGTCAAAATCAATATTAAACATGGGACTATGGAACTCACTTGATAGCTTCTTCACAAGTCCTCGCACTAGCAACAAGCTAACAAACCAAAAACACGCAATCAATACATGAACCAATCACTAAGATGGCTCATCAACATATGATGGACATCTAGCCTATTCCCATATAATTACCTCATTTTTAAGTTCTAATCACCCCATTACCCTTCCTTAACAAGTCCCTAACTTGGTTACGTTTAATAGCTATCCCGTTCATAATTTTACACAAAACAGTCCCAATTTTAGGTCTCAAAACTCTAAGTCAAACGTCCACTTAAATATACCCATGGTTTCTGTAAAAGGAATATTTATACCCTTACATATGTTGGCTAATACCTCCCACTTGCCCTAACCTTAAAGCTACTTTTAAGGCCCCGATATATATATATATACTTTTGTCATTCCATATTTCCTGATTTTAAACATACTAAAAGTTTGTTACAATTAAGGGGTCTTACCCTAAACCACAACCTTAGCCCAAGTGCAGATACTTACTACAATATATAAAACTTCTCTCACGTTCGTGAGAAGATCCCAATGCAACCCTAAGTACCCCAAACAACCCAAAACTTAAAAAGAAAACAGGCTGAATTCAAAACTGTTTTGACCTCCGACTGTTGTAACCTGTTTTTGACCCACTTCCCTACCTCCAATTTAGTTCTCGTTTCTTGAATTGGAAAGCCACTTCAAATATCTTTCCAGGGGTACTTTGATCGTAAAATAAGAGTTTATAGAACTCCCGATATGATCAAAACAATTGACTCAAAATCTGCCCAGTTTTTAAAAACGGGTTTAACTAAATTAACCTCATTAATTAACCCTAATCCCACTAATTACAAGCCCTAATTTATGTAATCATCATGTTATGATTAGTATAACATTAATTTACTGTTTTTATAATAAACCCTAACCTTAATCCATCATAAGATGATTAAAGCAAACATAAAAACAATTTAATTAAAAAGGGTTTGAAGATTTTACCTTAGATTTTTTTGGAAAACAAGATTTTTGATGAAGAACCCTAATACCACCATTGATGCCGACTTGAAGGTGATCTCCAGGGGTTTTATGAAGTGTTTTGGTTAATAAAAAGTATTTATATAGATTCCTAACAAGTCCTTGGCCCATTACAAAAGCCCGGTTCCCTTTTTCCCTTTTTTCCCTTTTCTTTTCTTTTTTTCACATAACCGACCTATACCCATTTAATTTCGTTTTTTTTCTTTTTATTATTAATATTTGTATTAATAATATTACCTTAATTTTCCTTAATTTATTTCAGCTCCTAAAGCCTCCAAAACCTCAAAACCGTAAAACTAGTCAAATTTACGCGTTTTACCGTAAAAGACGTAAAATATACACTTTTATAAAAAATCTCAAATTTTGAAATAAACTTTATAACTAAGTCCTAAATGACTTAAAACCATCCCGAAAAATATCCATATGACTAATTACCTCCTCCGAGACCTCTAAATGCTAAACCATAAATCGTAAAAATACGATTTTCTATAATACATATACGTATACGTAAAACCACTAAATAACACCATCTCACTTCATAGTCACTACCATGTGAACTCATGAACATGAAATCCTCACACATCGTTTCACTCACAAGGTACCCCGTACCGGAAACGATATCCAAACCACAATCTATACACACCAATTAGCACATAAACACGTAAAGACACGTAACTAGCACAAAATAAAACTAAGTGACGAACCTCAAAACCAGGGTTGTCACATATAGAGATTGTTCTTTCCATCATCTTACTAGTTTTGTAAATGTATTCATATATTTTCTTCAAAAATGTATATGTATGATGATTATAAATGATGATCAATATATTGCATGGGGATTTTGTGTTACTAGATTAGGTTAAAAAGGCTAAAAACTACAAGTAAAAGTTGATAAAATCATATCTAAAAAGTATGCTGTAATAAACAGAAAATTTCAATATTTTTACTTGGTTAAATGGATTAGATTATTAGATATAAAGATAGATAATTGATTTTTACATAAGTGGTGAATTTACCACACAATGGAATGTTAAAAATGAGCAAGATATGACCAAAACACTTTTGTGGTACTAATCTGTCTTGTCTGTTTTGGACGAATTAAAACAAATACTTAGAAGCTGTTTGAAAAGGAGCTATAGGAGAGTTATTTGTAGCACATGTCATGTAGTTTATACAGTAAAAATATGGGGTTTCAGTTCCTTGTAGAACTCAAGATATGATCAAAATGGTGGACTTGAAATTTCACATCAGATTTGACTTCAAGTATATGATATTAAAAAGGCACTTGAAGTAAAATACTATATAAAATAAGTAAATAAAAGTTAATAAATGATAATAACTATTATAAAATATGTTTATACATTATAATAAGTAAATATTACATTTTATTAAAATAAAACTCAAATATTTTCTAAACTACAAACTATATATATATTTTTACGTCTTTTCGGTTAAAACTGAAAGGATGGCGTTTTCGCCAAATAAAACTTAGATGGCCGGACCCGTCTAATGTAACATTTTTATAAATCATATACTGATATGTAAACACACTTGACAAGTAAAAATCTACAAAACCGAGCTTTGTAACTTATGGACCATAATGGGCCAAGTTAGCCTTGTTGGACCACTAGGCCCAACTAGTTTGGTTTAATATTATTGGACTTACTCATGGGCTTAAACCACTTGGGCCCAACATATGAGTATGGACCTGGTATTAAATGAATAAATGTACTAATATAATGTATTGGACTCTCAATAGGCCTATTGGGCCTTAACATGTGAATGGGCTAAAACTAGTATAATTAGACTAAGTAACTAAATACTTAACAACTAATAATGTGGTATAAAGTAATAAAACCCCACTTGATCATCATTTTATGACATCATTACATATACATAACAACTTTTATAAAGTTATTTAACGATAGTCTAAGACCGAGTATTATTTGTTTAGGTTTCCGTGATCGAGGCACGTACCGTACATCCTAATTGCCGATAATCCGCCTTTCCCAACCAACGTGAGTTCATAGACTCACACTCTTTAAATGTTTTATGAAATGTTTTGTAAACCCGCGAGGAAGATAACATGCAAGTTTTGATAAAAATAAAATACAAGTAGTCCTGATTGTATGCTTATTTATTTGGAACCGATTGATTACATGACCCAATGAATGGGTTGAAATGGATTATTAAAAGTTAGGTTATGTCACTATATGTCCCATTAGCATGAATTATGAACTACCGGGAGTTGGTAGATGTTAGAAATACGTTTTTACGTATTTAGGAAGGATCGATCACTCCAACATATATACGTAGTATGGGCTCGTGATCCAATATGTAACAATATAACCCATGAAGACCACATGTAGGGTAGGCTATATAAACCCTATCCTAGCATGTTAGGAGGGGTTGGTTCACACATTTACACACTTCTAATCTAATATTTTCTATTTTCTCTCCAACCTCTCTCTACTTTCTCTCTCTCTCTCTAGTAATCATTCCATATATTGTATAATCCAAGGATTACGATAAACTGTCAATTGGTATCAGAGCCATGGGATGATTGTTTTGTTTTTGTGTTTGTGTTCTTGATTCATACGCCTATTCTGATCCAAATACATTCGAACCAATTTTTTTTTGTGTTTTTTATGGTTTTTTCTTGATACAAATCTTCTACATAGTTGTAGTAGAGATTTGGTATATTTACCCGACAGAAATCCATCAGAAAAGGGTTTAGATATTCCGACAGGTATTCAGATCCTTATTCCGACAGGTATTCTGATAGTGATATTCCGAGGGGTATTCCGATAGCGTTATTCCGACAGGGGTATTCCGATAGTGATATTCCGATAGTGTTATTACGACAGGGGTATTATGATAGTGGTATTACGATCCATATTCTGATTGTTATTCCGATCCATATTCCGACAAGTTATTCCGATCAATATTCCGATAGAGTGACAAACTTTTTGAAATTTTTTGACAAAAATGTGTTTTAGAATATTTTTAAGTTTTTGTTCGTCTTGGAATTTTTGGTTTATCGAGAACATATTTTAGGGGATTTCAACATTATTTCTCGGCTTCTACACACAACAACAAACACAATTACTTTCTTTCATTGTTCGATCGATAAGTAATCCTTAACCTCATATATCATCGATTTTCAATGGATTTTTTGAATTCGACATCTCGAGAGGGAGAATTGCAGAAGATGTAAGAAAAAGCAAGACAAAAATCTCAGGTCTCATTTAGACAATTTAATGTCATCTCTACGAGCTTACCAAGCTAGACTACGGACCATCCTTTGTGGCAATCTTTAGTCAAGATTATCCTTTTTTCATGGAGGCTATGATGATAAACTTGGATATTATTCAGCAGCAACTTGACAAAGAAGACTTTAATCACATTAAATCCGTATCTACACTTCAAGTTCTTTTGCAACAATTTTCGACCTTTCTTCAGTTCGATGTTGCTAAGAAAGAAAATTCAGTGCTCTGTCAGTCATTCCTCGAAGACATGCATACCGGGATTCAAGACTTCCGTGGTACTTTGTCCAAATGCGTGACCTCTCTTACACATTTGTTTCAAGAACGATCACGACTTCAAATTGCTTATGATAATTGGAAGTAAGCAAATCTGATGCAGATGCCAGAGGAAACTAATGATCTTACGGATGACTCAAAAGAGACCGCTTTGGTTAATAATGATATCATAGTCATAAATTCAGGTCAAAGCAAGCATGACGAAGAGCCAATAGTTGGGGTACAAATCAATACTTTATCAAACAATGATTTACAGCATGTCGAGCCTTCTGAACCTACCTATGCCGAACACGGGATGGAAAAGGGTGATAGCAATACCACTTCTGATTCATCCAATGTAAGTCATAATGGGGGAGAAAGTGATCAAAATGCTAAAAATCATGATATATGCCTTATGAATGCTTCTTTAACCAATTCTGCTTCTAGATTGAAGAGCTTGAAACGATCATAGCTCAACAATCAAAAGAGCTTGAGGATGCCAAATTTGAATTTTCAAATAAAACGGATAAATTTGAAAAGTATTTTGAAAATTTTGAAAATTCAAACGTTGTTCTTGAACGAAAATTAAATCAAAAAATTCAAGATTCTTCAATCGAAAAAGATAATTTTGTGAAACAAATTACTTTGCTAGAATCTAAATTGGCATCCCAAGACTTCTTAAAAAAGGAAAACGAGACCTTAAAACAGTATTATAATGAGTTAAATCATTCTATCGTAGAGATGAGGTCTAAAAATCTAGAGTCAACGACCTTGATAACCACTGAAAATGCTGATTTAAAGGCTCAGGTTCAGAAAAAGGTTTTTGCTATAGCTGCTCTGAAAAATGAGCTAAGGAAAATTAAGGGCACTAGTGTGGACACTAAGCTTGAAAAACCATCAATTTTTGGGAAACCACCTAAAAATCAGTCCGTTCGACAACCGAATACATTTAGATCCGAGCGACCAAAATCCTCGAGACCGCGGTTTGCCTCCCAAGTTGATATGGTTCATAATTCTAGACCAGTCACTCCACTATCTAGGCCTAATGTGATCAAATCAGCCTATGCAAAATCTACAAACAAGACTGCTACTAGTGATTCTAGGTATAGTTCTAAGAATATGCCACAACATAGGTCGAATAGCATGCCTAATAATCACTATGTAGATGCATCTAAGAAAATGACACAAGCAAGAACTTGGATATCTAGATTTTATTCGGACCCCAAACACGGTGTTTGTTCCGTATGCATGAAGAGTGTCTACATGACGAATCATGCGGCTTGTGTTTCTAAATTCTTGAAGGAGTTAAACTCCCGTGATAACAGAGGGAATTCCAAAGGAAATAGGTTTTCTACCGCTAAGTCTTCCGCTCTACATAAGAAAACCATGTCGCCTAGATTCAATCTTGGGTGGCAACCCACGAGTAGGATTATCAAATCAGTTAATCTTCAACGGGTTCCTACAGGAAGGATGTTTCCCTCTTGCACTACCAAAGTTGGCTGTGAAACCCTGCATGGTTCTAAAATAGATATCGCTAACCCATGTGAAAGTATGCAAATTTTTGATTCCAATACAGGTACTAAAGTCAAGCATCAACAACAACAAACCGGTCAAATCTCTGTATACCATTCAACTAAGGACACTATTAGCGTTTGGTTGCTGAAGAAGCTGATATCTACGAATCAAGTGTTTTAGGGGATTTACGATTAAGCTAACAACATTGGTTCATTGTTAAATGATAGACGATGACCCGGACTTTAAAGAAAGGAAAGTTTATCGTAGATGATAAACTTATCCTTACAACGATAAATTAATTTTTCTCCGGCATGAGCTAATATTAAAAACATTCGAGGTTTTTAAGCTCATGCACAATGACTTACAGGTAAATATCAGACTGTAACTCAAACTTCAATTTTAGGAAAGCTTATCTTTTATGATAACTTATCCTCGTAACGGGAAATTAATTTTTCTCGGTCATGAGCTTGTATTAAAACATTCCAAGTTTTAAGCTCAGAAAGGAAAGCGTATCTTTTAAGTAAGAGAACTTTTCAACATAACGAGAAATTCACCTTTCTCGGTCATGAGCTTTCCGTTAAAACATTCAAAAGTTTTCAAGCTCATGAAAACGAATTCAAAGTAAATGTCAACTTAGGACTCGTTCTTCTGGTAAAAGGAAAGTTTATCGCTGATGGTAACATATCCTTAACAACGGGAAGGTTACAACTTCTCGGACTTGAGCTCGTTTTGTAAGATCTTCAACATCTTAAGCTCAGTAATTGGTTTTCAAAACTTCGAACACAATTTTTCGAGAATTTCTCAAAAGGTTTTTCTAAATCTTTCAAAATTATGTGTTCAAAAATATTTTGATAAAAAGAACATGTCTTCTGCAAGCGATAATATTTACGAACCTAGAAATGTCGTTCAATAATGACACGGGGTTGTAAATAAAGTTTGAGCAGAAGTTTAAATGATTTAAATCATGTTCAAAATGGCTTGCTATTATTTAAGATAGTAACCCGCTTTTAGTATTCAAGTCAAGCATTTCACCTGAAAGCTTTGACTCAACAACGGGAATTAATTTTCTCGGGCATGGTTTACTTTATAACCATGTAAGGGATTGTGTTTACGTAATAACACAATCTAACACGAATTTATGTACGCATCAGTGCATTTATTTGTTAAAACAAGAGAAATCTTGTTTTTATGAAGTTATCATCTCCACCAATCATAGCAATTTACAATTGATATCTACATACTCGACGATGAGACTATTCAAACAACGACTACAACTCTTTCAATAGAACACGGGTCAACAATTGAGGGGAGCAATTGTCCAGCATTCAGGATCTTTGACGCAGAAATTGCCAAGTTCACATATTGGTGTCAAGACAACAATATCAATCATACACATGGAGTCAAGAGATAACTTCAGACGTGACGAGGCGACCAACATTCGTGAACAAGAACCATGTGATTCTTTCATATGATGTTCTCCATCATTCAGGTCTAACCTCGTATATTGCTAATCTTGTGAATACTTTATCATATATGATCTTTGCACGTGATAAATACCTTACACTTGTGTTTAAAAGGTATTTAATTTACGTTTCAAGTACACCCTCATTAATTTAAGGGGGAGCTTGTGCAAAGCATGAAGATAATTGGATTTGCAATTTCCTTCCCAAATTTTCTTAAAATGTTATTAAATCAATTGATATTAAAAACATCGATTAGGTTAATATTTTTCATATGGGGGAGAAAATGTGATTTAACATTGAGATCAATAATGGTTTGACTTATTTTGCTGGCTCATCCCGACATGTGCGAAATGTTTTCGAATATCGTGGCATATGTTAAGGGGGAGCAAAATGGATTTGCATTTCAAAATGGATTTCATGGTGATTTATACTTACCCACAACCCATTTAAATCACGACGATGAAGATTGTGGTGACATAAGGATGGTAGGATAGGTTAAAGTCCAATGATTCTTCCAAAACCAGAGGAATCTTCCCAAGGACATTCCATAGCTAGAAATAGTAGTCCTTAGGGCAGATGGAGAAAGATTGTGAACGTAGATGAATGTCGACCAAGTACTTAAGTTAGCACCGGAACAATCACAACAAGGTGCTAGTTATGACGTATTGGTAAGCATTGAAGGGGTTGAAGAACTAAAAAGAATTGTAAAGATAAAGGGTGTAAAGAAAGTAGCCCTCCTTACAACTTAGGCAGAAACCGGGTCAATTCATATGCTATTGAGATCATTTTTAATGATGCTCAAAATTGAAGATAGACATCATGGACCCAGTGATGCAATGCACAAACCATCCCAACTAACTCAGATATCTATCAAAAGATATTTCTTTTAATCACATGGAGACAACACATTATCTATTGATTTATTCACTCCGAATAAATTGGTATTGAAATGGTGGCACTCCTCTCCAGCCTCTGATCACTAAAATCCAAAATGCACGATCGATTCTAGAGCCATTTGAGATCATCAAATATCTCATTAGGACATACTTTCATAATTCCTTGCTTCTTCACACACTGTGAAAAGTAAGAAAGATCTTAAGAGTCCTACGCAAAACTTTCATGATATTGAATGAACATCCGAGTAATACGAAAGTATTTACAATGAAGATGAAAATCCTTCTTGAGCGAATATCAAAAAGCTCATGGTAGGTGACTTGTGCGATTCTTTATGAATCAAACTTGTGATAACTGGAAAGCAACAGTGGTTTAATTCTTAACTAAACTTAAACACGTTCCAGGCCTCTATGCAATATCTTATTGATCTTGCCAGAACACTCAGAGTGACACTTTATAGTGTTCACAGTGATGAGTGGAGATCCTTCTAGTGTTAACATCAAACATCACTTGGTAGGTAACTTGCAAGATTCTATATGAATCAAACTCGTGACAACTGGAAAGCAACGATGGTGCGATTCTTTAATGAATCAAACTTGTTCCAGGAATCGGATTTGAAGGATTCAAATCATGTGGATAATATTATCCAAATGATTCACTCTTTATGTTCGTAGTCAGCTTTGGACGGTCGAATAAAGAGAATGGGTTTACCCGCGAAATCTTGTCAAGGAGGTTCTTAATTGAAACTACCTGCCACAAGTACGATATTTTATATCGTCTAACGGTCTTCACCGAACGGAGGTAAAATGCTACCGAATTAGAATGAAATGTTCAAGGCCATTTCATCCGTGTATATGTTTTGTTGCTAACTGTCTTATGCAGTGTAACAAGAAGGTGGCATTGCGGTGTACAATCCAGAAGAAGTCGTCACCACATGCTTATACTGCATACACTTAATACTTCAACAAATTCAAGAAAGTCTGAAAGTCAAGTCTTCCACGGTATCAAACTCTAAAGCTTTCAAGAATTTATAAAGGTAGAAGTATGTCAAACATGAAGTCACGAAGAGGCAAATATCACAAGTGATGAATGCACAAGGTCAAGGCAAGGAAACATGCTCAAGACTAAAGTCAAAGATCACATCAAGCATATTCACAAGAACAAGATCGAAGACTCAAGCATAGTATGCTAGGTTTAAGATTTTGTAAAATGGTGTGACCTCCCTTAGGGGAGATTGTTGGAAATACGTTTTTCCAAAGAAAGTCTCGGTCACATCATTGTTAGCATAGATCACCAGCTATAGAATATTTAGGACATTGTAACTTGGAGTGACCTCCCTTAGGAGGAGATTGTTGGAAATACGTTTTTACGTATTTAGGAAGGATCGGTCACTCCAACGATATATACGTAGTATGGGCTCGTGATCCAATATGTAACAATATAACCCATGAAGCCCACATGTAGGGTGGGCTATATAAACCCCCTCCTAGCATGTTAGGAGGGACTGGTTCACACATTTACACACTTCTAATCTAATATTTTCTATTTTCTCTCCAACCTCTCTCTACTTTCTCTCTCTAGTTCTTCATCTATCTCTCTCTCTAGTAATCATTCCATATATTGTATAATCTAAGGATTACGACAAACTGTCAGTAGACGCTTATGCATATAATAGTACTATTTGGGGAAGATCACCCCAGTTCGCGCCTTGACGGTTGATCCCCGTCGTGCCACATTGATTGGTAAGTGAATTTATGTATGAGAAGATTTATATAGCGTGATATTAGTGACGACACGCTGATTTAGATGGGCACATATTTGTCGGGCTCGCGACCCATTGTATTTTATAGAGAGGCAACAATGTCATGCGGCTTATAATAATCCGATAATAAATACCGATAATGGTAAATACTAAGGCTACGGTCTCATAGATAATGTATGCTATATGAATGGAATTATAATATATTGCCTGACTAGCAATATGGGGTCTCGGATCTGATATTATGCTTGTGTTTCTGATTTACATAACTGTTTTATATAACGGTTTTTACTAAACTCTATGAATTCACTCGACATTCGCTGATATATTTTTCGCATATTTTATCTCAGGTGCTTGAAGGTAACTTGGATGGAGATCGACTCTGATGTCCCACATAATAAAAATATTCATTCGAACTATGTTTTGTAAACTTTATGACTGTGAAACTGGGGGACCTTGTGTAAACTTTAAACTTGTACTCGAATGAATATATGTTTAACTTTGTACAACCCTTTTTATGTGGTGTCTATGATTTGAGTTATTGTGCTATCCCGTAACACTCTATTGACCCTTCTGCTGTACCTATACGAAATTTGAGAGTGTTACATGTTCCTTGATCCACTGGCTATTCTGAGAAGCTTGTTGCAGTTGCGATTCACAGAGGGATCAACATGTCCAGCCAAACAGTTAGTGTGACGTTTCTGCCTATTGCACACAACCTCAAATTCTTTGTGCATAACCAACTCATGGGTTGAAAACATGTCAGGGACTTCTTTAATGATTGTACCTTTGATGCGAGTGGATAAGTGACTAAGTCCCTGAGAAACTCCTTTTCTTGTGCCATCTTGGATGGGTTCAGTGATGGCATCCTTAACAGCTTGGGAAATGATCTTGGAAAAATTGACAGTGAAGTAATGCATTTCAGTCCCAATTTTATCTAACTTTCTTGACAGACGTTCAATATCTGAAGCATGATGATACGGCCTTAAAACATGAATGTTCAGGCTTTGCTGCTCATAATCATCTTCCCTGGGAAAAAGATCAAAATTTGTTTGTTGTGGATGATCAAACAATAGAAACTCTGCTATAGGATCATACACAGCGCTTGTAAGCTCCTTTGTGACAGATGTAGCTGAGGTAGGAGTCACAACAACTTCTTTTAGAGGAGGATTTGGTTCTCTAGCTGGTGTGGACACAACTTTGGGTGGTGACATGTGAGGCTGTTCATCTTCTTCATCATCCTCCTCCTCAATCATCCCCTCAGGGAGAATTTCATCATCTGGCATCAATTTAGGTTCAGATAGGCTTTCAATGAAGGCAAGCACATCCTCTTCAACATCAGGCATGGGCTCATCTTCTTTTGGCTGATCCTGAATCAAGTTATCAGCTCCTTCAGGTGTAGCCAGAGAGTCTACATTTGGTTGTACAACATCAACCTGCAATTTGTTTAAGTTAGTAACAAGGAAATAGATAAAGGGAATGGTCGCTAGTTCGCTGTCCCAGAGAGGCTGAGGATGATTATTCAGCCACTCCAAAGGATAAATCCTTGGGATTCTTTTAAGTGTGAAAGTAATGAGGTTAATGGTCTCCATTCGCTGCCCCTAGGAAAGTTGAGTGTGATTTTTCAGCCCCCCAAAAGGATAAATCCTTTGGGACTCTTTTATTTGTGAATTGTATATGGGTTAAGATCGCCTGTTACGCTGCCCCTAGGAAAGCTGAGGGTGATGATTCAGCTCCCCCTGAAAGGATAAATCCTTTGGGACTCTTTTAGTTGTGAAAAAGATGTAGTTAATGATCGTCATATTACGCTGTCCCTAGGAAAGCTGAGGGTGATGATTCAGCTCCCCCTAAAAGTTAAACTTTTGGGATTCTTTTTCTAAGGGAACCTAGAGGCTGTGTGAAGTACAGCTACTCTAGGTCGAGACATATGTGTATTCAGGTTGTTGTTTGCTTGAATACTGTATAGAGGGTGCAAGGTCATCGGGGTGTTTTATAAACACAAATGAATCACTCCCTGGTGCAAAGACAGGGTGTACAGAAGTCTTAAAAGATTTCTAAGTGCATACATAGACTCCTATGGGTCGAGGATAACCCTAAATTCACCACTCTCGCCTACAGACATTTGAGAGTGGCTGCTTGTGGACCTCTAAAAATTATAAACTGATTACCTGTGAGATATCAGCGAAATTAGGCTGGTTCCCTGTTGTCTCTGCTGATGTAGAGACGCTATATTCCTATTGTTTATCAACTGTTGTTTCTGTGTCCACAGAAGTCTCTGGACCAGAGGAAGGAGTGGCAATCTTCTTAACCCTGGCCTTAGCAACAGTTTGGGTTTTGGAAGAAGAGGGGTTTTTCTTCTTTTTGGTTGTTGGCCAGTTGGTGGCTTGGACAACGTGGTGTGTTGCCCAGAGGTCAATGACGCTGACTTACCAGACACACCAGCTGCGATCACCTTCTCAGAGGAAGGGAGCAAGGGCTTCACAACAGATGGTTGTTTATTAGCAACATTCTTCATATGAGCAGTCGCTCGCACGTCATTGGGTCCCATCACATTGTAGATAGCTCCATTTACGTGATAAGGCTTCATGGCTGTCAGTGCAGAGTTGTGGTAGTTATCACCCAGCAGACTTTCAAAGATAAGAGAGAGAAAGCGAACATAGAAGATGTTTTTCCCCCTGACTTGGTTGGTGCCCTACAGCTGTTCAACAAGGTTTGAGAAAAGAATGCTTCCAATGTCGATGTATGTACCCCATATTAGTCCATAGGCTATGTCTTGATGATTGAACTATGTGAGTGAAGAGGACTCTCCACATAGGGGGGGGGGGGAAAACTTTGTAGAAACTAGAAGGGGGGGGGGGGGGGGGGGTTGAATAGTTTCTCATCGGTTTATCTCCTAATTAAATCTCATTTCAATTAGGTGAGTGCACAAAACTATCTTTTACTTGAAAGCTAGTTGCATAGTGATTAGGTTCAATTCTAATGCATTAACAATATGTAGTAAGTATAATGATAATGAATGTAAGTAATGAGTAAGGAAAGAAACAACCTAGTAGGAAGACACCAAGATTTATAGTGATTCAGCAACGAAGCTCTATCCTCGTTCCTACTCCACTCCTCGAGTACACCTTACTCAAGATTTCCACTATATCCACAAGCTCCCTTCTTGGCGGAGAAAACCTTACAACGTCGCTTATATTATTTTCCGACACTAAGGTAAATGTCGAGACCTAATCTTAGCTAGTACCAATCTACAAAACGTCGCCCACTTCACCATTTTACGACACAAGGCTAGATGTCGAGTTCTAATCCAAAGCTAGAACCAATCTTCACAACGTTGCCTACTTCACCATTTTCTGACACAAGGCTAGATGTCGAGTTCTAATCCAAAGCTAGAACCAATCTTCACGACTCTTCACTTTGAACCTAAGTGAGAACTTCACACAACACAACTACATATCACTTTATAGTTTAGTGAGAACTCACAAGACGCAGCCACATCACTTTATAGTTTAGTGAGAACTAACATAACTAATTACAACTCAACTAAACATATCCAAGTACACACATGTAGCTTGGATCTACACAACACAAATCCAAGCACACACATGTGCAATGGATTTACACAGTTCTAATCCAAGTATTCACATATAGCTTGGATGAACACAACTAGTCCAAGTATTCACAAATACATTGGATCTACACAAGACACAAATAAACAAATGATGAACATGACTATATCATTAGGAGAAGGTCATCTTCATGAATGCTACATCTTTAATCACATCATAAGTGTGTGAGTGATCTTCTCTTTGGATAAGGTTGTAGAAACTCGAAGGGGGGGGGGGGGGGGGGTTGAATAGTTTCTTATATTTACTTGTTAAAAGATGGTTTCAAAAAATCCTTTTTCAAAAACTTAGGCTTGAGGAAATGTGTGAAATCTTATTATGCACAATATGAACAATGATAGTGTAACTAAACTAATGCTAACTAATGTATATGCACAAAGAATGAAGAATGTAAAGAGTTAAGGGTAAAGAAAGATCAAACCAAACACCAAGGATTTATAGTGGTTCGACAACGAAGCTCACTCCTCGTTCCTACTCCACTCCTCGAGTACTCCTTACTCGAGAGTTCACTACACAACAAGCTCCTTATGGTGGAGAAAACCGTACACGTCTCTTAACCAATTTCCGACTCTAAGATAAAAGTAGAGCCCTAATCGTAGCTAGGACCAATCTACACAACTATACTTAGTACATACATAACTTCCAAATAGATACAACTACTTGGATCTTCACAACTATGACACAACAACAAATGTATAAGATTTGATCTTCAAAGGATCTTTGGTGGTGGACTCAACACTTCACAAGGATAGTGTTCTTCTCTTTGCACTTGGAGAGGAATGAATGGATAGAATAGATTCACTTCTAAACAAGTAGTAATAAATCAAATGATCAAGGATTTGAGTGATTTAAGAAGTATGTTTGAATCTGGAAATTTATGTGCAAAAGAGGTGAAGAGAAAATCTGAGAATGGTCCACTATTTATAGGACATAGGGCCAACGTCTATATCTGCCCGCGGTTCCTTATCTTAGCCGGCGATACCTTATCGATAAGGAACCACATAGGCACTAGGGAACCGCCGGAGTAGACACCGCTCCCTTTTTGTCCTTTAGTGGTGGAGGTCTTATCTGATTATAAAATATCCTGAAATAATATTCCAAATCAAAAAGGAATATGCCATTTTCAAATTTTCAAATATTCAATTTAATAAAACATTTTCTTAAAAAGAAAGTTTAATAAAAAAACTTGTCACACTTAATAAAAAGTGAGTTTTAAGAAAAGATTAAATCACATGATCACTTGATTAAGGTTAGTACTTGTTTATTCATACCTTAAGTGAAAATGGGTAAAATGAAAAATACTTGAACTCAAGAATTCGTTTTTCGTTGTTTTCGTAAATGCTTGTTTTTACATATTGTCGTAATCAAAACTAAGCGAGACCGAAAAATGCAAGTAACATTTTTAGGCATTATTGCATTAACAATCTCCCCTTTTTTGATTCCGACAATACATAAACTCAATCACACAAAAAAAAGATTTTCGAAGACGAGTTTATTCATTTCTCCCCCTTTGTCGAAGCAAAAAGGTTGCACAAGTCGGTGTTGAAGAGACGGACTTTGCAAAGACTCCCCCTTGGTGCTTACTCCCCCTTGCTTGGGGCACCGAGGAATCGAGATATGGTGACAAGCTACATAGAAGGGTTAGTTGAACAAAAGAGACAACCAACAAGAGATAGCTATAGGTCACAACAAACAACCAAAAAAAAAGAAAAAAAAAATAAAAAAGAGAAGAAAACACAAAGACTAAGATCCAAGTGAAGTCATATAAATTAAAAATCATACAAAGATGTATGAAAAAGGAAACAAGCCAAAAGCATAAATCTAATCCTAGTTAATCTAGAATTCTACGATTTGCTCGAATTAGGTGTCTTGTGGATAAGAAACCAATGCTTATATGAAAGACAAGGTAGTGGCGGAAGGTGATGGTGGTGGCTTGGTGGAGATCTCATAATCAAAGTGAAGAGGAGGCTTGATTAAGAGACTCTTGATGTAGCTCAACTCCTCATAGATGTGTGCCATAGCAAGATGTTGATACTGACAACAATGAAAATATGTCCCATGGTGCATGACATTATCATGAGAAGGAGGAAGAACACTAAAGGGTGGTGGTGGAAGAAAAGATGTTCCACAATCAACATTCTTGGTAGGAGAAATGTGATTAAGAGTGTTCTTGGGTGAATTTGGATTGAAAGTGTTCTTGGGTGAGTTGGGATTGAGAGTGTTCTTGGGATTGAGAGTGTTCTTGGGTGAGTTGGGATTGAAAGCAATTGGGGAAAATGGATGAGAATCAAGGCTTTCATTAGGAGAATAAGACATTTTAGGATGTGAAGTATGGCAAAATGCTTATGGTTAAATAGGGAAGGCTCAAGGTATTTTTAGGGTGGTCAAAGGGTTGAAACAAAGATTCACAAAAGTGTTGGAACAAATTTGGAGTTTCAGAAATACCCGAAAAAGGAAGCACTGTACGCGGTTCCTTATCACTCCTGGCGGTTCCCTATCGCTAAGGGACCGCGGTTCATATATGGAACCGCCTACAGAGGTTGTGTTTTGGTGGTGAAGGAAGATTTTTCAATTCAGCAAATCTTATTTTTCTAGTCTAACTAATCATAGGGATATGCTTAAAAGCAAAGATAGATAAAGAAAACACATACGAACTCATCAAATAGAGATTTGACCAAAATACATGGATTTTGAAAATAAAAATCGATGTAGGAGGTGTGTAAGACAAGACCTTAAGTCACGACACAATGATCCTCCATGATTCTATCTTATTCTTGCTATGTTTGAGAGAATCATACATATGAATTATGTAAGCTCGAGATTAATAGCAAGAATCTATGAAAAACGTTTTTAGATTGGATTAACAATGTCAAAACATTTCTCGACCATTTTCGAAAGAGACGTTGAGAATTTTGAAAAGGAGAAGAGAAGATTTTCAAGAAGAGTTTAGGAGACTCAATGACTCAAAGTGATAAAAGACTCAAAAAAAATAAGAGACTCAATAAAAGAAAAGCAATTAAGGAATATGTTCCATTAATCCTAGACCTAGACGCAAGTAATTAAAAGGTTCTATCTTAAGTGGCTTAGTGAAGATGTCGGCTAAGTTATCCTCAGAGGGTACCTTGTCAATCGAAATGTTCCCCTTTTGAACATTATCCCTAAGGAAATGGTGGCGAATTTCTATGTGCTTGGTTCGCGAATGTTGCACGGGATTCTTGCTAAGGTCTATAGCACCTTTATTGTCGCACATGATGGGAACATCATCAAGAGAAATCCCGTAATCAACAAGCGCTTGCTTCATCCATAGAGCTTGTTGGCATGCTTTTCCGGCACTCACATACTCGGCTTCTGTGGTGGATATCGCAAGAGCGGTTTGTTTCTTGGAGAACCAAGAAGTTAAACAACAACCCATGAAGGTACAAACTCCACTAGTGCTTTTCCGGTCCACATAGTCTCCTACATGATCCAAGTCCGCGTAGACAATGGTTTCTATGCCGGTCCCTTTAGGATACCATAATCCTAAATGTATAGTGTCCTTAATGTATCGGAAGATACGCTTAACCGCTTCAAGGTGAGAGGTTTTGGGAGCCTCTTGGAAGCGAGCACAAAGGCAAACACTAAACATGGTATCCGGTCGACTTGCCGTTAGGTACAACAAACTAACAATCATACCTCTATATTTGGTGTTGTCTACCGACTCACAATCATCATCTACGGTGAGTTTAGTATCCAAGGCCATTGGGGTCTTCATTGGTCTAGATTCTTCTAATCCAAATTTCTTTAGCATTTCTTTAGCATACTTTGATTGACTAAAGAAAATACCATCATCCATTTGTTCAATTTGGAGTCCTAAAAAGAAGTAAAGTTCTCCCATCATACTCATTTCAAACTCATCATGCATGATTTTGGCAAAGTCATCACACAATTCTTGACAAGTTGAGCCGAATATAATGTCATCAACATATATTTGCATGATTATGAGGTGAGAACCTTTCTTCTTTGTAAAGAGCGTGTTGTCTACCATCCCCATGGTGTACTCATGTTTAACAAGAAACGCTTTAAGTCTATCATACCAAGCTTTGGGTGCTTGTTTAAGACCATAAAGTGCCTTCTTAAGCTTGTAAACATGATTCGGTTTCTCAAAATCAATGAAGCCGGGATGTTGAGCCACATATACCTCCTCATTGATCAAATCGTTAAGAAACGCACTCTTTACATCCATTTGTTGAAGCTTAAAGTCCAAGGCACAAGCGTAGGCTAAAAGGATTCTAATGGATTCTAATCATGCTACTGGTGCATATGTCTCGTCATAATCAATCCCTTCTTGTTGATTATAGCCTTGAGCTACAAGTCTAGCCTTGTTACGAGATACAACACCATTCTCATCTAACTTATTCCTATAGACCCATTTGGTTCCTATAATGGTAGAACTTCTAGGTGGAGGAACAAGTTCCCAAATATCATTAGCAACGAATTGATTCAATTCTTCTTGAATCGCAATGACCCAACTCTCATCCGTCAAAGCTTCTTTAACATTCTTTGGTTCAATCAAGGAGACGAAACAAAAGAAGTTGCTTTGGTTTTGGACTTGATATCTTAGGGTCCTTTGATTTAAGTCACCAATGATATTATTGAGAGTATGATCCTTAGACTCCTTAATGTTTACTTCCTTTTCAACACTAAGGTCTTCAACTCCTATTTTTCTAACCTCTTTGGCTTTAACTACTTGTATTTCAGCCAAGTCATCATCAACCAATGGTGGTGTCTTGGATAAAGGAGGGGTTTCATCAAAAGTCACGTTAAGTGATTCTTCAAATACGCCCGAGGTTCTATTGAGGACTATGTAGGCTTTGCTAGTTTGGGAATAACCTAAAAAGATACC
The DNA here is from genome assembly GCA_025667525.1 of Glebionis coronaria. NCBI lineage: Eukaryota > Viridiplantae > Streptophyta > Magnoliopsida > Asterales > Asteraceae > Glebionis > Glebionis coronaria. The sequence continues at coordinate 251,234,694 of CM046875.1, read as the reverse complement.
TTCGTAAGACTTTGGGTCGAACTTGGTAAGGTAGTCTTTGGTGTTGAGGATAAAGTACTTGTTTCCAAACACCCTAAAGTATTCCAAAGAGGGGTTCTTACCTTTAAGAAACTCATAGGGGGTCTTTCCTAGGAAAGGTCGAATAAGAATTCTGTTGAGAATATAAGTCGATGTGTCCACGGCATTGCACCAAAACTTTTGAGGCAAGGATTGCTCGTTTAACATCGTCCTACTCATCTCTTGGATGGTCCTATTCTTCCTTTCAACTACCCCATTTGATTGTGGAGTGCGAGGAGCCAAGAAGTTATGGGTAATACCATGAGCTTCACAAAAGGCACCAAATTGCACTTCATTATCAAATTCCCTACCATGATCCGTCCTAATAGATACAATTAGACATCCTAGTTGATTTTGAATTCTTCTACTAAAGATTTCGAAATGATCGAAAGCTTCATTCTTAGATGGCAAAAATCTAGTCCAAGTGAATCTAGAATAGTCATCAACTATAACGAGGGTATAAAGGTTACCTCCATAACTCCGTATGGCGGAAGGTCCAAAGAGATCCATATGTAGGAGCTCTAAGCACCGAGAGGTTGAAACCAAATTATTGGCTTTGTGACTTGAGTGAACTTGCTTTCCAACTTTGCAAGCATCACAAAACTGACTATCAAACTTCATCTTGGGGAAGTGTCTTACCAACTCCTTAGAGACTAAAGATTGAATTAAACGTATATTAGCGTGACCTAATCTCCTATGAAAAAAAGTAGAACTATCATCTATAGTCGCAAGACATATGTTGTCTTTTGATTTCTTATTGACCTTCATGACATAAAGCCCATGCTTTCTAACACCTTTTCCAATGACCTTTCCATCTTTTACGATTTTACTGTCATGTTCCAAAAAGATGACCTTACACTTATTGTCACAAATTTGACCTATACTTAAAAGGTTAAACCCTAAATTATCTACGTGCTCAACATTTTCAATGGTCATGGAGTCAAGAGAAACCGTACCTTTGCCAATGATATTACCACGTAGACTACTAGCGAATGTGACGTTACCTCCATCATATGATTTGTAGAACGAGAACAAACTTCGATTACCCGTCATGTGTTTAGAACAACCACTATCCTTAATCCACTCGTCGGGTTCCAAATCAATTCCCAAGCATATATAGGTAACAACACACACGATCCAACATTAGGTCCCCAATATCTCATGGGTCCAAAATTGTTAGTTCCAAACATCCCTTGCATTTGGTTGGGATGCATGAATGGAGGAGGGGTTCCCCATGGGGAACAAAATGGAGGAGGATAATAATTCATATAACCATTTTGTTGTTCATTATTTCTCCTAGGTGTATTTGATCTTGGTTTAGAGTTATGGTCATTCCTTCTAGGTGTTGGAGTTTTACTTCTAGGTCATGAATTATTTTGACTATCTCTTCTAGGTGTTGTCGTTCTACTTCTAGGCCTAGACTCATTCCATACTCTTTGTGGAGTAGATGATGGTCTTGATAAACTTCTATTTCTCATTAGAGGTTTACTCAAGGGCTTGTAGAACTTATCAACGGCATTGTCGTCAAGTATGGGTAATTTGACCTTGTTAACAATAAGATTCTCTGGTTGTTCACCTAAATTTGACTTTTTAGAAAGTTCAGGATTTTCAGCAAAAACTCTTTCTGGCCGCGGTTCCTTATCTAGGGAGGCGGTTCCATAGTGATAAGGAACCGTCCCATATAATCTGGGACAGCGTACAACAGACAATTTTTACTGAAAATCTGACTTGTTTAGGTTCACTGGTTGATGCTTCATTTGAGTTAAAACCTACACCAAGTCTTTCATTAGAATGAATTTGTTTGTTTAACATATCATCAAGAGCACTAGTACTTTTCATGAACTTTTCCAATTTAATGGAGGTGCTCTTGAGATTTTCATTCTCTAATCTAAGTTTCTCACAACTTAAACAACCTAAATCAACTTATTTATTTTTCTAAAGCTTGGCTAATTTCTCCCTAAGTTCATTGATCTCATTTTCAAGATTAATTTTGGTTGATTTTAAGGTTCTATTCTTTTCTATGAATTTAAGGCTAAGTTTGTGTAAATTATCATATTGGCCTTCTAATTCAATATCATCTAAGGTGGAGCTATCATTGCTATAATATTCAGTTTCGGAATGTACCTCTTTAGAAGTATGAGCCATAAGACATTTCTCCTCTTTGGGGTTGTCATCAACATCTTCACCGCTATCGCTCCAAGAACCACTAACGAACGCCGTGTGATTCTTATCATGTGAAGGCTTTGGACACTCACTAATGAAATGATTTGGATCACCACATCTAAATAAATTCCTATCACCTTTTTCGTTCTTGGCAAACCGATTCTTTGAGAATGGTTTCCTGTCATTGTTGGGTTGCCTCACGTGTTGACCTCGTCTTTTGAAGAACCTCTTGAAATCTCTCACCGCCAATGCATACTCCTTGTCATCGCTATCCAAGGAGCTATCATGATCGCTTTGTGCCTTCTTGGCTTTGAGTGCAAGAGACTTCCTTTCACTCTTGGTTTTCACCAATTCCGAGTCCTTCAAAATTATCATCTCATGAACCTTCAAGTTGCCTATGAGTTCATCGAGTGATAAAGTTGAGAGATCTTTTGATTCTTCAATCGCCGTGACTTTTGCTCTCCACTTCAGATGTAAGGCCCTTAAAAACTTCCTAACATTGTTCTTGCTAGAAAAACCTTCATCAAGTGCTTTTAGACTAGTAATAATAGTGTTAAATCTAGCAAAAGCACTATCAATAGTTTCATCTTCTAAGATGACAAATTGTTCATATTGTTGGACAAGAAGATCGATTTTCCTTTCTTTGACTTGGCTATTACCTTGGTGGGTTACTAAAAGAGTGTTCCAAATATCTTTAGCGGTTTCACACATAAAAATCCTTTCATACTCTTTCTTAGGTAAAGCATTATAAATCACCATTTTAGCCTCATTATTTTTCGAAAGTTTCTTTTTAGTATCGTCATTACCTTTGTCAAAAGTGACCAATTCTTTTGTTTTAGAAACTTCATTAAATTGATAAGTTAAAAATCACCATTGGTAATAACATGCCAAAGATCTAAATCTTTAATTTCACATAAGTCTCAAATCCATTTTTCTAATGGATAAAACTACCGGTTTCAAAAAGTGGTGGTCTTTGCCTAGATTGCCCTTCTAGATACTTGTTGGAATCCATAGATCGAATCATGTTTTAAAATACAATATACTTTAAAAATTCTTGAGCAACCTCGCTCTGATACCAATTGTAGAAACTAGAAGGAGGGGGGGTTGAATAGTTTCTTATATTTACTTGTTAAAAGATGGTTTTCAAAAAATCCTTTTTCAAAAACTTAGGCTTGAGGAAATGTGTGAAATATTCTTATGCACAATATGAACAATGATAGTGTAACTAAACTAATTCTAACTAATGTATATGCACAAAGAATAAAGAATTTAAAGAGTTAAGGATAAAGAAAGATCAAACCAAACACCAAGGATTTATAGTGGTTCGGAAACGAAGCTCACTCCACGTTCCTACTCCACTCCTCGAGTACTCCTTACTCGAGAGTTCACTACAAAACAAGCTCCTTATGGTGGAAAAAACCGTACACGTCGCTTAACCAATTTCCGGCTCTAAGCTAAAAGTCGAGCCCTAATTGTAGCTAGGACCAATCTACACAACTATACTTAGTACATACACAACTTCCAAATAGACACAACTACTTGGATCTTCACAACTATGACACAACAACAAATGTATAAGATTTGATCTTCAAAGGATCTTTGGTGGTGGACTCAACACTTCACAAGGATAGTGTTCTTCTCTTTGCACTTGGAGAGGAAGGAATGGATAGAATAGATTCACTTCTAAACAAGTAGTAATCAATCAAACGATCAAGGACTTGAGTGATTTAAGAAGTATGTTTGAATCTGGAAATTTATGTGCAAAAGAGGTGAAGAGAAAATCTGAGAATGGTCCACTATTTATAGGACAAAGGGCCAACGGCTATATCTGCCCGCGGTTTCTTATCTCAGCCGACGGTACCTTATCGATAAGGAACCACATAGGCACTAGGGAACTGCCGGAGTAGACTCCGCTCCCTTTTTGTCCTTTAGTGGTGGAGGTCTTATCTGATTATAAAATCTCCTGAAAGAATATTCCAAATCAAAAAGGAATATGCCATTTTCAAATTTTCAAATATTTAATTTAATAAAACATTTTCTTAAAAAGAAAGTTTAATTAAAAAACTTGTCACACTTAATAAAAATTGAGTTTTAAGAAAAGATTAAATCACTTGATCCACTGGATTAAGGTTAGTACTTGTTTATTAATACCTTAAGTGAAAATGGGTAAAATGAAAAATACTTGAACTCAAGAATTTGTTTTTCGTTGTTTTCGTAAATGCTTGTTTTTACATATTGTCGTAATCAAAACTAAGTGAGACCGAAAAATGAAAGTAACATTTTTAAGCATTATTGCATTAACAAAGGTAAAGAAGGAGATCAAGAGGATAATCATGAGTAAACATACTTAACACATTAAGTGATCATTTACAAATGACTAGGATTAGATAGCAGAAAGAAGACTGAAAGAGATGTCCAAAAAGGGTTGATGAGAATGCAGATTTGATCCACTGTTTATAAGACAAACATCCAACCACTATATTTGCCTCCGGTTCCTTATTGGAGCCCGTGGTTCGTTATCGATAAGGAACCGCCGTAGGTGCTATGGTACCACAAGCGTAGAGTCCGCTCCCTTTAGTCTTTTAGTGAATTTGAAATATCTGAGGCTGTTTAAACTTTCAAAGAATATTCTTATGACATTTGGAATATGCCATATTCAAATTTACATTTTTATTTTAATAAAATATTTTCTTAAAAATAAAGTTTATTATAAATCTTTTGTTACATTTGACAAAAGTGAGTTTTAAGGCTAATTACTTTTATGATCACTAAGCATGATTAAGATATGTTAGTGTAATGATTATTACCTTGATGATAGTGTCTGTTAGATAATTCGTTTTATGATTGTGTTTGACAATAAATGTCTTTGTAATTTGTCATGATCAAAACTAAGAAAGATTAATCAGTACTAACAATGTTTTTAGGCATTGCTTTGCGTTATTAATATATGAATTTTTCAATTCTTTTAATCTCTATTTTTATCGTTCCTCGACTCGACTCGAATTCATTTACAACTTAACACAAGACTTATTTGTTTTTGGTTAATAGTAGCGTATTTGGTATCTATACTACTTGGCACAAAACGAGAAAACAACTAATCTAAAATTCTACTATTATTATACTATACGAATGTAAAATTGCTACATGAAATGGACTAAACTATATACTACTAATTTTCTACTCAATAGACAATTCCAACACACATAATATGAGCCTATTCCAATCTTTACTATGTAGTATGTTATATTAGTCAAATTCAAACTTAGGCCTAATTTCAACCAATCTAACTAACGCTTCAACGAGTTTAAATACATTTTTTTTATACTAAACCATCTATTCAACCAACGATTCCAACATATTAAAAAATAAAGGAGTAAATGTTTGTGAAACAAATGGTTTAAATCCACATGTATAATAACAAGCTAAACAACTATATTCAAAGGATTACTCTAGCTATAAAGACCTAATACAAGCAACTTGAAATTTAAACTCTAATGAACACCCTATCTTGACTGAACTAAAAGATTACACTACTTCAACTCCTACTGTATTACTCAAAAATTCTTAATGACCAGCATGACTTATTGAAATGCAGAAAACCATGCTAAACTAAAAACCAAACTTTATCCTAACAGCTTATGTTGCGATACCTAAATGCTATCAGTTTTAGATCAAATTCCAGCAATCACCAATCCTATATCACACTATATGAACACTACAAATCTGCAACTACACGACCTAGCCAGAATTCAAAATTAAGCAGGAACTCACAAAGATGTATTATGCTAAATACTCTAAAAATTCAAACAAGAAATGGAAATCAACATTTCAGAAAACAAGATATAAGCTGAATAACAGAGATTTGAAAAAGAACAAACAAGTAACACTAACAAGTTATACTAAAGATGCACAAAAAATATTTTAATGGAAGATTATACTAAAAATGCAGGAATATAAACGGAATTTACACTACCGTAACAACTAGCAGATTATACTAAAAAAAATTGCAGAAACTAAATAAGAAACTTCCTGCGTCCAGGCCTGCCCGTTGTCGACGTGTGCTATGCTAACGAAAACCAAAACGAGACTAAGAGTTTACTGAGCAAACCGAACTACTACAATGAACCCAGACGAAAACTGTACTTCCCGGCCTAGTCCGCTGATGACGAAGCCATGAACTAAAACTAGACTAAAATCAAGAACGGACTGATAGAAACTAACCTAGTTGTTTGAACTATTATCGACCCTAACCGAAACTGATATCGAATCTAAACCATGAGCTTAATACCAAGGCTACACGTCTAACGATTTCTACCCAAGCAAAACTGAAACTCTCGAACATAAAGTAAACCAAGGAACTGCTAAACCAATAACCTCCAATATCAAGCGAAAACACAATCTATTGAAACATCAATCTTCTAATTTGCTGTAACCAAATCTAAACCTACAAACATCACCGTGACTAACTTCAAAGCAAATCGAATCATAATCTAATCACTTGTAAAATATAACCAAACAAAAACATCAATCTCGAATCTAAAAATCCCCTCCGTAACATTCACCATCACCGAATCGATCATCAAACGGAAAACTATAGAACCGAATCCAAACCTATCATACTTCGATCAGAAACAACCTTAACTAACATTAATCGAACGTAAATCTTTAATAACGAAAACTGAATACCCGAATCAAACAACGAACAAATTGATCCAATCAATAGCATTATTTAAACAGAAATCGAATACGAGGTTTTAAGGGAAGATGAAGCTGCAATTTTAATTGACAAATACGTGAACAAGTTTAACCGTATTTAAGAAAGAAAGAAAACGAACAGAGGAAAAATAATGTAAAGATGTGTATATAATATGTTTATTCTAATCTACGCTACATCCAAAGAAAGACATGGAAAGGTTAAATATATATGAAAGCTGCGTGTATTCCAAGCTAGATCTGATCTATATCTTTTTCTTTTCTTCACTTCTGGGCTGGGCTGTTGGGCTTTCTCTTTAGCTGAGCTGAAAATTGGGCCTGCCTTTATAATTCGAGCCTTCAACATTTGGGCTAGCAGCTTAGTACTTGTAAAGAGGCAGCGCATCATGGGCTGTGGTTATAAATATTGGGTCGGTCCTGACCCATTTGAGATGGTGTCGGGTCGGTTCAATAAAATATAAAGGCACCGTTGGACTCGATTTTCCGTGCTCTTTCCATTTCTCGTGTCCGTTTCGGCTCTTTGGCTTCGTTTGTTGTGATTTTCTTGATATCCGTACCTACACACGCACAAACGATAAAATACACATATACAAGGCATAATTGATGATTATTTGACCATTTTAAGCATGTTTTACGGGGAAATATGATGTGTAATTAGAGTCACATCACACCCCCTACTAAACCATTGACGTGTCCTCACGCAATGCTAGAATAAAGTATAAAGCAACTTCGTTTTTCATTTATTAAAAGCAATTATTCATTTTATTAATATTATATGTGTAATGACATAATGTATCGCTTTTATTATTCAAAAATAACTTTTAGGATTACAAAATTTGAATAGGTTCATCGTCCTTGACTTTTCACTCTTTCCATGTCAAGCTCCAAAACAAGATCATTGTTAACAACAAGTTCTCATGTTAAGACCACTTATATAAGACATTTGTGTAGAAATCCTTCTCCATTATTCCTAAGTTGTATCTCTAGATTTTAAGGATTGTCATTCACCCGTAGGCTCATTTGACTTATTTAATAATTATTAGTCCAAAAATGAAGGCAAAATGGTGTAAACCCGACACTTAGAACCTATCCTCATCCTCAAAAACCGTTGTCACTAAATAAATCCCACATCAAGGATAATTTAACACGATTTAGGGAATAAATTCCCGGATTCAAAATTTGGCCAATAGTACTACTTATTATTTATTCCTCCAAAGTCATGTTGACTTTATAATGGAGTTAGCAAATTTACATCATATACCCTTAGGCTCTTTAAGATGTAAAAGTGATCCTTATCTATGATCCACACCATAAGTCTCCTTGAACCATAAATAAGGGAATTGACATTCACCATCACTCCACACCCTAAGGCTCCTTGAAATAATGATGAAGCAATTTTTATTAAACACTTACCATGCCATACACCCTAAGGCTCTAATGACAAGGCTCGTGCTACATGTCCCACACCCGAAGGCTCCTTGAGATCATGTTTTAATCTTATTCTTCTTTATTTATGATATATATAGTAGGCCAAATTCCGTAATCCCATGGTCTGAATACCTCCTACTTAGTGGTTATGAGCCACCTTAGTCGGAAGTACATGACGCTGGCACCCTCAGTGTGTTGTCGCTTTAACTACAAGGGAAATTAAAGAATCGGTTAAGAGCTAAAATATTGAACCTAAACCGCAAAAATCTTCATTTATTAAGCAATTAAATATACAAGCGGGGAAAAAGAGCCACACAAACTCATATAAGGAAGAATTAACCTTTAAACTTAGTAGCAACTCTATCATCTCTCGTTCTCCACAATTTAAAATCTCAAATAATGAGACTCGTGGATGCTTAGCCTAATAAACCAATTAAGGTCTACATGGTTAAGGAATGAGCTAAGGTAAAAACCGGTCGAGTCAAAAACTATTCTTATTTTCACCAACGGAAAGCTTACATTCATGTCAAAAACACTTATTAAAATATGAAAAAAATAATAATTTAACATTATGCAATTTTAAGCACATTTTTGAAAAACGGAGTACGTGAAGACAACGAACAAAAGGAAAATCATATCGATAGATACCCCCCCCCCCCCATACTAAAACCAAACATTGTCCTCAATGTTTCAAGTCTAAGGGTATAATACCCCCCTACTAGAGACGAAGAGTCGAATGCAAAATTCTAGCATGGAAAGGGTATGACACAAATAATTAAAAGCTGTTTATTAGTTATGCCGATAAAAATAAGCGTTAGTAAAGGATATAATCATCGGATATCGGATGTCTCAAATGAAGGATTGAAACTCGAGTGATATGTGATGAAAAACGAACATGAGAGTCTTCGATATATGAGAAACCTAAAATCACATCACAAACAAAACATGAGAAACAAACAAAAAAGCACAAGCCCTTCACATTGGAAATTAGAAAGAAAATAGAATGATAAGCATGGGAATCTACCCCACGAGGCACCTGGTTTTTGGTAAATGAGTCATGAGCTCGAATCGATCCCCGAAGTAAATTGTCCTTAGGGAAACGATCATAGAGAGAAAAAGATTTACCCGTAAAAGAAAAACTCTTCATGATAAAGTGAAATAACCTCCCAAATAAGGAAAACCCCATAAAATTCCACCCGGGTCAAATACATGGTTTCCATCTCTAAAAGAAATAGACCCCAAGGTGGCAATAGCAAATAAGTATAAGAAAGATGGGTTTCCTTTAAGCAAAAGTTTCTTACAATTAAGGGTATAGTAAGAAGGTAATGATCCCAATTTTTCAAAAAATTTCCTTTTAATTTCATCATTAAGATACTGAGATTGCTCAAAAATGTGTATACCCGGATCAAATATCGTTCCCTTTATGGGAAAATAGCAAGACAACTCGATGTCAACATCTTTTGTCTCATTAGGAATGGGTGGGGCGGGAAGGAGAGAAGGTATAGTATCATCGTGTAATAAATCATCTAGGAAAAGTATATCTCCCTCCACATCAAAATACCCGGGAATGTACTCAATTGGTGTGTCAATATCAAGAAACTCATCGATCTTGGGAATGATAAAACCATCATCATCACTAAAAGTGATATATGGAAGAGAATCGATGGTAGAATCAAAATTAATTGGTGAAGAGGCAAATTTGAATTTGTCAACATCCGAGTTTTCAAAATCAATTTCAAAATCAAGTTTTAAATCTCCATTTTCCCTCCCATCAATACCATGATCACAATGAAGCTCATCCGAGAGAACCAATAACACGGGATCATAAAAAGAATCCTCGTGATGGAATCTCTCAACACTCAGGGTATAGAAATCATCACTAAGGGGTGAAGTATCCGAAAAATTATTAGTATCATTAGCATGTTTCTCAAAAGTCGATTTTTGTAAAATAGGAGTGTCATCCTCATCCGAGCCCGATGAAGAATTAAAAGTATAGTCGGAATCATAAGATAACACATCCATATCAAGATAACTACTATGAGAAGTAGTACATTTGGATGAGTAGGTGAAGGAGTCATAAAAGGACTGGGGTAAAATGTAGGCTCAAGTACAATCTCGGGAATTTCCTCACAAGATGAGAAGGGGAGCTAAATGTATCTGTGGGTGTCAACACCGGAGGGGGAGTAAAACTCATGATAATCTCTGGGCCTTGTCTCTCCTTTATTGGCGGAGAGATTGAAGGATCCATAGTGGGAACATCACTACTAGTAGTAGTGTTAGCCTCAACATGAGCTCTCAAAGCTTCCAAGAGTTGATATTTAAGAGTTTGGTTTTGGTCATTAAGGTCATTTATCATCCTCTTTTGTTCCTCAAATATTTCAACTATTACGTCCATTTGTGAAGGTTGAATTTGAAAATCCCCTTGATTATTACATTGAAAATTGTTATGATTTTGAAAATATTCTTGATTTGAAAAGCCTTGATTTTGAAAATCCCCAAAACACCCTTCATTAATTTGTGTTGGGTCGGAGTCAACTCAACCGTGAGTCGCTCAAGAACTACTTCTTCCTCAAAATCCAGAGGACAAGTCACTAGTCATATGAGAAAGGGGACTAGAAGAATCATCAAAAATAGGGTCATCCGAATCAGCACATGGCTCATCACTAACTCTTGGAGTATATGAGAAAAGAGGGCCACTCCTAATGATAATAGACGTGGTACCGGATACTTCGGCCTTGCTCTATACTTGAGACTTATTCTCAATAATCATTAAAGCCTCACCAGTACTCCGAGAGTAAAGATTTACGCTTGCAGCCGTGTTAAGAGAATCTTGATCGTATTGTGTCAACCCATTATAAAACGAATTAATTAACTGCAAAGCAGAAAATCCATGATGAGCACAACTACGCACTAAATCCTTAAATCTTTCCCAAGCCTCGGTAAATTTTTCATTATTAGACTCTTGAAAATTAGTAATGTCCAACCAAATTTTTCTCGTTTTAGCATAAGGGTAAATTTGATTTAAGAATTTTGACTCAAGATTAGCCCATGTAAAAATAGATCGTGGTGGTTCGTTTTCAAGCCAAGTCCGGGCTTGCCCATCAAGGGAAAAAGGAAAAAGGTGTAAATAGATAATGTCTTGTGTTACATTAGTGTATTTGACGGTTCTGGCATATGAAAGAAAATGACGTATATTAGTGTAAGGATCGTCATCCTCAAATCCGTAAAAAGGACGACCGGATATCAACTTAATAAAATCCGAATTAAACTCAAAAGAATCACCCTCGATATCCGGTATCACGATCGCATTGTCGAGACATCCCTCAGTAGGTAATTGAAACAACTCATAAATCGATCGATTATCCATAGCCATGTCAATAGCACGATACTCAGGATCGACTTGACTCGTCACGATATTTTTTATTTTATAAAATACAATATAATATGTACGTAAAAACGAAGAAGAAACCAAGATAGAAAATATATATATATACGTAGATTTTTTGGTGTAATACTTTAGGAAAAATATTACTTCTTTTTGTTGCAAATCTTAGGAAAGAAATGCTTTTGTAATATTACTTTTTTTAATAAAATATTATAATATATAGCTAAAGAAAAATAAAATCCAAAAGAAAAAAAAAATATTTTTAAATTTTTTAAAGGCTATATATAGTAAGAAAGAAAAGAAGAAAAAAATAAGAAAATACTTTTGGTTTTTATTGATTTTATAATTTTTTTAATAATTTTTTTTTAATTTTTAATTTTTGTTTTTAATTTTTTGTTTGATAATAAAAATAACGTTCAAAATCGAACGGATCCCAAAATCCAAATCGTCTCACGAAAAATCGTCAATCGTAACGAGCACGAACCGACAGCGGCGCCATTTTAATATATGAATTTTTCAATTCTTTTAATCTCTATTTTTATCGTTCCTCGACTCGACTCGAATTGATTTACAACTTAACACAAGACTTATTTGTTTTTTGTTCATAGTAGCATATTTGGTATCTATACTACTTGGCACACAAAACGAGAAAACAACTAATTTAAAATTCTACTATTATTATACTATACGAATGTAAAATTGCTACATGAAATGGACTAAACTATATACTACTACATTTCTACTCAATAGACAATTCCAACAAACATAATATGAGCCTATTCCAATATTTACTACGGAGTATGTTATATTAGTCAAATTCAAACTTAGGCCTAATTTCAACCAATCTAACTAACGCTTCAACGAGTTTAAATAAAAATTTTTATACTAAACCATCTATTCAACCAACGATTCCAACATATTACAAAATAAAGGACTAAATGTTTGTGAAAAAAATGGTTCAAATCCACATGTAGAAAAGCAAGATAAACAGCTATATTCAAAGGATTACTCTAGCTATAAAGACCCAATACAAGCAGCTTGAAATTTAAACTCTAATGAACACCCTATCTTGACTGAACTAAAAGCTTACACTACTTCAACTCCTACTGTATTACTCGAAAATTCTTAATGATCAGCATGACTTATTGAAATGCAGAAAACCATGCTAAACTCAAAACCAAACTTTATCCTAACAGCTTATGTTGCGATACCTAAATGCTATCAGTTTTAGATCAAATTCCAGCAATCACCAATCCTATATCAAACTATATGAACACTACAAATCTACAACTACACGACCTAGCCAGAATTCAAAAATTAAGCAGGAACTCACAAAGATGTATTATGCTAAATACTCTAAAAATTTAAACAAGAAATGGAAATCAACATTTCATATAACAAGAAATAAGCTGAATAACATAGATTATAAAAAGAACAAACAAGTAACACTAACAAGTTATACTAAAGATGCACAACAAACAGTTTAAAAGCAGATTATACTAAAAATGCATAAATATAAACGGAATTTACACTACTGTAACAACTAGCAGATTATACCAAAAAATTTTGCAGAAAGTAATAAGAAACTTCCTGCGTCCAGGCCTGCCCGTTGTCGACGTGTGCTATACTAACGAAAACCAAACCGAGACCAGGAGTTTATTGAGCAAACCGAACTACTACAATGAACCGAGCCGAAAACTGTACTTCCCGGCCTAGTCCGCTGATGACGAAGCCATGAACTGAAACTAGACTAAAATCGAGAACAGACTGATTGAAACGAACCAAGCTATTTGAACTATTATCGACACTAACCAAAACTGATATCGAATCTAAACCATGAGCTTAATACCAAGGCTACACGTCTAACGATTTCTACCCAAGCAAGACTGAAACTCTCGAACATAAAGTAAACCAAGGAACTGCTAAACCAATAACCTCCAATATCAAGCGAAAACACAATCTATTGAAACATCAATCTTCTAATCTGCTGTAACCAAATCTAAACCTACAAACATCACCATGACTAACTTCAAAGAAAATCGAATCATAATCTAATCACTTGTAAAATATAACCAAACAAAAACATCAATCTCGAATCTAAAAATCCCCTCCGTAACATTCACCATCACCAAACAGAAAACTATAGAACCGAATCCAAACCGATCATACTTCGATAAAAAACAACCTTCACTAACATTAATCGAACGTAAATCTTTAATAACGAAAACTGAATACCCGTATCAAACAACGAACAAATTGATTCAATCAATAGCTTTATTTAAACAGAAATCGAATACGAGGTTTTAAGGGAAGATGAAGCTGCGATTTTAATTGACAAATACGTGAACAAGTTTAACCCTATCTAAGAAAGAAAGAAAACGGACAGAGGAAAAGTAATGTAAAGATGTCTATATAATATGTTTATTATAAATCTACGCTACATCCAAAGAAAGACATGGAAAGGTCAAATATATATGAAAGCTGCGTGTATTCCAAGCTAGATCTGATCTATATCTTTTTCTTTTCTTCACTTCTGGGCTGGACTGTTGGCCTTTCTTTTTAGCTGAGCTGAAAATTGGGCCTGCCTTTATAATTCGGGCCTTCAACATTTAGGCCAGCAGCTTAGTACTTGTAAAGAGGCAGCGCATCATGGGCTGTGGATATAAATATTGGGTCGGTTTTGACCCATTTGAGATGGTGTCGATTCGATTCAATAAAATATGAAGGTACAGTGGGACTGGATTTTCCGTGCTCTTTCCATTTCTCGTGCCCGTTTTGGCTCTTTGGCTTCGTTTGTTGTGATTTTCTTGATATCCGTACACACACACACACAAACGACAAAATACACATATACAAGGCATAATTGATGATTATTTGACCATTTTAAGCACGTTTTACGAGGAAATATGATGTGTAATTAGAGTCACATCAGTTAACAATGTCCCCTTTTTTGATTACGACAAACTATAAACTCATTTACATAAAATACAAGTTTATTCGAATTATTAACGAGTTTATCACTATCATTTCTCCCCCTTCGTCGAAGCAAAAAAGGTTAGCACAAGTCTTTAAGAAGAAAAGAACCAGACTTTTGCTAGTAGCTCCCCCTTGGTTCTTACTCCCCTTGCTTGGGGCACCATGTAAATGAGCTAAGGTGACATGCTACACAAAGGTTAGAAGAAAGAAAAGAAACACCAATGTATGTATGTGCACTACTTACTAACTAACTTGAGAGGGAGAAGGAAAAGAAATCTCAAATTAGAAGCAAACATTTGCTAAGTATGTCCAAAGAGTGTGTATTGACAACATCATAGTTCAATAGTGGAATAAAGGAAGAAAAGAAACATCCAAACCAATCAAAGATAATTTAAAATGTCAATGGATTAAAATTTAGAATTTATGGAATCATCCATATTTAATTTTAAGTTTTAACCATGATCAACTCTTTAACCAATGTGTGAAATAGAATTAGAGGGAAAGATAACACACATAACATTCATATTACATAAATATGAAATAACATACAAGAGAAATATTCATATACACAAAATGAATATTTACAGCAAAAAATATGGAAAATAGACCACAAAGCATAAACTACTCTAATAGTGATAATCTTCCAAGATTACTTAAGTTTTATTGACTCAAACAACTAAAGTAAAAAATGTTCCTTAGATGGAAAATAAAGACGACGAAGCATCATTCGAAGTTTTGTTCATGAGAACGAAAAATTTAAGAGGAGGTCGAGTGAGGAGGAATCCAAGGAAATTTAGCTTGTCATAAATATGAGCAAGTTCAATTTGTCGAAAACGACAACAAGCACACGAGGAACCATGATGTAAAACAAAGTCGTTAGATGGGGGAGGTCCATCAAGATTAGAGGTTGGTGGAGAGGGAGATAATGGATAAGAGATGTTTTCACAATGCCTAGTGAGGTTAGGGAAAGAAGATAGGTCATTGAGTTAAGGGGAGTTGAAAGGTTTTGATGGTGGTGGAAGAATTTCCTTTTCTCTGCTAATTGGATTCATAGAGTAAGTCTCATTCCAATATTGATTCGGAGAGAAAGAGGAATTCTTTGAGGATTCTGGAGAAGAAGAATCATGAGGATTCTTGTTCTTTTTGATCCAAATGGGTTTAACCGAGACGGTTTCTTTGAAAGCTTAGAAGAAGAAGCTTTAGGTTGAGAAGTTTGTGACAAAGAAATGTCAAGGTTAGGAAAGGAAGAATTAGGCATTATGAGGGATGAAGAAAAGAACTCCCAAAAGAGAAGAATTTAAAGAAAATAGACAATGCAAATATTTGAAATGAAAAACAAAGGTTTTAGGAAATGTTTAGCCAAACTGGATAAAAAAAGAATCTTAACCAAAACAGTGGTAAAAAAAGAATGACCAAAAATAAGCCAAGAACGGCTTTACTATGCGCGGTTCTTTAAAAAAGCCCGCGGTTCCATATCGATATGGATCCACCTGAGGGCTAAGGAACCGCGTCCAGTGGACATCAAACCTTGATTTTCAAATGTTTTGGAGAAAAATAAGACTTTTTCAAAATTTTGCAAATCATGGATTTTTACCTCTTTTAGCACTAGAGTATGCTAGGGTTGCATAAAAGCAACACATTCACAAAGAATGTCTTGACAAAGGGTGACAAAATATTTAGATAACATTTTGGTCCAATTTTAAGTCAAGTTTTTAGAGGTTGTAATAGATTTAGGTTCAATTTTAAATAAATTGAAGTTAATTAAAGTGATCACATAGATAGAAACACATAAAACTAAATCCGTAAATCATCCACATGAGAAAATCATGAGGGAAAGGAAAGGAAATACAAGAAATAAAAAGACAATTAACTACTACAAAGATAACTAAAAACTAGGTATTGAATTCATAGATCTCTTTGGCTTGACCTTCTTTTAAAAAGCATGTTATTCTGAAAACCATCATTCATCTCCTAGGAGGAGGCATGGAGAACAAGACAAGCAAGAAATCATGCAACATTCTATGAAGACCAAGCATCTCCATCCTTAGGTTTTGAATGATGTAGTTATTATAGAGACAACATGGGCAATTGGCACCATGAGCTTCTAGGAACCCAAATAAGTAAGGATCACCCATGAAGTGAGGGATAGGAATGCCCAAAACAGGACCATTAGTGTTAGAAGGTGGAGGAGGTGGTGGAGGCATAGTGTCCAAGGGTTATATGGGAGAATTTGGTGGAGTGAAAGGATAGGTAACCAAAGGCTCAAGTACAAAGGGGATACTTAGTAGAGGTTGTGGTTGAGAAATCCCATCCAAAGGAAGACTAGGGGTGATAGGTCAAGAAAGCTCATTCATTCTTGATTGGAATGAAGAGGAGGTAGAACCATGTGAATGGTTAGTACCATGGGTTGAGTTTGTCTTGCATGGAGCAAGGGGTGGTGAAGGTGAAGAAGAAATAAGAATGGGAGAGATCTCATTTTTGGGAATGTGAAAAGATGATGAACCAATGTTAGGTAACTTAATCTTAATTTTGAGGCTTCTTTTGGAGGAGGAAGTGGATGTTCTAGTGGACACCATGGTTGTGTTAAGGTTTAGAGAAAAGTTGAAGGGAGGAAGAACACAATCAACATGAGAGGGTTTAAGAAGAGAAGGGAATGATCCAAACTAGTAATGGGTTAAAATAATTTTAGGTGAATAATGAAATTAGGTACCCTAGTTTAGGAAAGTACAGGTTTTTGCAAGAATTTTATCAAAGTTTTACACATATTAAGGAAAACAGTGTAAAGCAAAGATTTTGTCGAAACAGGGATAGGCGGTTCCTTATGTAGGTCCGCGGTTCTTTATCGCTAAGGAACCGCGGGTTCGATATGGAACCATGTCTAGTGTTGTTCAAAAGTAGCACTTCCTCAAACTTTGGTCAGCCCAGATTTCACACAGGTAAATAGCAAGCCAAAGTTAACTATAAATCAAAATCTTGGAAGCTAGCAAAAACATAATGAGCACAAAGCTATGTAGATCTAAAGATCGACTACATAGTTAATTAAGGATTAAAATAGTTAGTAATCTAAACAAGTAGTATTAGTTATTATACACACATAGAAGAAAAGAAAACAAATTTTGAACCCATAACATGTTCAACAACATTTCACCTTGAAGTTAAATCAAAGTCTTTATCTTCTCTTCTTGCCAAATCCATTGATCAAATTTCCCAAGTATTTGAATCCCTTCCTTGACTCCACTCGATGATCAAACAACTCACCTCGAGTCCTAAGATTTTCATGGTAGAGACACTCCATGTTGAGGTCTTCCGATACTTCACTAGTGGAATGGTGAGAAGGGAGTTACTTGAAGAGCCGACATGAGCACTAGTACCTATGACATCACCATCACTTGTTGGCATTTAGGTGTCCTCATCATCGGACTCTTGTTGATCATGTTTTCTCAAACCTTTATCACTTCTAGGCTTTCTTTCATATACCTCTTGAATAGGTAACATCACCCGTTGAACCGGTTGAAAGCGAGAGAAGTCAAGGAAGGGAAAATCATGAAAAACCCTCTTAAAAAGGCGAGTAAGAAGCATAGAATAGGGAGTATTTGTGTTTGGCTTAAAGATAGCGTAATTAATTTGTCGAGCAATATAGTATGCCAAGTTGTACTTTGTTTCGGTAAGGATGCAAAATAACATATGCACCATACACGCCAGAATGTGATCCCGGTTCCCACCAAGACAAAATACATTCTCCCTTAGGATCTCGGCCCAACGAACCATAAAATCCTTAATGTCGCTTGAGAGAACCTCATAATGATTTACAAGTCGTTTATTAGAATGAAGGCTTATCACAACGTTTCCATCACGCTCTTTGGAGATGATTTCAAGGATAAAATCAAGATCAACTTCACTGTGGTCATTCAGAGGTTTATTGTTGGATTCATCGAGAGCATCAAGTCTCCATTTGTCCGTGAAACGACAAATACCTTCAAATGGTGTTTCGAGAGAGTATTGAATGACTTGATCATTCAACAAGAATCTAAAGAATATTCTACCATTGAACTCAAAGATAGAATAGGTGCTAAAGAACTCCAAAAGAAATACGGGATATATCTCTTCATCTATGTAAAGCAAACAATCAAACCCCGTAGGCTCAAACATAGATTTGATATAATCATAACCCATAATTTCTTCATCGACAGTTCTACCCTCATGGAAACAACGTTTTGAAAGAGATGGATAGGAGTTTTGGAGTTGGGTAGAAGCAAAAATTTGAGAAAGGTTTGGCATATATCGTCTAGTATTTTGATGATCTCTTTGGTATCTTGAAGGAATGATTTCTACCTAAATACAATAAACAAAAATATTTCTCCAATCACTCATATGAAAAATAAAAATCAAAAATCAAAAGATGAGAATGTGTTTCGTCAATAGCTTGACAAACAAAGGATTAATCCTTGTCATTCTCATGTTCACAATGTACCCATTTCATCATTGAGCACAACATATGAACTATGTAAAATCAACAATAAACTAAAACACTGGTTTTTCAAAACAAGGTTTTTAGGTAAGCATTTAACAATGCCATTACCAACTTGTTCATGGGTTCGTATCATTTCCATCAATAAACCAAATCATATAGTCAAAATTTGGATTTGTTCAGTAAATGGGTTTTACTGAAATCTCAATGAATATGAACCTAAGGAATCATAGTAACAATACTATGTCAACTCTTATTCATAGTAAGGTTCTAATTCAATGTCAATTTTAAAAATCCCCAATTATGAATGTATGAACCTTAGAACAAATTAGATGAAATTGAGAGAAATAACTTACAATTAATTGATCTTGGATGATGGATGAGTGAAACCCACGAACTTGAATCAATTAATTTGAGTGATTGAAGGTTTTTGAAGCTTCAACAATGGTGGAAAAACAAAAAATCGTCGGCTGTGTGTATGAAGGAGAGAGAAGGTTTTGTTTGAAAAGGGTATTTTATAAAAACTGGCGCTCTGACAAAGATTTTGCCCGCGGTTCTTTATCGATAAGCTCTTGAACCACCTGAGATAAAGAACCGCCTTTAGAGGCAGGGTTTTATCAAAGAAAAACAATGAATTTTTGAAAACCAAAATTTTTAAAATACTTAAAAATATATATTAAACCATTTAGGATATCATTGGACCACCACAACACTAGGTAATAATGCCTTGTTGAAGGATTACGAGTTGAATCGAGATAGGAAAAGACCGAAACGAACAAACGACTACTCGTAGAAAAGAAGCAAAGGGATAGGAGTCAAGAGAAGTGAATCAAGACCAAGAACATTGCGCAAGAGACAAATGACATTCTTAAATTGAGGAGGTGAAGAGCTTGTGTCATATATAGTGGTTTAAGACGTGCCTTTCTGGCGAAAGTCTAAAGGCTTTGGTAATGAATTATACCAAGCAATTTTGATGCATAGAATAAAATCATTTTCAAGAGTAGTCTTATTCTATTTCAAAACATGAGCAAAGAATAGATTCACTTTCTCTCCCACATGATCGGATAATTATTTCTAGAATTAACAATAACAATATCCTTGGAATATTTCAATTACAAATGTGTAAAATCCACCTACAACATAATGAAGTAGTTTGGTATCTCAAGGGATTCACTAATCATCCTAGAGATGAGCTTAATTTCACAAGTTACACATGATATAGGGCCTACTAACCATAAGGGTGCAAACCTTGGAAATCATGCTTGATACTTTAAGCTTCTACTAACTCACCCTACATCCTAGAGTGAGTCAAGTATCCAAGTAATGATTCACTAATCATCCTAGAGTGAGTCAAATATCCAAGCAATGAAGGTTTGAGAGGGAAAAAGGAAAGAATCACACAAGTAAATGTCAAGGCAAGGATGCCAAGAACAATCATATAGTCAATTAATGACCAAAAGAATGATCAATAGGGTGTGTGGAAGAACGAAAGCGTACCTTGGCCACAAATTGCATTCCGAGCTTTCAAGGAACCGATGCAAAGCCCAAGTATGATTAATAGTGACTACTAAGTCTTCAAAGACTAGTATCACTTCTACCCATCTTGATATCATCATTCAATGATGTTGGAAATCAAAGAAGATGAGTCTTCTACAAGTGTAAGTAACTCAATCCATAATCAATAGAATGATTTATCTTCAGGAGTACCTACACAAAACAAGATGCAAACTAGTAGATACATTTAAAGAGTAAATCTAAAATGCATTAATACTACTAATTTAAGTAATATACAATATTAACAATTTAAAAGGCTTATTTTCAATCAAAAATAGTTTTGACCAAAGAAAAACTTTAGTACAACTTAACCTTCTAATTTGAGGAGACAATGGATCGATCCAAGTATTAAAGAATAGTATACTTCAAAGATCTTGTGTCACCATCGCTCTGATACAAATTGTGGAAACTAGAAGGGGGGGTTGAATAGTTTCTCATCGGTTTATCTCCTAATTAAAATTCCTTTCAATTAGGTGAGTGCAAAAAACTATCTTTTACTTGAAAGCTAGTTGCATAATGATTAGGTTCAATTCTAATGCATTAACAATGTGTAGTAAGTATAATGATAATGAATGTAAGTAATGAGTAAGAAAAAAAACAACCTAGTAGGAAGACACCAAGATTTATAGTGGTTCGGCAACGAGGCTCTATCCTCGTTCCTACTCCACTCCTCGAGTACACCTTACTCGAGATTTCCACTATATCCACAAGATCCCTTCTTGGCGGAGAAAACCTTACAACGTCGCTTACATTATTTTCCGACACTAAGCTAAATGTCGAGACCTAATCTTACCTAGGACCAATCTACACAACGTCGCCCACTTCACCATTTTACGACACAAGTCTAGATGTCGAGTTCTAATCCAAAGCTAGAACCAATCTTCACAACGTTGCCTACTTCACCATTTTCCAACACAAGGCAAGATGTCGATTTCTAATCCAAAGCTAGTACCAATCTTCACGACTCTTCACTTTGAAGCTAAGTGAGAACTTCACACAACACAACTACATATCACTTTATAGTTTAACGAGAAATCACAAGACATAACCACATCACTTTATAGTTTAGTGAGAACTAACACAACTAATTACAACTCAACTAAACATATCCATGTACATACATGTAGCTTGGACAACACAACACAAATACAAGCACACACATGTGCAATGAATTTACACAACTCTAATCCAAGTATTCACATATAGTTTGGATGAACACAACTAGTCCAAGTATTCACAAATACATTGGATCTACACAAGAAATAAATAAACTAATGATGAACAAGACTAGATCTTTAGGAGAAGGTGATCTTCATCAATGCTACATCTTTAATCACATCACAAGTGTGTGAGTGATCTTCTCTTTGGACAAGGTAAAGAAGGAGATCAAGAGGATATTCATGAGTAAACATACTTAACACATTAAGTGATCATTTACAAATGACTAGGATTAGATAGGACAAAGAAGGCTGGAAGAGATGTCCAAAAAGGGTTGATGAGAATGCAGATTTGATCCACTATTTATAAGATAAACATCCAACGGCTATATCTGCCCGCGGTTCCTTATTGGAGCCCGTGGTTCCTTATCGATAAGGAACCGCCGTAGGTGCTAAGGTACCGCCGGCGTAGAGTCCGCTCCCTTTTCTCTTTTAGTGAATTTGAAATATCTGAGGCTGTTTAAACCTTCAAAGGATATTCTTATGGCATTTGGAATATGCCATATTCAAATTTACATTTTCCTTTTAATAAAACATTTTCTTAAAAATAAAGTTTATTAAAAATCTTTTGTTACATTTGACAAAAGTAACTTTTAAGGCTAATTACTTTTATGATCACTAAGCATGATTAAGATATGTGAGTGTAATGATTATTACCTTGATGATAGTGTTTGTTAGATAACTCGTTTTATGATTGTGTTTGACAATAAATGTCTTTGTAATTTGTCGTGATCAAAACTAAGAAAGATTAATCAATTCTAACAATGTTTTTAGGCATTGCTTTGCATTAACAAAGTTGATCTTCAGGGGAGACTTCCGGACCACTTCAGTAGGTGAAAGGGCTGGGTTAACATCAGATATAGGGAACAATGTGGCAAGGGCATCCTTTATAGCCTTCTTATCGACAGATTTCAAGCATTCTTCGCCATGTCTTAGCCCAACCACAAAGGAAAAATCAGCAACAGAAAATGCAAAGGGATGTTCATTACATGAAACATTAAAGGAGATGGTGTTGTCATCAAGAATCTCAGCAGAATACCAGAATTCCCTAAGGTATTATTGGTAGAAAACAGATGGGGTTCTTGTGAAAGCTTCTCCTACATCACAATTCTTCATGAAGTTCACCAGATCTGAGTATGTGTCATTTGGAGCTTTGAGCCATCCAATGCAGTTTTAAGAAGCAAGGATACTATCATTCATCTCGAAGGTAACGTTAGAGGCTTTTGGTACTGGAAATGCCATTGAATCGAGAATGAAGAAGACTAAGATGGTGAGAGGGTTTAGAGAGAGATTTTAGTGAGAGAGATGCAAATGATGAATAATGATATAAGTGTTTGGTGAAAACCTTGGGACAATATATATATTCAAAATTTGAAACAGTTATTCAACCGTATTTAATGCATAGTGGGAAAACGACTGTACCCAAGTGGGTCCCTTGACCTTTCAAAACCGTTTGTCTCCTTGTTAATTGAAAAAATGTGAATTAAATATTAGGAATGTTTTTAGCATTTACTTGGAAAGTAACTACCTAGTTTCATGTGAAAAACATTTAATATTTATTTAGACATTAATGACACACATTAAATATCAGCCACGGGTATTGAGATATTAAGCATACCCAGCTCAGCAACTAGCTTGTTGAACGAAGGTTCAGCCAAAGGCTTGGTAAAAATGTTAGCTAGTTGCAGCTCGGTGGGAACAAAATGCAACTCAATATGTAACACCCCCAAATTTTATACAACTTAGTACAGCGGAAGACTTGTTGGTGTTACGGGATAGCACATTACTCACATCATAGACAACGCATAAAAATCGCGTCGTTTAATAATAAAAGAATTTCCATTCATAATTATCAAAGTTACATCGGTCCCAAGTCATTATATTTAATACAGGTTTTACAAATCATTTGAATGGAAATAAGCATTTAGGTGCGGGCCATGAATTCTTGTTGTCTTCCCGAGGATTACCTTCAAGTACCTGAGATAAAACATGTTAAAAGAAAAGGTCAGCGATAACGCCGAGTGAATTCATAGAGTTTAATAAATTCCATCAATATAACTTTGGTATAAAATTAGTACCAAAAATCAATTCGTACAAATCATTGTAATAGGCCGTAAAATAGCCAAAATCATTTTATACAAATCTTTGTAATAGGCCATAAAATAGCCAAAGTCATTTTATATAAATCCTTATCGAAAATCATAATATAGGCATTTGCCTAAAAAGTCTGTATACGAGTCAATGTCGTAAAAACATCATACGATACGTCTTATGACGTCGTATAAAATCAAATAAAAATCGTTATATGAATATGGTTATGAAAACCAAAACACGAACATAATATCAATAGTATGACCGTGTATTGCTAGTCAGGCAATACATCGTAATTCGGAGCGTCTACTAATATTTCGGTGATTTGGATTATTATAAGCCGCATGACATTGTTACCTTACTAAACCAACAACGGGTAGCTAACCCGATACCAGTTTTGCCCATCTAAAGTAGCGTGTCGTCACAAAGGTCACGCTATGGAAATCTTCTCATACATAAATTCGCTTACCAATCAATGTGGCACGACGGGGATCAACCGTCAAGGCGCGAACTGGGGTGATCGTCCCCAAATAGTACTATTAAATGCATAAGCGTCTACCAACTCCCGGTAGTTCACAATTCATGCTAATGGGACTTTTAGTGACATAACCTAACTTTAATAATCCATTTTATTTCATCTATCGGGTCTATTAATCATTTATCGGGTCATACAATCGGGTCATTCAATCATTCGGGTCCAAAATCAATAAACAAACAATCGGGACAAATGGTGTCCTATTTTATAAAAACTAACATGTTATCTCCCTCGCGGGTTTATAAAACATTTATAAAAACATTTAAAAGAGTGCGAGGCTATGATCTCACGTTGATGTGGGAAGACGATTATCGGCGATTTGGATGTACGGTACGTGCTTCAATCACGGAAACCTAGCCAAATAATAATCGGTCTTAGACGTTTGTCCAATGACTTTATAAAAATATCAATTATGTATACATATGATGATTATATATATATATGATGATCAAGTGGGTTTACATATTCTCGTTTACTCATTTTAGTGTTATATGTCGATAGCTTTTATACTAGTTTACTAGTTTTACCCATTTACGTGTCTTAAGTCCAATAAGCTTATTATAAGTTATTTAACTTATTTTAATCCATTTTGTACTTATATTATCAGTACATACACTTTCAAGTTGGGCCCAAATGGGTTAAGCCCAATAAGTTCTTTTTATGGGTGTTTATCTTATTTAGTCCAATTATTAGCCCAAGTATTAGTCCAATATGTTTACTTAGCTCGTTAATGTCCGTATTTCTTATAGTTCGGGTTTTATCGGTTTTTGCTTGTATTAGTTACCTATAAATCAGTATATGACTTTTATAAACTTTACATTAGACGGGTTTGGTCGTCTAAGTTTTATTTGGCGAAAAACGTTAATTTTACGGCGATAGCCGAAAAAGTCGTAAAAATCAAGTTTATAGTTTTTATTACTTATAAATATTATTTTACCACCTTTTATATAATTTACCCATTTAATTAACCTTTTATACATTTATATAAATAAGTTTTATAAGTTAGTGGGTTTATATTTTTACATTTTATACATTATAATGTGAGTGCTTATATAATAATAATAAACATTATTTCCAAAAATCTGATTTTTAACTTCATGTTCACCATTTTTAACATATCTAGAGTTCTATAATGAATTAGAAGCTCATTTTTGGATGGCATGATCTTCATAATATGTGCTATATTTAACTTAGTTATAGTTACTGCCCATTTTGAGTTTAAGTTGCCTTAACAGTTCCTACAAAACTGCTTATTCAGATTAGACCACCTAACTTGTTTTGATCATATCTCACTCATTATTTTGATTCCATTACATGGCCAACTCTGACATGTGTACAAGACCCATAGCTTACTGTAAATCCATTCTACTTCATCATTTTATCAGTTTACCATATTCCATGATTATCAACAACAAATCCCCACATAACATTTTTATCATCATATAATCATCAAATACATATACAATAGGAAATAAAATACATGTTTACATAATCAAAATAATAAGAAGATGAGGAGGACAATCTTTATACCACCATGATGATGTAGGTTGATCAAATAATGGATTTTGATGGAGAAACTTGTGATGCACCAAGACCATCTTCATGACCACCATGCTTCATGAAATCCTTGTGGAAAATCAGCCCCAAGACACCATGAATACTCCTCCTTGGATGTTATAAGTTGCACCAATCTTCATCTTTTTGAATGAAGATTAACATATGTTAATTATAACATATGTTTGTGGTTAAAAATTATATGAATGGGGTGTTTGAAGGTGAATATGGGACGGTATAAAATGGGAGTGATGAGAGAAAATGGTGAAGTTTGCATGTAAGGGAAAGATGGAATGAAGTTGCTAGTGGTTTTGTGAAGGTTGTTAGCTAGTTTTGTGTAGTGGAAGCTTAAATTTTAAGCTTAGTAGACAAGTGTCTAACTAGTAAGCCAAAGATGGTGTGTTGTACACATTGTGCCGTCCCATGTAAGCTAGTGGGGTGGGACAAAGTGTTTTGTCCCATCTCACTAGTTTACGGGTATTCCTCGATTCTAGTTTCCTCGATTTGCGTGCCCTCGGGTCGTTTTACGAAAAACGTTTTTATAAATTATGAATCAACGGCACAAAACGAATCTAATAAAAATCGTCTCATCAAAAACGGAGTTCGAAAACGTAAATACGTAATCCTAAGGTTTCCGGTTTAGTCGTAAAGGACGTTAAAATAAAATCGTAAGTCCTAATCTTTTCTCGTAAATTTGTGAGTTTATGAACTAACACAAATTTAAAACTCCAAAATAATATTCACGGATAAATTTATTTTCTGAAATGTCGGACTGTCACCAAAGACGGTGTATGTAAACGTAAGCACGTAACGTTGAATCCTCCGGTTTAGACGTAGTCAATGCTACTTCAAGACGTAAATCCAAATTTCTTCCCAAAAATATGTGAGTTCATATTGTAACATTAAAATAATGTTTTCAAATAAATATTGAGAATAAAATATCAATCGTAAATTGACGGATTGTCACACAATATCTCCTTTAATAATATGATCCCTAATAAAGTGATACCTGATATCTATGTGTGTGGTTCTGGAGTGAAGCACAGGGTTGTTTGAGATAGCAATGGCACTTGTATTGTCACAGAAGATGGGTACTTTGTCATATAGAAACTCATAGTCAGCTAGTTGACACTTCATCCAAAGTACTTGAGCACAGCAACTAGCAGCTGCAACATATTCAGCTTCAGCTGATGAAATAGCCACAGAGTTTTGCTTCTTTGCACTCCATCCAACCAATTTGCCTCCTAGGATTTGACAGCTCCCTGAGGTACTTTTCCTGTCAATGCAGCACCCAGCATAGTCGGAATCTGAATAAGCCTTGAGATCAAAGCATGATACTTTGGGATACCACAGACCTAGAGAGGTTGTTCCTTTGAGGTACCTGAAAATTTTCTTAATAGCCACTAGATGGGATTCCTTTGGGTTAGCTTGGTACCTTACACAGAGACATGTAGAGAACTGGATATCAGGGCGACTGGCTATGAGATACATGAGTGACCCAATCATGCCTCTATACATAGTCTCATTAACAGAGACCCCTGACTCAACAGGGCCCAAATTGTTGGGTGGAAGCATGGGGCATTTCACTGATGCACAATCAGCCAAGTCATATATTTTCAACAAATCTTTAACATACTTTTCTTGACAAATTGAAATTCCTTTAGGACATTGTTTAATTTGAAAACCCAAAAAGTAAGTTAATTCACCCATCACACTCATCTCATATTTCTTGGTCATTAATTTAGCAAAACGTTTACTAAGAATAACATTTGTAGACCCAAAGATGATATCATCCACATAAATCTATACAATGATGAAATCACTTTTATCCTTGAAGGTAAAAAGTGTTTTATCAATGGAACCCCTAACAAATTTATTTTCAGTTAAAAAGGTAGACAACGTTTCGTACCATGCCCTTAGAGCCTGTTTCAGCCCATACATTGCTTAGTGAAGCCTGTACACATGGTTGGGAAACTGGTTGTTCTCGAATCCTTTTGGTTTTTCAACATACACTTCTTCATCCAAATCTCCATTGAGGAAGGCACTTTTAACATCCATTTGATACACAGTGAAGTTTATATATGCAGTATAAGCAAGGAATATTCTGATGGCTTCAAGTCTTGCTACAGGTGCAAATGTTTCATCATAATCAATCCCTTCAGTCTGTGTATACCCCTGTGCAACCAACATTGCCTTGTTCCTTATGATATTACCAATTTTATCCATCTTGTTTCTATATATCCATCTAGTGCCTGTGATGTTCCTACCAGGTGGAGCTGACACTAGAGTCCATACCTTGTTTCTTTTAAACTAATTTATTTTTCCTGCATTGCAGCGACCCAACCTTCTTCAAGAAGGGCTTCATCTACACGCTTGGGTTCAAATTGGGAGAGAAATTCAGCAAACAGACATTCATTGGCTGAGGCTGATTCTGAGTCATGAATTCTCTGTCTAGTAGTAACCCCAGCATTTGGTTCACCAATGATGTTGACAAGAAGAATGTGCTGATCTCTTGACCATTTGCTTTGAGGAGATGGGGAGTCATAGACAGGTGCAGGTATGGAGAATGAATTTACAACTTGAGTTTCATTCTACTGAGTAGGAGGACTCTCTTCAAAAAAATCTATGTGTCTGTGTCTGCATCAACAATTTCAAGAAGTGATGATTCATAGACCACATGAGAGTTTTCTTGATTACAAGCAATAGGTGAGTCATCTTCAGCTGAGGTGGGACATGGGCTTGTGGAAGGATGACTTTCACTTTCCGCTGTCACTTGAGTAGAAGGAATTTTAATGTTGTATGTTGACAGCGGATCATGTGAAGGAACATATGGAATAAGAGTATCTGTGTGTGGATGATGATGAAAGACAGGCCTTGGTTCAGAGAACTCATTTGATGAGAAAGACCTATTTTCATTGAAATCAATTTCATCACCTTCTGTTCCTGTTCTTTGTAGCACGTCATCATCTTCATTGAATGTGACATGAAAGGTTTCTTCTAGTTCTTGTCTTCTTGTGTTGAATACTCTAAAGGCTTTGGTTGTTGGAGAGTATCCTAGGAAGAAACCATCATCAGCTTTTTCATCAAACTTTCCAAGTTGATCCCTGTAGTTATAAATAAACACAGGACATCTAAAGACATGGAAATAGCTGACGTCTAGTGCTCTTTTTCGAAAAACATCATAAGAGGTTTTTCCATGTATTTTAACAATGATTGATCTATTCTGGGTATAGCAGGCAGTGTGGACAGCTTCTCCCTAAAATTGCTTTGGTAACGCTGCAACATTTAGCATGTTTCTAGCTGCTTCAATCAATGTTCTGTTTCTTCTTTCAGCTACTCCATTTTGTTCAGGAGTACCAGCTGAAGAGAACTTTTGTGATATTCCCTTTTCATCACAAAAAGCTTCAAGCTGCTGATTCTTGAATTCAGTCCCATTATCACTTCTTAGAGCTTTTACTCTAACTTCATTCATGTTTTTAACCTACCTGATGAAGGACATGATGGCATCAGCAACATCACTTTTCCTTTTGAGGAAAAAAACCCATGTGTACCTTGATAATTCATCAACTATGACCAAGGTGTATTTGTTGTGATTAATGGTCTGTGGTTTGACATGTCCAAACAAATCCAAGTGAAGGAGATGTAAGCACTTGTCAATAGAAAATGATTGCCTGGTCTTAAATGATGACCTGTGATGCTTTCCCTTAACACACGTTGAACATGTCTTGTCCTTAGTGACAGTTACAGGTGGTAGACCAACAACCAAGTTTTGTGTGGCTAGCTTGTTGATGTTCTTGAAGTTGAGATGAAAGAGTCGTTTGTGCCAAAGCCAATTGACACTTTCAGAGGCTTTGGCTAGAAAACAATTTGAGTTGTCCTCTGAGCAAGAAGCCATGTTGATGACGTACACATCTCTTCTTCTTGGTGCAATTAACACCACATAATTGTTCTTGTTGAATATGGTTCCTTGAGTCTTGTAAACAAAACCTTGTAGTCAGCATCACACAACTGGCTGATGCCGATGAGATTATGCTAAAGACCCACATATGCAACCCTTGTAAAAGTTACTCCATTGCAGTTAACTGAGCCATATCCCTCTGTGTCTCCTGAAGAGTTATCCACAAACACAACTTTAGGACCAAGGTCTTTTGAATATCTGTGCAGATATTGTTTGATTCCTGTCATGTGTCTAGAGCAGCCACTATCTAGATACTAGACCAATTCCCTGAGATGTTTTTGCCCAGGTATATAGAAACAGATTAGTTCCTATAGTGAACCCACTTTGTAGTAGGTTCCCTGAATTGCTGATTAGCAACTCTTAAGTTCATGTAGAACTTCGATGTGAAGGAAAATTGGCTGTGTCATGGGTGTACCTTCCACAGATGTCACATCCAGGAAAGTCCCTACACTCATCTGAGTGGTGGTTTGTGAGACCACAATATTTACAGGGAGGGTAAGGTCTATAGTTACCTGATGGTCTCCTAGTAGCCTGTTGTCTGTCCCTAAAAGGTGTCTGAGCTCTTTTAACAACCATATGTCTATCATGATCAATGGTCATATGATGAGAATTCTTACACACATTACAATAAGGTTTGATAACCTTTTCACCTTTGGGTTCTCCTAGGATAGACTTAGGTTTAGAGGAAGCAGAGCATTCAGCAGAAGGCTTATTATGTTCTTTTTAAGAGTTATACTTCTTTCATCAAAGACAACAGGCATTCTTCAGTTGAGGGTTCAACTTTGTTCACAGGGTTTGTTGAGATAGGTTTATAAACATTTTGCTTAACAGATGGTTTTGTAGGAACAACGAAAACCTTAGCTGGAGGTGTCTCAACATCTGGTTTGAGTTCAGCCTTAGCTCCTCTAGAAGAGCTGTTGGGTTCAACACCAGATAGTTTAGGAAAAGATGGTAAAGGTTCATCGTTATCTATAACCACTTCAGAGACAGGTACATCAGTCATAAGAGGGCCAGACACATGTATAGTCTCTATGGATCTGAAAACAATCTCTTTGGGTTTCTTAAGGGCCTTCATTTTGTTTCTCTTAGCAGTTACAACCCTAGATATGTCAGCTGGAACTTCATCATCAAGTAATTCATTTATAGTGAACCTACTGCACAACCATTTTTCTATAACCTTGTTTAGTTCAGTTACTTGATCATTTAAGGCACTGTTTCTTAAATTTAACTTATTAACTTCATTTTGAAGAGATGTCATTTTAGAGTTAACCTGTTTTAAAGTTTCACATTTAGCCTTAACAGTCAACAGTTCATGTTTAACAGAGTGAAATTATCAAACAGGTTCTTTCTTTGTTCCTCAACAAAGTGTAAGTCAACTATGGTATAATCAAGGAAATGTTTACGTTCATCAATTTCAGACATAGAGATAAGCCTGTGTAACTTTTTCATAGTGATGTCAACCCATTATCCTGATCTAGCATCTCCTTTACCAACAACAGGTTCATACTCATCTATAGCCATAAATGACCTGACCCTGGTGGTATCTTCTTCATCAGATGTTAGTGGCTCATCATTCCAATCATAGGCTTCAACTACCAACCCTTTCTCTGTCCTTTTATCACCCCTTTCTTCTTTGACAGAGATTCTAACTTCAAATTCATGTGTTCCAACTCAGCTATTAGTGACTTGTATTTGTTTTTGTAATCCTTTTTCTCATTATCATTGGAATTGGATTGGTGAGATGAGTTGTTTTTTTGTGATTTGAGCTTGTATGGTTTAAAGTATGAAGGATAGGATGGTGAGAATGTTTTTATGGATGGACAGTCTTTTTGAAAATGTCCAAGTTTTCCACAGGCAAAGCAAGTCTCTTTGGATTTGTCAGTCTGTTTACTAGCTGTTCCTACTCTTCCTGACCTTTTGTAGAATCTTCTTTGATTAGCTAGTAAAGCTCTTTCATGAAACTCAACATTAAGGTCTGTCATGAATTCTTGGCTGCTATTAGTGACTTCTTCAATATCTGAATCGCTGTCATGAGTGTGTGAGGTGGAAATCAATGCTTTGAATGTTGCTCCCTGAACTACAAATCTTTCAGACTCAGATTTGTAAATGGTATCTATCAGCCCTTCTTCATAGTTGTATTTTCCATACAGCAAAGACAACGTATCATTCTTGATGGAGTTGTTGGCTCTCTGGGTCTAATTCATGCTCAGCCATTTTCTGGGAAGGCTGTTGACAAAGGTGGCATTTGTGGGTTTGCTATTATAGATCCGGTGGTCTAACATGGTGGTAAATGGTGGTGGAAGCCATTGTTGAGATAGAGAGAGAAGAGAGGTTGTGTTAAAGAAAGAAAAATATATTAAAAGTGAAAATGAACACAAGCAACACCCCTCTTTGGAAGCTAAGGAGGGGTATATATAGTCACACACAAACCTTAAACTATACATTGTACCTAGTCTAGTCTAAGCGTGTGTGACTATGATAACTAATGGGAATTCTTAAATGTCGTCACATAAAGTGATTTTCCAACAATCTTCCCCCATGGGACGACGTGTAGAATTCCTTACAATATTTTTCCTAACAAGTACATAATGATAAAGAACAACAGCTTCCATGAAGCGTCCAATACTGATGATGTCTTCTGAGGCCTTTGACTTCCAAACGACTCATCTTTAAAGTAACTTGTAGTAGAAATACTATAACGGCACGAGCTAAGTAATCCATATACTTCTGGTTAAGGAGAAGCTTCTGAATTAACTTCCCCCTAATTCATGCCACATAAACTTGATGTAGAAGCTTTTAAATAGCTTCCCCCTAAACCGACAATCCACGTAAGCAACTTCAAAGCTTTCAATAAAGCTTAGAATGATTAAACGCACAGTGGAATCTAACAAGCAAATCCCATCATATAACATGATAACATTGCTAAGAGGGATTGAAAGTAAGGGGCACACCAAGTAGATCAACAACTTCCTTCTCACGCTTGAATAATTCTTCTGAATATTTCTTCCCCCTGAGAGTTCAAGTTATGCATACTAGAAAGAATCAAGACATTTCTTCCCCCACATAGTTGAAGAAAGTAAATCAATCCCAATTATGAAGCTCAAATACTGAAGTGGACACTTTATCCCATTCATGAAGTTGACATCGTAACACCAGAGTCAATTAAGTCCCGGAAATGCACATATCTTCTTCCGGAGAACTCGTTGTGCGTTCAATGTGCCTTCTTCTTCCCCTTTGATGGTTTCGAAACTCGGAACCATCAATAAATCGTACACACATGTACCTGAAAACTCGTGAGAATAATAAACAAGCTGAATTATATATTTTGTGAGAATCAGCTGTTGATCGAAAATCTCTACTCATAAACTCTCCATGACTATCTTTACCAACCCACGTGAAAGAAATTTGAAGTGACCACTGATTGAATGAACCAGATACATCAAACGTGAAACTGAATAAGAATCCTTCGATCTTGTGACTTAAGCTTGCACTATTGTTGAATGAAGAATGGTGGAGAAATCTCTAAGTACTCAATGCATCACTGAAGAAGTCTATAAGCACAACACCTCTTGAAATTATCCACGTCGACTAAGCGCGTGACACTGAGTACAACAATGTAACCCCTTTAAGTGATAGTTATCCGAGTCATCAACCAACCACCCCGAACCCGGAAACTAGATAACCAAGTCGTCATTCTAAGATTAAGCACGTGCAAGTTATCTTTGAAGATAAAATAAATACACGCCTTCGAAAAATCCGTCTTCAACGTCACGGAATTAATACCCGATCAAACAAATTTGTAGCCACTAAAAAATCGCCCAAATTTTTCTTGGTCTCGTCTCAAATAAATTCTCGTCACATTTGTCACGTCATTTTGTCACGTCACTTGTTGTCTCGACACATTGTCACGTCCCGATTATAACCGATGGCTTAAAAAGTTACTAGTAAAATTAAATTTACAAAATTACTAGTAAATTTCCACTAGCCCATGACAACCAAATCTGTTCCAAGCCCAGCCTAGCCCATTAAACAAATAAGCCAACACATACCCAAGTCTGGATAAAAGCAAGCCGGCCCAAAAAAATTAAAAACCCGGTCCATTAAGAAGAAAAACAAGGTATATAACACTTAACCCTAAAGATTAGGTTAACCCTAATCCTTTTCCATCCGCCCCCATCCTATTGTTTTCTCCATCTCATCCTAATCTCAAAACCTACTCCTCTTTTTATCTCTCCCCATCTTAATCTATAACAGATCAATACAATCACACTCTCTTACAAAACCAAAAACGAATCTTATCACAAGAATCATCACTAATCTCGTAACCCAATCACAACAAGATCAGTTAAGACGAATCCAAAATCAAGACATCAAGATTAGTTGAAGGATCTCAGGTAGGTAATTAATTGCATGTTGGTTTATGTGTTTCAATCGAAATAAAGAACTGACTATAACATGCTTGTTAAACATCATTCTTAGATTTCGTAGATTAAAAGTGGTTAATTCCAAACATTAGATCTGTGAAGATTAGTTTCCGATGTATAGATCTTAATAAGATCTTGTTATATCTTTCAAAGATATAAGTCGAAACATAAACTGAGATCATAATTAAGTTTTGAGTTTAGCTGTTGATTAGATGTAGACAGTTGGCTCAGATGGTGTAGTGACGAAGGGGTTGTATGGGTCACGCTTGTTTTCTAATGTTACCAAATGCAAACAAAACATCATTCCGCAATATCCATCATTTCGAGTCTGGGTGTGTTATAATTTTTGAATCATATCCATCATTCCGCAACCATGCCATGGTCATGATTCCGCAACCATGCCAAAGACATGATTTCGCAATCTTGAAATCTACAAGATTTCGCAACTTGAAATCATTTAGATTTCGTAACTTGAAATCAGAGAAATTTCGCAACCTAAAATTCGCATCCTGAAATCAATGATTTCATAAAGACGGAAATCAATGATTACGCAACTTTTAGAAATCAAAGATTTCGCAATCCAGAAGATCTGATCCAAAAAGTACTATTTCCGTGATTTTTTTAGATCTGTGTCCTTTTCTAATCTTCATATCAGTTCATCTTCAAGATGAACCCAGAAAACTGGAAAAAATCTGTTTAATAACATCATAGCTGTGTGCCAAATCTGAAAAGAAACAAAGGTGTTTGAAACCAGATCTTGAACTTTTGGACCATGAATGATGAATAACGTGACACCAGATCTTAAAAAACCAAATCTCGAAAAACTCAGATCTCAAAAATAGAGAAAAAGTAAAAGGATTGACCAGAGACTAAAAAGGTTAAACCGTGGACTTATGAATGATACCATATACATTGACTTGAGAACTGTGACAATAAAACAACTGATAAAGACAGTGACAAAAAAATTATAATAGATTTAGACAACAAAAAACGTTAACAATGATTTTTAAGTTAGATTAGACCAAAAAAATATTAGACCACCAAATCATACAATAAAAACACATCAATCCAAGGATTGAACCGAAGCTCTGATACCAATTGTGGGTTTGCTATTATAGATCCGGTGGTATAACATGGTGGTAAATGGTGGTGGAAGCCATTGTTGAGAGAGAGAGATAAGAGAGGTTGTGTGACAGAAAGAAAAATATATTAAAAGTGAAAATGAACACAAGAAACACCCTCCTTGGAAGCTAAGGAGGGGTATATATAGTCACACACGAACCTTAAATTATACATTGTACCTAGTCTAGTCTAAGCGTGTGTGACTATGATAACTAATGGGAATTCTTAAATGTCGTCACATAAAGTGAGTTTCCAACACTTCAGCTTGTCCAATGGTGACTTCATTCATGGCAAGATCGTTGAGAAGAATATTCAGCCTTATGTACGTATGTTGTACTTTTTAACCTTCAAGTGCCTTGAAAGCATTAAACTGAAGCCTGAGTGCCTGAGTCTTGGGTTCTCTGGTTTCAAAGGGTCCTTCGTGGCCTAGGCTGAGGTCTGTCCACATTTGTTTGGCTGTTGGACATTGGATTACTGATTTCATCATGTGTTTTGGGAGACATGAGATGATAATGCTTTTGAGAGGTTAGGGAAGAGGATTCTCATCAGTAAAGGTAAGCGCCATGGGAATATATGGTCCATTTTCTAGAATTTCTAGAAGAAATGGTTCAAGTCCATCTAGATAGACAAGAAATTGACTTTTCCAACTTGCAATGTCATCTTCATCAAACACTAGTACATTGGTAACATGGGAACCACCTCTTGAATCAAGAAGTTAAGGAAGATCGTCTTCATTTTGAGTGGGGGTTACTCTTGGTGAGTTTGGAGGTGGTGGTGTGTTGTTCCCAGAAACTAAATTAGGTGGTGGTGGTGGGGTGTTGCTCGTTTCAAGCATGGTGGATCTTGATTATAAAACTTAGAACGATGCTTATGAAGGTTTTAATATCAAACACCGCTCTGACACCAATTGAAAGTCCCTAAAACTAGCTTGAAACGATTAAGAAGGATGATTAACACAAGTAAATACTTTTAAAACGTAGTACTTTATTATTGTATAACAAGTATTACATGTGTTATGGATAACACAGTTTGAGGACAATGTGTTGAGATATGTTTATAAACATTTTGCTTAACAGATGGTTTTGTAGGAACAATAAAAACCTTAGCTGGAGGTGTCTCAACATCTGGTTTGAGTTCAGCCTTAGCTCCTCTAGAAGAGCTGCTGGGTTCAACACCAGATAGTTTAGGCAAAGATGGTAAAGGTTCATCGTTATCTATAACCACTTCAGAGACAGGTATATCAGTCATAAGAGGACCAGACACATGTATAGTCTCTGTGGATTTGAAAAATATCTCTTTGGGTTTATTAAGGGCCTTCATTTTGTTTCTCTTAGCAGTTACAACCCTAGATATGTCAGCTGGAACTTCATCATCAAGTAATTCATTTATAGTGAACCTACTGCGCAACCATTTTTCTATAACCTTGTTTAGTTCAGTTACTTGATCATTTAAGGCACTGTTTCTTAAATTTAACTTATTAACTTCATTTTGAAGAGATGTCATTATAGAGTTAACCTGTTTTAAAGTTTCACATTTAGCTTTAACAGTCAACAATTCATGTTTAACAGAGTGAAATTTATCAAACAGGTTCTTTCTTTGTTCCTCAACAAAGTGTAAGTCAACTATGGTATAATCAAGGACATGTTTACGTTCATCAATTTCAGACATAGAGATAAGCCTGTGTACCTTTTTCATAGTGATGTCAACGCATTATCCTGATCTAGCATCTCCTTTACCAACAACAGGTTCATCCTCATCTATAGCCATAAATGCCCTGACCCTGGTGGTATCTTCTTCATCAGATGTTAGTGGCTCATCATTCCAATCATAGGCTTCAACTACCAACCCTTTCTCTGTCCTTTTATCACCCCTTTCTTCTTTGACAGAGATTCTAACTTCAAATTCATGTGTTCCAACTCAGCCTTTAGTGACTTGTATTTGTTTTTGTAATCCTTTTTCTCATTATCATAGGAATTGGATTGGTGAGATGAGTTGTTTTTTTGTGATTTGAGCTTGTATGGTTTGAATGATGAAGGATAGGATGGTGAGAATGTTTTTATGGATGGACAGTCTTTTTGAAAATGTCCAAGTTTTCCACAGGCAAAGCAAGTCTCTTTGGATTTGTTAGTCTGTTTACTAGTTGTTCCTACTCTTCCTGACCTTTTGTAGAATCTTCTTTTATTAGCTAGTAAAGCTCTTTCATGAAACTCAACATTAAGGTCTGTCATGAATTCTTGGCTGCTATGAGTCACTTCTTCAATATCTGAATCGCTGTCATGAGTGTGTGAGGTGGAAATCAATGCTTTGAATGTTGCTCCCTGAACTACAAATCTTTCAGACTCAGATTTGTAAATGGTATCTATCAGCCCTTCTTCATAGTTGTATTTTACATATAGCTAAGCCAACGTATCATTCTTGATGGAGTTGTTGGCTCTCTGGGTCTGATTCATGCTTAGCCATTTTCTGGGAAGGCTGTTGACAAAGGTGGCATTTGTGGGTTTGCTATTATAGATCTGGTGGTCTAACATGGTGGTAAATGGTGGTGGAAGCCATTGTTGAGATAGAGAGAGAAGAGAGGTTGTGTGAAAGAAAGAAAAATATATTAAAAGTGAAAATGAACACAAGGAACACCCCTCCTTGGAAGCTAAGGAGGGGTATATATAGTCACACACGAACCTTAAACTATACATTGTACCTAGTCTAGTCTAAGCGTGTGTGACTATGATAACTAATGGGAATTCTTTAATGTCGTCACATAAAGTGAGTTTCCAACAATCTTCCCCCATGGGACGACGTGTAGAATTCCTTACAATATTTTTCCTAACAAGTACATAATGATAAAGAACAAGAGCTTCCATGAAGCGTCCAATACTGATGATGTCTTCTGAGGCCTTTGACTTCAACACGACTCATCTTTAAAGTAACTTGTAGTAGAAATACTGTAACGGCACGAGCTAAGTAATCCATATACTTCTGGTTAAAGAGAAGCTTCTAAATTAACTTCCCCCTAATTCATGCCACATAAACTTGATGTAGAAGCTTTTAAATAGCTTCCCCCTAAACCGACAATCCTCGTAAGCAACTTCAAAGCTTTCAATAAAGCTTAGAATGATTAAACGCACAGCGGAATCTAACAAGCAAATCCCATCATATAACATTATAACATTGCTAAGAGGGATTGAAAGTAAGGGGCACACCAAGTAGATCAACAACTTCCTTCTCACGCTTGAATAATTCTTCTGAATTTTTCTTCCCCCTGAGAGTTCAAGTTATGCATACTAGAAAGAATCAAGACATTTCTTCCCCCACATAGTTGAAGAAAGTAAATCAATCCCAATTATGAAGCTCAAATACTGAAGTGAACACTTTATCCCATTCATGAAGTTGACATCATAACACCAGAGTCAATTAAGTCCCAGAAATGCACATATCTTCTTCCGGAGATGCACCAGAGTCAATTAAGTCCCGGGAGTGCATATAGGATAATGATGATGAATAATTTCAACAACCAAACAATTAAACATCGAATAAGTAGTGTACCGTTTAGAGATTGATAACGCCACGAGTTAAAACACTGATTTTCTATGCGGCTATGACAAATGTCATCCCGGAATGTCTTCAAATCAAAAGAAGGTATGAAGTTCATCACGTGTACTCGTTGTGCGTTCAATGTGCCTTCTTCTTCCCCCTTGATGGTTTCGAAACTCGGAACCATCAATAAATCGTACGCACATGTACCTGAAAACTCGTGAGAATAATAAATAAGCTGAATTATATATTTTGTGAGAATCAACTGTTGATCGAAAATCTCTACTCATAAACTCTCCATGGCCATCTTTACCAACCCACGTGAAAGCAATTTGAAGTGACCACTGATTGAATGAACCAGATACATCAAACGTGAAACTGAATCAGAATCCTTCGATCTTGTGACTTAAGCTTGCACTATTGTTGAATGAAGAATGGTGGAGAAATCTCTAAGTACTCAATGCATCACTGAAGAAGTCTATAAGCACAACACCTCTTGAAATTATCCACGTCGACTAAGCGCGTGACACTGAGTACAACAATGTAACCCCTTTAAGTGATAGTTATCCGAGTCATCAACCAACCACCCCGAACCCGGAAACTAGATAACCAAGTCGTCATTCTAAGATTAAGCACGAGCAAGTTATCTTTGAAGATAAAATAAATACACGCCTTCGAAAAATCCGTCTTCAACGTCACGGAATTAATACCCGATCAAACAAATTTGTAGCCACTAAAAAATCGCCCAAATTTTTCTTGGTCTCGTCTCAAATAAATTCTCGTCACATTTGTCACGTCATTTTGTCACGTCACTTGTTGTCTCGACACATTGTCACGTCCCGATTATAACCGATGGCTTAAAAAGTTACTAGTAAAATTAAATTTACAAAATTACTAGTAAAATTCCACTAGCCCATGACAACCAAATCTGTTCCAAGCCCAGCCTAGCCCATTAAACAAATAAGCCAACACATACCCAAGTCTGGATAAAAGCAAGCTGGCCCAAAAAAATTAAGAACCCGGTCCATTAAGAAGAAAAACAGGGTATATAACACTTAACCCTAAAGATTAGGTTAACCCTAATCCTTTTCCATCCGCCCCCATCCTATTGTTTTCTCCGTCTCATCCTAATCTCAAAACCTCCTCCTCTTTTTATCTCTCCCCATCTTAATCTATAACAGATCAATACAATCACACTCTCTTACAAAACCAAAAACGAATCTTATCACAAGAATCATCACTAATCTCGTAACCCAATCACAACAAGATCAGTTAAGACGAATCCAAAATCACGACATCAAGATCAGTTGAAGGATCTCAGGTAGGTAATTAATTGCATGTTGGTTTATGTGTTTGAATCGAAATAAAGATCTGATTATAACATGGTTGTTATACATCATTCTTAGATTTCGTAGATTAAAAGTGGTTAATTCCAAACATTAGATCTGTGAAGATTAGTTTTCGATGTATAGATCTTAATAAGGTCTTGTTATATCTTTGAAAGATATATGTCGAAACATAAACTGAGATCATAATTAAGTTTTGAGTTTAGTTGTTGATTAGATGTAGACAGTTGGCTCAGTTGGTGTAGTGACGAAGGGGTTGTATGGGTCACGGTTGTTTTCTAATGTTACCAAATGCAAACAAAACATCATTCCACAATATCCATCATTTCGAGTCTGGATGTGTTATAATTTTTGAATCATATCCATCATTTCGCAACCATGCCATGGTCATGATTTCGTAACCATGCCAAGGACATGATTTCGCAATCTTGAAATCTACAAGATTTCGCAACTAGAAATCATTTAGATTTCGTAACTTGAAATCAGAGAAATTTCGCAACCTAAAATTCGCATCCTGAAATCAATGATTTCGCAAAGACGGAAATCAATGATTACGCAACTTTTAGAAATCAAAGATTTCGCAATCCAGAAGATCTGATCCAAAAAGTACTATTTCCGTAATTTTTTAGATCTGTGTCCTTTTCTAATCTTCATATCAGTTCATCTTCAAGATGAGCCCAGAAAACTGGAAAAAAATCTGTTTAATAACATCATAGCTGTGTGCCAAATCTGAAAAGAAACAAAGGTGTTTGAAACCAGATCTTGAACTTTTGGACCATGAATGATGAATAACGTGAAACCAGATCTTAAAAACACCAAATCTCGAAAAACTCAGATCTCAAAAATAGAGAAAAAGTAAAAGGATTGACCAGAGACTAAAAAGGTTAAACCGTGGACTTATGAATGATACCAGATACATTGACTTGAGAACTGTGACAATGAAATAACTGATAAAGACAGTGACAAAAAAATTATAATAGATTTAGACAACAAAAAACGTTAACAAAGATTTTTAAGTTAGATTCGACCAAAAAAATATTAGACCACCAAATCATACAATAAAAACACATCAATCCAAGGATTGAACCGAAGCTCTGATACCAATTGTGGGTTTGCTATTATAGATCCGGTGGTCTAACATGGTGGTAAATGGTGGTGGAAGCCATTGTTGAGAGAGAGAGATAAGAGAGGTTGTGTGAAAGAAAGAAAAATATATTAAAAATGAAAATGAACACAAGCAACACCCCTCCTTGGAAGCTAAGGAGGGGTATATATAGTCACACACGAACCTTAAATTATATATTGTACCTAGTCTAGTCTAAGCGTGTGTGACGATGATAACTAATGGGAATTCTTAAATGTCGTCACATAAAGTGAGTTTCTAACACTTCAGCTTGTCCAATGGTGACTTCATTCATGGCAAGATCGTTGAGAAGAATATTCAGCCTTATGTACGTATGTTGTACTTTTTAACCTTCAAGTGCCTTGAAAGCATTAAACTGAAGCCTGAGTGCCTGAGTCTTGGGTTCTCTAGTTTCAGAGGGTCCTTCGTGGCCTAGGATGAGGTCTGTCCACATTTGTTTGGCTGTTGGACATTGGATTACTGATTTCATGATGTGTTTTGGGAGACATGAGATGATAATGCTTTTGAGAGGTTAGGGAAGAGGATTCTCATCAGTAGAGGTAAGCGAGAATTTCTAGAAGAAATGGTTCAAGTCCATCTAGATAGACAAGAAATTGACTTTTCCAACTTGCAATGTCATCTTCATCAAACACTAGTACATTGGTAACATGGGAACCACCTCTTGAATCAAGAAGTTGAGGAAGATCGTCTTCATTTTGAGTGGGGGTTACTCTTGGTGAGTTTGGAGGTGGTGGTGTGTTGTTCCCAGAAACAAAATTAGGTGGTGGTGGTGGGGTGTTGCTCGTTTCAAGCATGGTGGATCTTGATTATAAAACTTAGAACGACGCTTATGAAGGTTTTAATATCAAACACCGCTCTGACACCAATTGAAAGTCCCTAAAACTAGCTTGAAACGATTAAGAAGGATGATTAACACAAGTAAATACTTTTCAAACGTAGTACTTTATTATTGTATAACAAGTATTACATGTGTTATGGATAACACAGTTTGAGGACAATGTGTTGAGATAGGTTTATAAACAATTTGCTTAACAGATGGTTTTGTAGGAACAACAAAAACCTTAGCTGGAGGTGTCTCAACATCTGGTTTGAGTTTAGCCTTAGCTCCTCTAGAAGAGCTGCTGGGTTCAACACCAGATAGTTTAGGCAAAGATGGTAAAGGTTCATCGTTATCTATAACCACTTCAGAGACAGGTACATCAGTCATAAGAGGTCCAGAAACATGTATAGTCTCTGTGGATTTGAAAACAATCTCTTTGGGTTTCTTAAGGGCCTTCATT
The DNA here is from genome assembly GCA_025667525.1 of Glebionis coronaria. NCBI lineage: Eukaryota > Viridiplantae > Streptophyta > Magnoliopsida > Asterales > Asteraceae > Glebionis > Glebionis coronaria. The sequence continues at coordinate 251,191,751 of CM046875.1, read as the reverse complement.
TTGTTTCTCTTAGCAGTTACAACCCTAGATATGTCAGCTGGAACTTCATCATCAAGTAATTCATTTATAGTGAACCTACTGCACAACCATTTTTCTATAACCTTGTTTAGTTCAGTTACTTGATCATTTAAGGCACTGTTTCTTAAATTTAACTTATTAACTTCATTTTGAAGAGATGTCATTTTAGAGTTAACCTGTTTTAAAGTTTCACATTTAGCCTTAACAGTCAACAATTCATGTTTAATAGAGTGAAATTTATCAAATAGGTTCTTTCTTTGTTCCTCAACAAAGTGTAAGTCAACTATGGTATAATCAAGGACATGTTTACGTTAATCAATTTCAGACATAGAGATAAGCCTGTGTACCTTTTTCATAGTGATGTCAACCCATTATCATGATCTAGCATCTCCTTTACCAACAACATGTTCATCCTCATCTATAGCCATAAATGCCCTGACCCTTGTGGTATCTTCTTCATCAGATGTTAGTGGCTCATCATTCCAATCATAGGCTTCAACTACTAACCCTTTCTCTGTCCTTTTATCACCCCTTTCTTCTTTGACAGAGATTCTAACTTCAAATTCATGTGTTCCAACTCAGCCTTTAGTGACTTGTATTTGTTTTTGTAATCCTTTTTCTCATTATCATAGGAATTGGATTGGTGAGATGAGTTGTTTATTTGTGATTTGAGCTTGTATGGTTTGAATGATGAAGGATAGGATGGTGAGAATGTTTTTATGGATGGACAGTCTTTTTGAAAATGTCCAAGTTTTCCACAGGCAAAGCAAGTCTCTTTGGATTTGTCAGTCTGTTTACTAGCTGTTCCTACTCTTCCTGACCTTTTGGAGAATCTTCTTTGATTAGCTAGTAAAGCTCTTTCATGAAACTCAACATTAAGGTCTGTTATGAATTCTTGGCTGCTATGAGTGACTTCTTCAATATCTGAATCGCTGTCATGAGTGTGTGAGGTGGAAATCAATGCTTTGAATGTTGCTCCCTGAACTACAAATCTTTCAGACTCAGATTTGTAAATGGTATATATCAGCCCTTCTTCATAGTTGTATTTTCCATACAGCTAAGCCAACGTATCATTCTTGATGGAGTTGTTGGCTCTTTGGGTCTGATTCATGCTCAGCCATTTTCTGGGAAGGCTGTTGACAAAGGTGGCATTTGTGGGTTTGCTATTATAGATCTGGTGGTCTAACATGGTGGTAAATAGTGGTGGAAGCCATTGTTGAGATAGAGAGAGAAGAGAGGTTGTGTGAAAGAAAGAAAAATATATTAAAAGTGAAAATGAACACAAGCAACACCCCTCCTTGGAAGCTAAGGAGGGGTATATATAGTCACACACGAACCTTAAATTATATATTGTACCTAGTCTAGTCTAAGCGTGTGTGACGATGATAACTAATGGGAATTCTTAAATGTCGTCACATAAAGTGAGTTTCTAACACTTCAGCTTGTCCAATGGTGACATCATTCATGGCAAGATCGTTGAGAAGAATATTCAGCCTTATGTACGTATGTTGTACTTTTTAACCTTCAAGTGCCTTGAAAGCATTAAACTGAAGCCTGAGTGCCTGAGTCTTGGGTTCTCTAGTTTCAGAGGGTCCTTCGTGGCCTAGGATGAGGTCTGTCCACATTTGTTTGGCTGTTGGACATTGGATTACTGATTTCATGATGTGTTTTGGGAGACATGAGATGATAATGCTTTTGAGAGGTTAGGGAAGAGGATTCTCATCAGTAGAGGTAAGCGAGAATTTCTAGAAGAAATGGTTCAAGTCCATCTAGATAGACAAGAAATTGACTTTTCCAACTTGCAATGTCATCTTCATCAAACACTAGTACATTGGTAACATGGGAACCACCTCTTGAATCAAGAAGTTGAGGAAGATCGTCTTCATTTTGAGTGGGGGTTACTCTTGGTGAGTTTGGAGGTGGTGGTGTGTTGTTCCCAGAAACAAAATTAGGTGGTGGTGGTGGGGTGTTGCTCGTTTCAAGCATGGTGGATCTTGATTATAAAACTTAGAACGACGCTTATGAAGGTTTTAATATCAAACACCGCTCTGACACCGATTGAAAGTCCCTAAAACTAGCTTGAAACGATTAAGAAGGATGATTAACACAAGTAAATACTTTTCAAACGTAGTACTTTATTATTGTATAACAAGTATTACATGTGTTATGGATAACACAGTTTGAGGACAATGTGTTGAGATAGGTTTATAAACATTTTGCTTAACAGATGGTTTTGTAGGAACAACAAAAACCTTAGCTGGAGGTGTCTCAACATCTGGTTTGAGTTTAGCCTTAGCTCCTCTAGAAGAGCTGCTGGGTTCAACACCAGATAGTTTAGGCAAAGATGGTAAAGGTTCATCGTTATCTATAACCACTTCAGAGACAGGTACATCAGTCATAAGAGGTCCAGACACATGTATAGTCTCTGTGGATTTGAAAACAATCTCTTTGGGTTTCTTAAGGGCCTTCATTTTGTTTCTCTTAGCAGTTACAACCCTAGATATGTCAGCTGGAACTTCATCATCAAGTAATTCATTTATAGTGAACCTACTGCACAACCATTTTTCTATAACCTTGTTTAGTTCAGTTACTTGATCATTTAAGGCACTGTTTCTTAAATTTAACTTATTAACTTCATTTTGAAGAGATGTCATTTTAGAGTTAACCTGTTTTAAAGTTTCACATTTAGCCTTAACAGTCAACAATTCATGTTTAATAGAGTGAAATTTATCAAATAGGTTCTTTCTTTGTTCCTCAACAAAGTGTAAGTCAACTATGGTATAATCAAGGACATGTTTACGTTAATCAATTTCAGACATAGAGATAAGCCTGTGTACCTTTTTCATAGTGATGTCAACCCATTATCATGATCTAGCATCTCCTTTACCAACAACATGTTCATCCTCATCTATAGCCATAAATGCCCTGACCCTTGTGGTATCTTCTTCATCAGATGTTAGTGGCTCATCATTCCAATCATAGGCTTCAACTACTAACCCTTTCTCTGTCCTTTTATCACCCCTTTCTTCTTTGACCGAGATTCTAACTTCAAATTCATGTGTTCCAACTCAGCCTTTAGTGACTTGTATTTGTTTTTGTAATCCTTTTTCTCATTATCATAGGAATTGGATTGGTGAGATGAGTTGTTTATTTGTGATTTGAGCTTGTATGGTTTGAATGATGAAGGATAGGATGGTGAGAATGTTTTTATGGATGGACAGTCTTTTTGAAAATGTCCAAGTTTTCCACAGGCAAAGCAAGTCTCTTTGGATTTGTCAGTCTGTTTACTAGCTGTTCCTACTCTTCCTGACCTTTTGGAGAATCTTCTTTGATTAGCTAGTAAAGCTCTTTCATGAAACTCAACATTAAGGTCTGTTATGAATTCTTGGCTGCTATGAGTGACTTCTTCAATATCTGAATCGCTGTCATGAGTGTGTGAGGTGGAAATCAATGCTTTGAATGTTGCTCCCTGAACTACAAATCTTTCAGACTCAGATTTGTAAATGGTATCTATCAGCCCTTCTTCATAGTTGTATTTTCCATACAGCTAAGCCAACGTATCATTCTTGATGGAGTTGTTGGCTCTTTGGGTCTGATTCATGCTCAGCCATTTTCTGGGAAGGCTGTTGACAAAGGTGGCATTTGTGGGTTTGCTATTATAGATCTGGTGGTCTAACATGGTGGTAAATAGTGGTGGAAGCCATTGTTGAGATAGAGAGAGAAGAGAGGTTGTGTGAAAGAAAGAAAAATATATTAAAAGTGAAAATGAACACAAGCAACACCCCTCCTTGGAAGCTAAGGAGGGGTATATATAGTCACACACGAACCTTAAACTATACATTGTACCTAGTCTAGTCTAAGCGTGTGTGACTATGATAACTAATGGGAATTCTTAAATGTCGTCACATAAAGTGAGTTTCCAACAATCTTCCCCCATGGGACGACGTGTAGAATTCCTTACAATATTTTTCCTAACAAGTACATAATGATAAAGAACAAGAGCTTCCATGAAGCGTCCAATACTGATGATGTCTTCTGAGGCCTTTGACTTCAAAACGACTCATCTTTAAAGTAACTTGTAGTAGAAATACTGTAACGGCACGAGCTAAGTAATCCATATACTTCTGGTTAAGGAGAAGCTTCTGAATTAACTTCACCCTAATTCATGCCACATAAACTTGATGTAGAAGCTTTTAAATAGCTTCCCCCTAAACCGACAATCCTCGTAAGCAACTTCAAAGCTTTCAATAAAGCTTAGAATGATTAAACGCACAGCAGAATCTAACAAGCAAATCCCATCATATAACATGATAACATTGCTAAGAGGGATTGAAAGTAAGGGGCACACCAAGTAGATCAAAAACTTCCTTCTCACGCTTGAATAATTCTTCTGAATTTTTCTTCCCCCTGAGAGTTCAAGTTATGCATACCAGAAAGAATCAAGACATTTCTTCCCCCACATAGTTGAAGAAAGTAAATCAATCCCAATTATGAAGCTCAAATACTGAAGTGGACACTTTATCCCATTCATGAAGTTGACATCGTAACACCAGAGTCAATTAAGTCCCGGAAATACACATATCTTCTTCCGGAGATGCACCAGAGTCAATTAAGTCCCGGGAGTGCATATAGGATAATGATGATAAATAATTGCAACAACCAAACAATTAAACATCGAATAAGTAGTGTACCGTTTAGAGATTGATAACGCCATGAGTTAAAACACTGATTTTCTCTACGGCTATGACAAATGTCATCCCGGAATGTCTTCAAATCAAAAGAAGGTATGAAGTTCACCACGTGTACTCGTTGTGCGTTCAATGTGTCTTCTTCTTCCCCCTTGATGGTTTCGAAACTCGGAACCATCAATAAATCGTACGCACATGTACCTGAAAACTCGTGAGAATAATAAATAAGCTGAATTATATATTTTGTAACACCCCAAAATTTATACAACTCAATACAGCGGAAGACTCGTTGGTGTTACGGGACAACACATTACTCACATCATAGACAACGCTTAAAAATCGCGTCGTTTATTTATAAAGCATTTCCATTCATAAATATCAAATTTACATAGGTCCCAAGTCATTGTATTTAATACAGGTTTTACAAAGCATTTGAATGGAAATAAGTATTTAGGTGCGGGCCATGAATTCTTGTTGTCTTCCCGAGAATTACCTTCAAGTACCTGAGATAAAACATGTTAAAAGAAAAGGTCAGCGATAACGCCGAGTGAATTCATAGAGTTTAATAAACCATCAATATAATATCGGTATGAAATTATTACTGAAAATCATTTTGTACAAATCATTTTAATAGGCCATAAAATAGCCAAAGTCATTTTATACAAATCCTTATTGAAAATCATAATATAGGCATTTGCCTTAAAAATCATTATACGAGCCAATGTAGTAAAAACATCATACAATACGTTTGATAACGTTGTATAGATTAAATAAAAACCGTTATATGAATATGGTTATATAAAAACAAAACACGAACATAATATCAATAGTATGACCCTGTATTGCTAGTCAGGCAATACATCGTAATTCGGTGCGTATAGGAGTATTTCGTTAATTGGATTATTATAAGCCGCATGACATTGTTACCTTACTAAACCAAACAACGGGTAGCTAGCCCGAAACTCAATTTGCCCATCTAAATTAGCGTGTCGTCACAAAGGTCACGCTATGGAAATCTTCTCATACATAAATTCGCTTACCAATCAATGTGGCACGACGGGGATCAACCGTCAAGGCGCGAACTGGGGTGATCGTCCCCAAATAGTACTATTATATGCATAAGCGTCTACCAAATCCCGGTAGTTCACAATTCATGCTAATGGGACTATTAGTGACATAACCTAACTTTAATAATCCATTTTATTTCATCTATCGGGTCCTTTAATCATTTATCGGGTCATACAATCGGGTCATACAATCATTCGGGTCCAAATCAATAAACAAACAATCGGGACAAATGGTGTCCTATTTTATAAAAACTAACATGTTATCTCCCTCGCGGGTTTATGAAACATTTCATAAAACATTTAAAAGAGTGCGAGGCTATGAACTCACGTTGATGTGGGAAGGCGGTTATCGACGATTCGGATGTACGGTACGTGCTTCAATCACGGAAACCTAGACAAATAATACTCGTCTTAGGCTCATGTCCAATGACTTTATAAAAATAACAATTATGTATACATATGATGATTTTATATATATGATGATCAAGTCGGTTTACATATTCTCATTTACTCATTTTAGTGATATGTGTCGTTAACTTTTATACTAGTTTACTAGTTTTACCTATTTATATATTTTAAGTCCAATAAACTTATTATAAGTTCTTTAAATTGTATTAATCCATTTTATACTTATATTATCAGTATTTGTACTTTACATGTTGGGCCCAAATGGGTTAAGCCCAATAAATAAGTTTATAAGTGTTTTAGTCCATTTTGTTGTATTATTAATCCAATAACGTTAACTTAGCCCGTTAATGTCCGTATGTTATATAGTTCAGGTTTTATCGGTTTTTACTTGTTATATATGTCTATATATCAGTATATGAGTTTATAAAAGTTTACATTAGACGGGTCCAACCGTCTAAGTTTTATTTAACAAAAACGTTAATTTTACGGTAATTGCCGAAAAAGTCGTAAAAATCATGTTTATAGTTTTATAACTTATAAAACTTATCAAACTACCATTTTTATAAAATGCCCATTTATTTATCCTTATACATATTTATATAAATGTATTATATAAGTTAGTGGGTTTTAATTCAAATTTTATACTATTTTTATTTGAGTGCTTATATAATACTATTATACTTTAATTTCCAAAATCTGATTTTTATCTTCATCTTCACCATTTTTATCATATCTAGAGTTCTACAATGAATTAGAAGCTAATTTTTGGATGGCATGATCTTCATATTATGTGCTACAATTAACTTAGTTATAGCTACTGCTCATTTTAAGTTTATCTATGCTTAACAGTCCCTACAAAACAGCTTATTCAGATTAGCACACTCATCTTGTTTTGATCATATCTCACTCATTTTAATGATTCCATTGCATGCCCAACTCTCACATTGTATAACATCTTGTACTTAATGTAAATAGATTCTACCATGCAAGTTTATCAGTTCAAGTTTTAGTTACATGCTGTTTTTATACAGCCAACTAAATAAGCATGATTTTAGCCTTATTTCTCATGGTTATTAACCTTTTTAAGCATATTTATCAACACTTGATCCCCACACAACATTTTTATCATCATATATTCATCATATACACATACAACAAGAAATAAAATACATTTGATCTTAACAAAAATAACAAGAGAAAATGGAGAGGATGATCTTCTTTACCAACCAAGAGTATATCTTGTTTTTGGAAGACAAGAACTTGATGAACACCAAATGTAACTCCAAGATCATCAAACACCAAGAAAATAAGTTGAGAAATCAGCCCTAGGACACAAGCAAATCACCTCCTTTGTTGTAAAAATGGCCACCAAGTGATCAAGGCTTCAAGGTAACTCCAAGATATAGCTAGATAACAAGTATTTTATGGCTAGAAAAGATCAAGAAGGGGTGTGTGTGTTCTTGAAGTGGGACGGCAATGGTGGTGTTTTGAGAGAGAATTGAGATTGTTTGCATGAGTGAAAATGGTGGTATGTGTTTAGGTAGTTGTTTTAGCTAGAAAGTAGCTTAAAGTGTAAGCTTAACTTACACTTGTAAGTTACAAGCTAACATGATGCCACATCTTTGATGTGGTGTCATATGTGAGCCGTCCCTTGCTATAGTGGGGTGGGATAATGTATTTTGTCCCACATCACTAATTTACGGGTAATCCTCGATTCTAGTTTTCTCGATTTGCGTACCCTCGGGTCGTTTCACGAAAAATGTTTTTTATAAATTATGAATCAACGACACAAAACGAATCTAATAAAAATTGTCTCATCAAAAACGGAGCTCGAAAACGTAAATACGTAATCCTAAGGTTTCCGGTTTAGTCGTAAAGGACGTTAAAATAAAATCGTAAGTCCTAATCTCTTCTCGTAAATTTGTGAGTTTATGAACCAACACAAATTTAAAACTCCAAAATAATATTCACGGATAAATTTATTTTCTGAAATGTCGGACTGTCACCAAAGACGGTGTATGTAAATGTGAGCACGTAACGTAGAATCCTCTGGTTTAAACGTAGTCGATGCTACTTCAAGACGTAAATCCAAATTTCTTCCCAAAAATAAGTGAGTTCATAATATAACATTAAAATAATATTTTTATATCAATATTGAGAATAAACTATCAACCACAAATTGACGGATTGTCACAGCATTTACCCCTAAACAGGATCTTTGTCCTCAAAGATCATCTTACTACTCGCTTCTTATAGAGTTAAAGCCATGTGGGTACTTTCTCCACATTCGGTCTTTTCTCACAAGTGTAATTTATTACAATACGCGAGTTTCATCAAACATAACTACGGGAATAAGATCAGGCTTAATGTTGACTTACTTTCTCTATCCATGATGTTCACGGGTTTCTGATGAATGCAACTTTTCGCCAATCTAAACTTTACTAAGGAATAATCAGATTCTCACTTGATAGATATTCCATCAAGTTCGATATTCGAATCATAATTCACGCAGCCCTTGAAGTCTTAGGGTAGATCCAGCTTATATGCCTTTCAAACCAATCTTTTTACATCTCAATGGTCCCATACAACGGGGTCTTATATCCCATGATCTTTCAAATCATCAATTCATTCTTCCATGGTTAAAATTTTTGGCATAACTCCGCTACCCATCTGGTACTTCAAGATCTACATTTCATATTCACATAACCTCCTACCTACTACCGGCAGTCAATATTCAGATTCTAATTTCAACAATCATTTCAGGTCTCGCGGGTCGAGTATTTTGTAAGGTTAGGTTCGCCATCATAGGAAACCTTAAACCTAAAAGATATGTCCAACTCACAATGGGTGTATGTCGGGTGTCTTCGTCTCAACTCCTGCTTACAGATCCTCTAATAATTGGATCATGACAAGATTCGATCTCGATCCTAATGCGATAATTATCAATGATAATCTCTCTAAAGGAAAATGATTATACGGTTTATTACCAAAGGTCATTCATTCAAACATAAAACAACACTTATATTACTTTGTATCGTTACTTTACCTCGTCCCTTCGATTTGGGGTGGTACATAGTACTCTCATCAAGGTTCGTTCTCAATGATTTCTGAGCAAATCTCTAGAAATTCGTTGCGAAGTGAGGATCTTGATAAAGATGTTCGATACAGGCACACTATGTTTACATAACTCTTTTGCATTTATCATTAACGGGAATGATATTAGCAGATTTGGTCAGTCTGTCGACGATGACCCAAATCGAATCAAATTCAGATGATGACCTTTGCAATAGCTAGACGTTTACTAATGTATGAGGCGATGTCTGCCTTCATAATTTGTCATTAGTACAACTTCTTTAGACAAAGATACTTTTAGTCATAAATGACATAAATAGAATACTTATACTTACAAATTCCAACATAACAATATCTCACAATCCTACATATTTAGACAATCACAAGTGGCCTTTTATACATCTAACGCCATCGGCTTCTCAATTCTAATGGTTCACATTAGCCGCGAACCCCTTTTGTTATCTATATTATCCTTCTTACAAACATTAGTTATTTTTAAATTGTTCGGAAATTTATTTTGCACCGTCGTTACTAAGGAATACATCCTATTAGGTTCTTTATATTTTCTACATAATGTGTCAGTAATTACGTTCACCTTTCTTCATATTTTCTAAGTTTCAGTTTCGTTTCAGCTATCATTTTTATCAGTTTTGCTTAATCCGACGTTTAAAGCGTCGATAATTATTACAACTAATTAAATAATAAGTTTTTAATTTTTATGAAACGTAAACGTAAAAATTTTAAATTTCTTAGTTCGATCAATTATATAAAATGTTCAAAATAAATTTGAATTTAACTAACAAGATTTTTGTTTATTTATCGAAAATATTTAATAAGATTCGTAAATGTTCGAAAAACCTTTGTTTATACTTTGGTCAAAGTTTTTTTAATTGAAAAGCAAAAATTATCGTTTCAAATTTCAAGTCATGATTTAAAAGGTTTCCTCAATTATTCTTAGGTTGTCTAGAAGTATACACAAACATTTACCCCTAAACAGGAGTTTAGTTAAATAATTTGTGTATAAGGAAATAATCCCTTAAAATTTCTTTGATAAAATATCTGTCAAAACATATTTCCAATTCTTTTTGGTAAAATCCAAAGTTGTTAGAAATACGTTTTTACGTATATTAGAAGTATCAGTCACTCCACAATATTATTTATGTTGTAATAGCTCGTAGTTAGAGTATGCTTATTAAGTTAAATAAGAACCGGTCCATGGGCTTGTCATGGACCGGCCCAAGCCCAATGTTGGTTGGAAGTATAAATACCCCTTTCCTCCTTGGAAAAGGGTTGGTTGTTGAACATTTCTAGTTTCCACTTAATGAAATAACACATAGTTTTCTCTCACTTTCTCTCTCTAGTTTCTCTCTCTAGAAATCATCAACCCACTTCATAGATTCATAGGTTATCAAGATTCTACATTTGGTATCAAGAGCTATGGGGTGATTTAAGGTAGTGATTTGTGTGGTTTTTTAGTTTTTGATTGTATTAGTGTTCTTTAAGAAGATCCATCTTGATTCTTGGTGTTTTTGTGATTGGGATTAGTGGATAAGTATTAGTTTTTACTTATTATTGTAGAAACCACAAAACTTTTTGGGTTATTTGGTAAAAATCTGGGTTTAATCTTGGTTTTTTTGATCAACTGTTCATCACGAACAAGTTACTGTTTCCCAGAAAAAGTTCCGGATCAACCAAAACATCCGAACCAAAAAGTTCCGGATCAACCAAAACATCCGAACCAAAAAGTTCCGGATCAACCAAAACATCCGAACCAAAAAGTTCTGGATCAACCAAAACATCCGAACCAAAAAGTTCCAAACCAAAAGTTCCGGATCAAGGAAAGTTCCGGATCAAGGAAGTTCCGAACCAAAAGTTCGGGATCAAGGAAAGTTCCGGATCAAGGAAGTTCCGAACCAAAAGTTCCGGATCAAGGAAAGTTCCGGATCAAGGAGAAAGTTCCGGATCAATGAAAGTTCCGGATCAAGGGAAAAGTTCCGGATCAAGGGAAAGTTCCGGATCAAGACTTCCGAACCAAAAGTTCCGAATCAAGGTATTCCAAGCCAAATCTTCCGAATCAAACTTCCGAATCAACAAAAAGTTCCGAATCAAGGGTTATTTTGCTTGTTTTTTCGACGATTTTTTAGAGGATTTAATCTTGGTTTCTTACAACAAAAACTCAACACAATTCACAAGCTTTACTTCACTGCTCGATCAACCGATAATCTTTGTCTCTTTGAAGTTAACAAAATGAATCCGAATTCAGTAATGCCTCAGATGACATCACTTACGGATATTTCCGTCATTACGGGAACGGATAATCGCCCGCCAATGCTCATCAAAGAAGTTTTTGAAGCATGGCAAGGCCGGATGATGTCTTACCTTAAGGGAAAACCGGTATATGGGAGGCTTATGGTCAAGTCAATTTTAAATGGTCCACTTGACTATGGTACCATCGTGGCTAACAACGTGACTCGACCACGAGAATTTGAAGAACTCACTCCAGCTCAACAACTTGTTGCAGATGCAGACGAAAAAGCTCTTCAAACCATTCTCCAAGCCCTTCCACATGACATCTATCGAATGGTAAGTCAGTATACGGTGGCAAAGGATTTATGGGAACGTCTTAAGGTGTTGCTACAAGGTACGTCTCTCACCAAACAGGAAAGGGAATGTCAGTTGTATGATCTGTTTGATAGATTCACGTACAACCCAGGGGAAACGCTTCACGATTATTACTTCAGATTCACCACACTCATGAATGATCTGAATGTATACAATCTCGTGATTGCACCATTCCAGGTTAACACCAAATTCTTGAATACTTTACCTCAAGCTGAATGGGGTGAGTATATTATCGATGTTAAGTTAACCAGGGATTTGCATAAGTGCAATTTGGATCAACTATATGCTTTTCTTCAGCAGCATGAAAAACATGTGATCATGCACCGTTCGCCTCGAGGTATGTACCCTGATACATTAGCTTTGATGGCGAATCAACCAAGCTTGTATCACAACAACACTCCTTATATCTTGGGACATCAAGCCTATCATCCATCACCTTACATGACACCAACCTTTCCCCAATACTCGATTCTACCACAACCACCCACCTCACATCAGCAACAATATCGGTTCAATGCACCTTCACCACACTATGCTTCACAACATCACCCAGCAAGTATTGCACCTTATGCTCAATCTTCATATTCTTCTTATCAAGAGAATGCAACATATCCAACAAGCTACCCTGATCAAATGAGTATTCCTTCTAGTGATTATGCAGCTCTACAAGACCAAGCAATGTACTGTGATGATGAGGAAGTCCCCATTCCTGTATTCAAACAAGGAGCTGACCCAGTTGAAGTGTTAACCACTATGTCTGCTTATCTCACAAGGACTTTAAGCAAACGAGGATTTAGGGGATCAGCTCCTACCAACAATCAGTTGAGGAATTCATCCAATTCTCGCCAACAAGCTACTATTGAGAATGGCAGGGTAATGGTTCAACCTATTCAACCATATCAGGGGAGACCTACCACATCAACTACCAATGCTCGCACGGTCAATCCTGCTCCAATGGTCAATCCTGCTCCACGGGCTAATTCCACAGGCAAGTTGAGAATGGTTACATGCTACAACTGCAAGGAAGAAGGACACATGTCCAGGGATTGCAAGAAACCCAAGAGGAGAAGGGATGGTCAATGGTTTGCAGAGAAGATCTATCTGGTGAATGCTCAGGCACAAGAAAGGGAACTTGATGAAGAGGAGCTTGCATTTCTTGCTGATCCAGGGATTGCTGAACAAGACACTGTCACCACACAGAATGCAGCATACCAAGCAGATGATCTCGATGCGTATGACACAGACTGTGATGAATTTCAATCTGCAAAGGCTGCTCTCATGGCAACTATCTCCAGCTTAGGGCAGAAAAGAGATCTGAGGTACTTATTAATACGACCGATAATACCACTGATGCTAGTATTCAACCACATCAAGTTGTGCAAGAGAGTGCTGATTCGAATGAGTCTTCAGTGGTGAGTCTTTCAAATGAGGAGACAAACAATGATAGCAATATCAATGTGAGTCCCCAGACTTTGAGTGAATCACAACCGGGAGCCATTTCGCATACGCCTACTCCTGCTCAACAAGATTTGGTCATGGTTCCTGCTACATTACTTAGCCAAATGAATGCTGCACTCTTAGAAACCCTAGCTAAGAATAAGAATTTGTCTGATGAGCTTGCCTTAAGCAACGAGAAAGTTCAAACTTTGGAATTAGTGCCTTCGTTTAGTGTTCTAACAAATCCCGAATATGATCACTTTCGAAACAAACAAATGGGTCACTTGCAAGAAATTGAAAACTTAAGAGCAAATCTGTCTAATGAACTTAAAGAAAAGGAGTTAGTGGTCACTAATTTTCAAAAACTTCAAACGGATTTCGAATCACTCGAGTCTAAGAAGAATGAAATGGAGATTAATGCTACTAATAAGATTAGAAGTCTAGACTATTTTCTTTTAAGACAATACGCTGCTTCTCAACTAGTGCACTTATTTGATGCTTCGTTTAGAGAATTTAACTTATCACGTCAAAAAGGCCTTCCCCCTAACCCAAGGTATGCAAAACAAGCTTTAAGACATAATCCAAGACTTTATAATGCAACTCAATTAGGATTGGCCTTAGACCCGATTGGTTTTTTCGATGATCGAACAAGTAAGGATCTAGTTGATGAGGATCGGTCATACAATTCTGCAAAATATCCCGAGTGTGATTATTTTAAAATGAATAAGGAGCTTGCAAAAACGGATTTTAGAATTCGCTTCCATATGGACAAAGATCTCATAACAGCACCAACCTACATATTAGATGAAGAAAACCCTAGCACATTTCCTACACTTGTCAATATGGAAGGTCCTAAGGAAATTCCAAAGGATCTTCCACCTGTTAGCACTGTATGGTTAAACTTGCAAGAGATTAATCAATACTTTACTAATTTTGACAAGGTCATTTTGGAATGTACGACTTCAAATGGCTTAAACGCCGGAGAATGGGCTTTCGAACATATGAACGAGGTGTTTAAAAATGAGATCAATCCATTTGTCGAAAGTCTAAAAGGAAGTGTTGCATCTCTTAAGGAAAATCTTGTGTTTGAAATTGGGGAAGTTCAAAAAGTGTTTTATGAAATGGACACCGCTTACGAACTACAACTAATTGAAAAAGAAAAGATTTTAACCGAATATGACCGATTCTTGTCCGCAGTAATTTCGTGTGATGTGCTTACTACTGTAAATGTTAATTATTCGAATAAACTTACATCCGTTATGATTAATTGTGATGTTGTGAATATATGTGATGATGTTTGTGATCTCTCTGTAAATGTTGCTGATACTGTAAATGAGGTAGATAATCATTCTTGTCACGAATCTAACGCTGAATTTTTAAAGCTACAAGATTCTTACAATTTACTTTCAAAACGCTTTAATCAACTAGAACAACATTGTATATCTTTAGAATTAAAACAAAAAACTCAAAATGAGGATCTTTTGATATCAAATGGTTGTGAAAACGGTGTTGAGACGAGTGACAAGATGATTGCAATTGTTAAGGCATTAGAGGAAGAGATTATGAGATTGAAGAGAGATGTGTCATCAAATGAAACACTCAAATTGGAACTAGAGGTTGCAGAGTCTAAAAACCAGGTCTTAGAAATTAGACTTTCGTCTGTTCTAGGGGAGATGGATCGGACAAGACAGGGACTATCCGCTCTTTATGGTTCACTAGAAGAACGCTTCGCTTTTAATGCGGCACAGCAACAATCTTATGTTGAACAACTGAACCAAAAGTGTGAGGAAATCTCTGACTTAAACATCCTGCTCATTGACAAAAACATGGTTTTGGCCGAGTTAAAGGAGACACTTCTTCTCACCCTACAAGAAGTTGTTGATAACTTAGCTACCGACTCTGCACCGTCCACTAGTGCTCCAACAACCAAGTCAGTAGTGCTTTATAAGAACCCGCTTCATAAGAGAAACCCGGTTACCTACGATGATTATATGAGGAATGCCATTAAGCATGTAGATCTTGTTAGGGATATTTTAGACGATCTTTATGCCTTAGATCCCTCAAGTAGCTATTATTATTCGGCTCATGAATATATTAAGCGAGTTCAATATTTCTTAGCATATTTGCAATACATAGGTAAACCAGGCTCTGCACTACTTACTAATAGGCCCATTGCTGTAACTCCATTCAATAAGACTCCAGGAGCAAAACCGTCACTGGCACAATCAAGTAAGGCACCTTTAAAACCTGTTGCTAATGTTCCCACTTTGCCTTCTACAGGATTAAAAGAGACTACTAAGGCTAAAGGATCGCCACTCAAGAAAGATAAGATCAAGCCCTCCACTAGTAGTGCCAAAAAGAAGAACGTAGAAGCTCACCATAGGAATGTTAGTTCAGTTTTAAATAAAAAGAATCATGTTAAGACTAAAAGCTCTGCGCCTGTGCAGAAGCCTAAACCATTCATGAATTCTAATTTGAATTGTTGGAATTGTAATGAATGTATGTTTTCCCAACGTCATGATTTGTGTCTTATTGATCATGTGAATGAAATGAATGCCATTAGGAATGGTCTTGAATGGAAGCCAACAGGTAGAACTCGTGCCCAAGTTGGCTGGCAATGGCGTCCCACTGGTAGGACCTTTACATTAGATGGAAAAATGTGCCCTTTAACTAGGAATGCATCCGTTGAGGTTAGGTCTGAGCGTCCTTTAGTTAGGCACACTCGCACTCAAGTATGGAAACAGCGCCCTTTAATTAGGTCAGCTCCCACTATAGTGCCTATCAGTGAAGAAATACCTCAGGATTTAAGCCAACTAGAATCTACACCACCAACTAGGAAGAAGAAGGCTAGGAAATCTAAGAAACCTAGAGTTAGCAAATCTAAGATTATTAAATCTGTACCTGCTAATAACAAGGAACACTCAGATTCCGATACCTCTACATTGTCTTCGTGTGGTGATATTTTCAGGTGGTCCAAATCATCCTGTGGTATTTGGACTCCGGTTGTTCAAAGCATATGACCGGAGATCGCTCGATGCTCCGAAATTTCGTCAGCAAGTTTCTTGGTACGGTTAAATTCGGGAATGATCATATAGCAAAGATAATGGGTTATGGTGAATATCAGATTGGAAACGTTACGATTTCAAGGGTATACTATGTAGAAGGTCTTGGTCATAATTTATTCTCAGTAGGACAGTTTTGTGATTCCAACCTTGAGGTTGCTTTTCGACAACACACTTGTTTCATCCGCAACTTGGAAGGAAAAGATTTGTTGAAGGGATCTCGTGGTGCAAATCTTTATACCTTGTCCCTACAAGACATGATGGCCGCCTCTCCAGTATGTCTTCTCTCTAAAGCATCTAAGACCAAGTCTTGGTTATGGCATCGCAGATTATCTCATCTTAATTTTGATGCTATTAATCATCTGGCTAAAAACGAATTAGTTCGTGGTCTTCCAAAGCTCAAATTTCACAAGGATCATTTATGTTCCGCGTGTTCAAGGGGGAAAAGTACCAAGAAATCATACAAGCCCAAAGCTGAAGACACCAATCAAGAAGAACTTCATCTTTTGCATATGGATCTTTGTGGGCCAATGAGAACTGAAAGTGTGAGCGGTAAGAAATTCATTCTGGTTATTGTGGATGATTTCTCCAGGTTTACATGGGTTAGATTTCTACGTACAAAGGATGAAGCACCGAAGGCTATCATCACTTTTCTGAAATTCATTCAGGTACGTTTGAATACTACTGTCCGCCGTATTCGTACAGACAATGGAACAGAGTTTGTCAACCAGACTCTTCGTGATTACTATAAAGGAGTTGGTATCTCACATGAAACATTCGCTGCACGCACTCCACAACAAAACGGTGTCGTTGAAAGACGAAATCGTACACTTATAGAAGCTGCTAGGACTATGCTTATTTATGCGAACGCTCCATTGTTCTTGTGGGCAGAGGCTATATCTACTGCATGTTTCACCCAAAACCGCTCTATCATTCGGAAACGCCATGGAAAAACACCTTACGAGATTCTACATGATCGTAAACCCGATGTTTCATTTTTTCATGTGTTTGGTGCTCTTTGTTATCCAAACATTAATAGTGAGAACTTGGGTAAGCTTCAACCGAAAGCCGATATAGGTATTTTCATTGGTTACTCACCGTCCAAGAAAGCATACCGAATTTACAACCGTCGTCTTGGCAAGATTGTAGAAACTATGGACGCAGATTTTGATGAGCTGACAGCGATGGCTTCTGAGCAACACAGCTCTGAACCCGCGCTTCATGAGATGGGAACCGGTGCTATCAGTTCCGGATTAATTCCCAATAATCCTACTTCTACATCATTTTTACCACCAACAAGGCCCGAGTGGGATAAACTGCTTCAACCGTTGTTTGATGAATTCTTCGATCCCCTGACTGATGAAGTTCCAGCACCTGTAGTGATCGCTCCAATCCCTGAAGTGGTTGCTCAAGCTAATGAACCTTTATCTAATGCATCTTAAATTAACATTGAACCGGATGCACCTTTACCAAGTGATTCT